>OY992764.1:30116247-30716247 GCA_963921325.1 Logfia minima
CCAAAACAAAGCATTCACATTAATACCTGCCATATCTGTAAGAACACGAGAAACTTGGAAGCCGTTATTTTCAATAAATAACATTGACATTTGTGAATTAAAAATGTCGTGCGACACAAGCCTTGTGTCGCAGGATTTAGGAGCGACATAACGAGTTATGTCGCAGTTTTGCAATTAAATCAATTTAATGATTAATCAGCGACATAAGGGTTGTGTCGCACAAACTGTATGGCGACATAGTAGTTGTGTCGCATAGAATATAGCGTCATAAGACAGCGACATAAGACTTGTGTCGCAACACTAGCAGCGTCATAAGACAGCGACACAACGCTTGTGTCGCAAAGATGAACAGTTTGAAACCCAGATTTTCTGTTGAACAGATTTTGGGGTTTTTGTGTTTCTATCGTTTCCGAAGGTGTACAATCATAACAGGAGTATAAATCAACAACAATTATGCAGTTTAGAACACATTTAGGTATGTAATTGATGCAAAGAACGAAGACCTAAAATACCGAAACTTTAAATTTGAATGTAACATTTAATACTCAATGAAAACGGGCATAATTGGTACCTGTAGTTGCGGAAGGATAAGGTGAATACGATTCAGAAGTTGGAATCAACAGAAAATCACAGTAGAATCCAAGAAATTCGAAAACAGAGGTCGGGCTGTTGTGTCGCTAAAACGGCTTGTGTCGCTACGTTTGAAATATTGTGTCGCTGGTAATTAGAAACTAATTACAGCGACACGAGGGTATTTATACCCCTGACACAAGGCAGCGACACAATATGCGACACAAGGGTTGTGTCGCTGAAAGATCAGCACAATAGGCGACATAATAGAGCGACACAATGATTGTGTCGCTGGGCCACAAAGTATGCGACACAAGCCTTGTGTCGCAGGATAGTCAACACAAATAAGCGACACAAGTCAAGAGTTCATGTTTTTAAGATTTTTGTATTTGTGACACTTAGTAAACGAATTAAATAAACTAAATAGCAAAATAATAAATAAATAATAAATAAAAACAGAAAAGAACAGTTTGAGATGTGTCATTGTAGGAATCATATTAGAAAGACAGACTCGCAAGACAATATCAAACTTTAATTTGATTATCAATATAGATGTCCAATTTTAAGTTGATCAAGAAAGTTATCAAGCCTTAGACGCAGTCTGAAACAAGACGATTATCAGTATTGTTTGTCCACTTAAACATGTAACACACACAACTTCAAGCTTAGCAGTTATTGTGAGAGTGAATAGATCTCTGTGACTCCCCCATAGATATACTCTTAGTATGAAGTCATGCTCAAAACTTCGATTAGTTAGAGAAAGCGTTTGAATTCAACATTTTTAAGAATCAAGCCAGCGGTGACAGGTCTGTACATCCGTACAACAAAGCGACATAAACTTGATTCAGGTGTAAGCAAAACCAGACTTGGTCAAACCATTTGGCGACCTTGTAAGTAATCTTTGATTTTATAAGATTTGAAAGTACTTTGACTTTTGTTTGCTTAATGTTTGAAAGTATACTGACTGAGACCAGGTCTGTACGGACGTACAACAAAGGAAACAGACAGTATAAATCTCCAAATGATGTCAGATACAAACTCAAGTCAATTGAAGCATGGCAAGCTAATACATAAGAATTTAAGACACATTGTCATACATCATATGATGGTCATCACAAAAGAGTAAACACGGATTT
This sequence comes from Logfia minima, assembly GCA_963921325.1. Classification (NCBI taxonomy): domain Eukaryota; kingdom Viridiplantae; phylum Streptophyta; class Magnoliopsida; order Asterales; family Asteraceae; genus Logfia; species Logfia minima. The sequence goes on from OY992764.1 coordinate 30,117,954, forward strand.
AAGTATTTCTTAGTTGCGCAAAGAAGAGTGTGAACATGTCTACCAATACATCGTGCAAGTAGTCAGATGTTTATAAGAGCAAGAATAACATATACAAGATAAACCTACTGATATATTGAGGATAAAACTTGAGATTGTCGTTTGAGGAGTGTCTCCTAATGTACTATCATATCCCTAGTTGTTTTGAACACAACTAAACGTCTTTTAACAAATGTTGCAACGTTGCTTTTCTTAAATGTTAAATAACATAAAGAATGGCTATTGCTTTGCCCTTTTTTTTTTTTTTTTTTTTTTTTTTATAACAAATAATAATAATAAGAACATAACAGACTAAGGTCACAAATATTACTTTTGAATGGGAAAGAAACGTAAACCTATCATGTTGACTAGCTCATCGAAACGAGCACGGGAAAAGGCTTTGGTGAACAGGTCGGCATTCTGCTTAAGGGTATCTATTTGGACCAGATCAATTAGGTGTTTTTCATAACAATCACGAATGAAATGAAACCTAATTTCTATGTGTTTGGTCTTAGAGTGTTGGACAGGATTACGAGTAATACATATAGCAGCAGTATTATCTATATGAATAGGAGTCATTGTTAAGAGTAAACCGTAATCGGGCAACTGGTGTTGTATCCAAAGAACCTGGGAACAGCAACTAGCAGCAGCAATGTATTCAGCCTCAGCGGTTGAGGTAGAAACAGTTGTTTGCTTTTTGCACTGCCATGATACGAGCCGAGGTACAAGAAACTGACATCCACCAGAAGTGGACTTCTTATCCATATTGCATCCCCCATAATCCGAGTCCGAGTAAGCAGTGAGCGCGAAGGTTTTCTCATTAGAATACCAGAGACCAAGAGTTGGTCTACATTTGAGATAACCGACAATTCGCGTAACTGCCTTCATGTGAGACACCTTCGGTTTAGCCTGATACCTAGAACAGAGAGATACTGCAAAGACAATGTCCGGACGCGATGCAGTGAGATACATCAGAGAACCAATCATAGATCGGTAATCTTTTTCCGGACAGTCCTCTTCATCTTCTGCTGGACCAAGGTGATGATTCAGCTCTAAAGGCGTCCCATTGGATGTAGAATCTTTGCAAGATTCTTTAATCTTCCAAACCTGCTTTGGTTTGAATGCTTGCGAGTCAACAACTTTGAGCTTTAAGTTTTGCAAAGTATTTTGCTCAACTTTGTTAACCTTAACAGCTGGGATAGTAGGCTTAGAGCATTTCATTGAAATAGGCTTCTTTGAAAGTTTTTTAAGTTTTGAAACTTGAGAAACCTGTTTCCCAGACTGTTTCTTTGCAAGCACATGACAATTATTTATCAAATGACCTTGCTTCTTGCAGTAGAAGCAAGATCGTTGCTCAAAACAAGATTGAGATTTAGGAACAAACCGATGAGCTCGACCAAAAGAAGCATGTGTTGAACAATCACACTTGTGTGAGCATTCAACAGTAGCAGATGCTTTAGTTGAAATTTTAGAAGATTTATTTAATTTAATCGTTTTAGAAACAATCTTCTTTTGAGGTTCAGCCATAGCTTTACCTTTTCCTTTTGTTATAGCCTGTTCTTTTTGTTCGATAGTAATTATATGATTTTCAGGCTTGACGTTTTTCTTAACAGGTCGATACTCTTGATCAGTTATATCCTCAATTTCAATTTCCTCTTCAATAATACGAGGAAGCACAGAAAGAGTCTTTCCTAATTTAGGCTTAACTATATTTTCAGATTTAATAAGTTCAGTCTGATGAATCTTGGCCTTAATAGGTTTAACTTTCTCAACCTTTTGAGTCTTACTTGTTTCAGACTCACTAGTATTAGCCCTAATAGGCTCGGGCCTACTAGTTTCAGGTTGTTCACATGCAATGATGACATTTTCAGCCTTAACTCCTCAGGCTTACTTATATTGATGCTCACAGTAGGTTTGACAGTTTTAACATCTATCTTAGTAAAGATAGGCATCATATCATTGACATTATCCCTAACAGGCATAGGTAAATAATCCTTAGGAGGTGGAACTTGATGAAAACCAAGTCCTGCCTTACTCTTAGTGTCAGTCCTCTGTGCCTGTAGGATTTCATCAAAGACTAGAGAGGATGTTGAAAAGTTTGAAAGCTTTTTCTTTAAATTTAAAACCTCAGTTTGAGATTCAACAAGTTCCCTTTTAACAGATGATAGCATATCCACATAGCTACCAATTTCATCTTGTTGTTCAAAAATTTTAGCTTTTAGTTCCTTTTTCTCTTCCAAAACAGCTTTTAACTTTTGACCACTGGCCTTATCACTGTCCCGTAACATATTATTTGTTTCAGTTAAATTTTCTATGACAGTGTTAAGGCGTGTGGTATCCTCTCTATACCTATTTAGCTGGTTAGTTAATTTAATGCATGATACACAAGATAAGGGTTCATCATGTACCTCATGCACTTCAGCCATTAGTGCCCGTTCTGTATCATCTTCATCTGGGTCAGACCATTCCCAAGCATTGTTGGAAAGCAGCAGCGCAGCGGAAACCATCGCTTTTTCATCAGATCTGGTCTTCTCAGATGAGGTGGACTGAGAGGGCTTGGACAAACCGGAAGGTGGATTCTTCTTTATGTCACATTCACGAGCAAAGTGTCAATAGTTGTGACACTGGTAGCATTTTACCTTGCTCTTATTGAATCCAAGACCCTTCTCTTCCGGATCAGTGACGTTCTTCCTCCCAGTCTTCTTCAAGAAATTTTTGACACGTCTTGTGAGCATAGCCATGCTCCATTTCAAGTCCATTCTTTCAAGCTCTTCTTGATCAATTTGACTGAAATCTTCTTCAGTCATATTCACAGTGCTGTTCTTGTTGGATAGGAAGTCATCATACGCTGACAAGAAAGCGGTGAATACAGCTGCATGTTCCTCAACAACTGCAGGAGATGCTCCTTTAAGATTGGAGTAAGTACCACCCCCACTAGCAGAGTTTGTGGTAGTATATCCAAAACCACCAGATAAATTAGGAGCACCAGAACCCCCAGAGAAGAATGCAGCCCCAGCAGCTTGAGTCGCTGTAGCAGGAACATCCACACCAGTTTGTTTCGTTTGTACTGATCACTACCACCACATTTCTTCTCAAACCCCTTCCATAGATCATAAGCGGTCTTGTGATGGCGTAGTTGTCTCAATATCTGTGGAGGTAAGGCCATAGTAATCGCAGAATATGTTTTTCGTTAAGTATCGAAAGCCTTACATTCTTCAGGAGTCATTGATTTAATGGACTTTTCAGGAATAGGTCCATTAAATATACCGGTTCGAACAGGGCGTTCATATCGTTCCTCAAGATAGATCAGCATCTCAGCATCGTTGAAAGATACAAACGCTTCAAACCGTTGACGCCAGTCTAAGTAGTTCATACCCGTAGTGTACATCGGTGGTTTGTTTGTAGAGCCCACCTCACTAGAATGCTTTAGCATTGCCCCAACCTGTTGAAGTGATGTTGATGTAGAAGCAGACATGGTAATGGGCTCGAGAGACTTTTCAAAAATTTTGAAAAACTGAAAAATGCGACACAAATGATATGTCGCAGAGGTTATGTCGCAAGAAGACTAGCAGCGACACAATGATTATGTCGCAACTGAACAGACAGCGACACAGTGGTTATGTCGCAGTGTTATGTCGCAACACTATGTCGCAGAATTAAGGTCGCTGAAACCCTATAGCGACACAATATTATGTCGCAACCTTGTGTCGCAAAACGGCGCTGTCAGTACGAACAAACCTCAAAAACACATATTTTCGAACCCTAAATTCTTTTTATCAAAAAAAAACAGTAAAAGTAAAGATTTCTAGGTTCAAAAACACCAGAAAACAGCTATATAATACTAATAAAGAAGATCAAACACCAATAAAAGGTCAAATGATCAAAAAAGTATTAAAAAGCTTAACCAAATGATTTGAAAACACTAACAATCATAGATTATGGCTCTGATACCAATTGGGATCCCATAGGGTGATCTTTTAATTAAATCAAGAGGAGAAGAAGACAAGAACACAAGCAAAATAATATAAAGTTTGGACAAAATGATAAACAAATGAGATAAAACTTTATATTACTCAATCCCCAAAATATTCTCTCAAAGTGAGTGTAGCAGCCACAATACAGAGAATAAAGTGTGTGTAAATGTCTTACCCTAAATATCTCTAACTTTGATATTTATACTAAACAGAATGGCCGTTCTGCGACACAAGCCTTGTGTCGCAGAGATCACTAATGCGACACAAGCACTGTGTCGCAACTACAACTAATGCGACACAAGCCTTGTGTCGTAGAATACAGAAAATGTAATTTTCACTAAGTCTATTACATTTACAAACACAGTACAGACTTGACCAACTGACAGACACTCTAAGATGCATCAACATGTATCGGTAGGCATACGACATAACGTTTTTCAAATACCTAATCTATATTAAATAATACAATTTTTCTGTGAAATCTCTATTTTGATGTATGACTTAAGTCTTAATTCTTAGGAGATAGATTGTATCTGAATACATGTTATTGGATAAATATAAAACAATTCATCTAGGGGGTTCACTGACTGTTTCTTCTGCTACATCTTGAAACATGTTGACCTAGACTCAGTCAGTGTATCCTAAAATAGAGCAAACTCGACCAAGAAACAAGAATACCGTTTTCAAGGTCTCTAGTCAAACTATGTCGCTTTGTTGTACGAAAGTACAGACCTGTCACATCTGGTTTGATTTTAGATTTGTTTGCCTCTAACCCTAGTCTTGTCCTATAGCTAAAACATGTACCAAAGTACATTGCTCAAAATATTAAAAGGACTTGACTTTAAAGATGACATTAAGTTAAAACATCTGATACTTGGAATTCTGGACTTTCTTGATTCTAAGGGTATATCAAATGTGAGATACATAGATAATCGTGAACAATAACTAACATTGTACTTGAACATTCTGAGTGTTGACTGCCTTAGTGGACAACAATACCGATAATCGTCGTGAACTATAAATTACATACATAATAACATCGGAATAATAGAATTCCTAACTGTGTATCGTACGCATTATGGCTAATATGATCTTCGTAACAGTGACTCTCACAAAAAGAATGTGCTTTTTAATATGAACAATTTCATATTTGTTTGTTTATATTTAGTTATTTTTCATTTTAAATTGTACAAATTTAAGTTCTTACTAAATGGGGAGATAATTACTTTTGATTGTTATACTCTACGATTGGAGAAACAACTAGAACGAGATTTATTCAAAGCCTAGGTATGACAAAGCTAGAAGATCTAAATTCGAGGAGGATATTGGGGTTTGCGTGTAAACAAACCGAGAGTGTTGATGAAAGTGATGATGAAGATGATATTCCACAGTTGGATGAATCTAAATCTAATAAAACTTGGATCTCATTTAAGGTCTCGTTTTACTACGGATAAAAGCAAATATAAGTTGAATGAAGACGATGATTATACATTGCAAGATGACGATGCTGATTCTGATAATGATACCTCATTAATAACTAGAGGGTGAGCTGCCTAGCTCTTCAACTGGAAGGCTAGTGCCACAGGCTCAGGGGAGTCAAGTCATAAAGAAGGAGGGAGTGGATCAGTTCACACTCCTGTTAATCTAGATGAGTCTGACACTATCGAAGCATTGCTTGGATTAGACGAATTTGATAGCGATGGGTCAGAACTTGAAGAAGGAGAGATCCTCGGTACAGGTGTTGCAGATTGGAAGTCAGACAAGGAAGTAGTTCAAGATACAGACGCAGATGTTGATGAACACGTCGTGACGAAGCAACCTGTCACTGAAGTGATAATTGAGAATGAAACTGGTGAGAAGGTGATAGATCGCAAGGATCTAGAATATGAGAAAGATGAAGTCCTTGACGATGAATCAGATGCTGACAAAGAACCGTCCATAGCTGAATTGAAACTATTGTGGTTTAAGAAGGCTAAAAAGGAACCAGAGATTAAGTACAAGGGAGATATCAGGGTCAAAGGATCCGGCGAACTGAATAAAGGCATAATAAGGGGTTCTATGATTGTGAACTCAAACTGTTCATAATTAAAAGATTTGATGGAATTCAATATCTAAGGAACAAACTGAAAGTCTTTAGCTCGCTGCCAAAAATAGAATTAAAGGAACTAGCCTGGATAGACTTGGTGAATCCTGGAAATGATCCTTACGCTTGGACTTTAGAGAGAATTGTTAGGCATGATGGAAGATTGAATAAATTCGTTGATTTGAAACCACGGGCAGGTAGAAGAGTTCCTGATTTGACCAGGATTGATCCCATTACTAACAAGCCATGGATGCAGATGGTTTATAAACCGGTCAAGTGCTTGAAGAGGGTTCCATTGAAGAAGATGCCACAGGACGTTCTAGCAAACCTCAAATGGTGGTATGTGGATAGTGAAACTGCAGAGGCAGTGATGGAGGACAATGAAGGGAACGTGATTCTGAGAGTGTACGACAGTTTACACTTGGTAAACTTGTCCAAAGATAATCTGATGAAGTTGCATGTCAACAAGATTCTCTACAGAGATAATTGGAGACACGAGGGCCGAGGATATCATAATGTTGTCAAAGTATGTGTCGAGAAAGGAATCTAGGCTGGAAGTAATCATAGTTAACAAGAAGATGCTGAAGATGAAGAAAAGACTGAAGATTAATAGTGTCAAGGGGGAGTCTGTTGGTACATGATTGTGACAACAGCTTCTATTGTGTAATAGTTTAGCTTTTGTAATTAGTCTTTTATATTAATAAATGAATATTTTGTGTTATGTTATTTATTAATGTTTGAATGATTATTTTATATGTATTTATGCAAGTTCGTACGAACTTATGTCTGGTATGAACTTGGGCAGGTAAGTTCGTACGAACTTAGAAGCTGCTAAGTTCGTACGAACCTAGCTGCCTATAAATACAAAGTTCGAAAATATCATTTCTAAGCTTTCCTACGAACTGAGATCAGCAATCTAAGTTCGCATATATCATCCTAGTTCGAATACATACGAAGTAAGGGATTATTAGTGAGATACGTGTTTTAAACACTCGTATCGTTTCTTAGAGTATTCCGCACTCTAACAACCGAATTGGTATCAGAGCAGGTTAAGGGGGAGTCTAGTCAATCTAACAGAGACATATACCATTGAACTGACGAGTTTAATAGTGATAAGTCTGAGTTAGAGGATACCTAGAGAAGTTTAGTTCAGAAAATGAAGAAATGTCTGAAGGTGAATCGTAGTGATAGACCTAGAGGAGTTAAGATCTGAAAAAGATGAAATTCCTAACGGTAAGTTGGAAGCTACAAGAGTTGTTGAGGGTGTATGACATGATATGTTGAAGCTTCATGATGCTACAGAGATAGTTAGAGACATGAAGATTGAAGATGTCAGAGGGTAGTGAAGACTTTGTGGAAAAGGTGTTCTATGCAGGAAGACAAAAGAGCTTAACAGAATCAAGATCGAAGACCACTCGGGTGACAACATCTCGGGTGAAACCAGACCAATTATCAAGGGGGAGTCTGTTGGTGCATCGAAACTAGAGCTATTGTCAAAGGGGAGTTTGTTGGTGCATGTTTTGTGACAACAGCTTCTAGTTTGTAATAGTTAGGTTTAGAAGTCATTTTTTTAATCATTGTAACTATTAACTTAAGTTTTGTATGTGTATTTGGTAGGTTCGTATGAACTTACAGGTTCATACGAACTTAGAGTAGTAAGTTCGTACCAACTTAGAAGGTGCCTAAGTTCGTATGAACTTAGATGCCTATATATACACAAGTCCGAAAGTTTAAGAAAAGGGTTTTTTCGGAGTGGTAAGTTCGAACTCAGGCTTAGTTCTTTAGTGTAAGTTCGCAGAGAGGATAAAAGAGTGAGTTTGTATCTTCTTTGAATGTAATACTTGTTTATATTCAATAGAGTGATCTTTACATATTTGTTATTACTCGTTTGTTATCGTTTAGTATAATCGAGGATTTTGCACTCGATTATATCATATTACCTCGTAGATCCGAACCTACGGGAACCTAGAATGTTCAGTCAGTTAGAAAAGGTGTGCTTGTATGCGACTAACATAAAATAAAGATATTCGATTATTATTCACAAACACAACAAAAATTTGATTTTATTCAAGTTTTTTTAATAAAACCTAATATAATCCTAATTTTTATATATTTAACGAATGAATCTTTGAATTTTTAACTTACTTAGATGCGGAATATTGAATGGAAGATTTTGAACGGATGAAAAACACAATCAAAGATCAATTTTAATGATCTTAGGTTCGAAGAATGTAACAATGATGTAAGTTCAAAGGATTCTGTAAGTTCGAAGGAGTGCAAGTTCGAAGGGTTTTGAAATGGTGAGGGTATTGACTTGGTCAAACCCTTTTATACCCAACCTGGTACAAGTTCGTAAGAACTTGGGCCTTCGAACTTGGTTCTAAGTTCATAAGAACTTGTTCGAACTTAGACCTTAGAACTTGGTTTTTCGAACTGTTGATCATCTAGCTCGATACTCAGTAATACTTAGGCTTTTAGTTAATCCAGTGTCAGTACCCAATTATTTTATTAGTATCTCGTACAAACAAAGAACTTTAACTTGAAAATAAAATAAAACATAACAAACAAATATGAAATTATTCATATTGAAATTCACATTATTTTTTGGAGAGTCACTGATACAAAGATCGTATTAGCCATAATGTGTACGATACACAGTTAGGAATTTTAATTATTCATATTTTATTATTCATGTAACTAATATTTCAAGACGATTTTCGGTATTTGTCACACCCCGCTAAAGCAGAAACACGAGATGTAACAGTACAATGATTTCATAATCGAAAATTACAAAAGATCACCGTTCAACAGTCTACAATTAATACAATACATAAAGTCTTACAAGCGTTTACAACACAAAAGTAAATAATCTAAACATGCGATTACATCCAAAAGAAACAAAATCCCATAACGCTACAGTAAACAAGTGGTGACTAATTCCTGAAAAGCATATAAAAGTAAACAGGTCAACTATGAAACATAGTTGGTGAGTACACAGGTTTTGTGTAATGAAAGACCCTTTTCAAGTGTTTACAAAGTCTAGTTTAAAAGTTCCACGTTCCTACGTGATTAGTTCGCAAAAGTAGTTTGTTTAGTGCCGAGGCTCATACAAAGACGATAATCATCTGAAAATCAATTTGTAGGATAGTCAAGCGCTATTGCGTGGATAATTATGAAAGTAATTCATTAAAACAAGGCTTATTTAAGAGCGATACTCATTTGATAGTTAGATTCATTCGTGATTCGATGTTTTGTTCGCAAATGAGGTTTATTTAAGTACGAGATTCGTTTAGGAGCGATTCCCTTTGAAACTCAATTAAAAGTCGTGATTCATTTATAACGCCATACTCATATTTTCAAAGGAATGTTCAATTCACGTTTATAAAACTCAAGTTGTAGTGTTTAATAAGTTCAAGTTACGTTTATATATCAAATGATCATCAAATCAATGTCAAAATGTTTATAATCTCAACAGATTATTTTGTCGAGGTTCATAAGATTACGAGACGATATTATGAAACCACGTTTATCATTGTCCAAAACCACAACGATTTATAGTATAAACCTCAGGTTATAGAATTTATGATTTTAAAGAAATATCGTTTCAAATGACAAAGTCATTGTAAAGCTCGGGTTGTAAGGTTTATAGTTTCAAAGAAATATCGTTTCAAATGACAAAGTCATTGTAAAGCTCGGGTCGTAAGGTTTATAGTTTCAAAGAAATATCGTTTCAAATGTCAAAACGTCATACGTTTATAGTCGTTTATGAATTTCTATGCTATTACGTTATAATGTCTATAGTCACGATAAATTATTATGTTTGAGTCTACAACCAAACCTACAACCGATAAACCTTTGCCCCAACGAGAGATGCCCTATCGTTGGCATTTAGGATGATGGAATGCACTCACGTGGCAGTGTGAGTGGGGAGGTGGTCTCGCTCCCAAATAGTACTATTCATATGCAACATTTGGCTCATATAGAGTTAATGGTCGTGTAGATATACCGGGGACTTTAGATACGATAGAAAACAAGCATATAATCATTTTCGTATAAACTTCAAACATTCAAAAAGTTATTCGTAATCAATACGACATTTTAGCCATGTCAAGTATTCGAAAGTAAGCATAGCATATAACATAGAATAGCATTTGTAAATCAAGGATAACATTTGTAAAACGAGCATAGTATAAGCATAGCATTCGTAAATCAAGTAAAGCATAAGAATAGTATTTAGCATGCTTTTCACCCCAAAACATTTAAGTAAAACGTTAAAAAGAGGGGCTGTGTAAACTCACTATTGAGCGTGAGCGTGCGGATGGATGTAATGCGCGTACCGACCAGGTTTGACTCCTATCCAATTCCTAAGATCACAAGGTTTCTAATTAGTTTCTCGAATAATACGATTTGTTAGGATTGCTTAGCTAGCTAATTAAATTACAAAGTGCCGTAAAAGTTTGAATTTCCATTTAATTTACGTTGTCAGTAATTGTTAGAGTTGGGAACAAAATAATGGAAATACATGAATAGAACATCTAAAAATTACCAAACTTGGTATTAAATATGAAATACAGCTCACAAATTTTCTACGAAAATTTGGGGATTTTTAGACTTATGGATTATTTATAATCATTTTATGTCTAAAAAGTGGGGATAAATATGGGAAAAATAGTAATTATTCAAGAAAAATTCTGGAATTTTTACCAAATCAGTTGTTAGCCTGTGACAACCGTCAAAAATCTCAGGTCATTAACGCATTTAAATTCCTAGTCTATCTAATTACGTTTACAGCACTATAAAATCCTAGTGAAAAGTCTAGGTTACGACTCCTTAAGTACCGAAATCGTAAGTTACCGAAATCGCGCAACGTTCTAGGAGATTGCTTAGCGAACTTTAAGACTGTGAGGAACACAAAATTAGGTTACAAAGTGCCAAAGAAAACAAGTGAAATTAAATTTCATAAGTCATCACAAAATAGTTATCATATCGCAAAAATCGGAATTTAACCGGAAATTCCGTAACTCAGTGAACGCAACCGAAAATCGGCTAATTGACTCGCGAATGTCAATCGTGATAGAATCAAATACATTTTGATGAATGTTATAAACTTATAAGATAAAGTTTCATGACTCAAACTTTAATCACAAAGACATCACAAAAATCGGAATTAACCGAAATTCCGTAACTCGGCAAACGCGACCCGAATCGAATAAACGAAACTCGAATCCGACAAACTAATACTTGAATATCCATTATAAACAATCTAAAATACAATTTGAAGTATTTTTCAAATTTAGAACATCAATTTTTACAACCCTAATATTAAGCACAAAAACAACACAATTTAAAGCCTTTAAATGTATAAGACTTGTGCAATTTTAATACAAATAAATACTAAAACTAATATACAATTTATTTTGACAAAAAAATAAGTTAAAAACCTCATTTTAATGACCCAAAACCGGACCCCCCTTTCCCTCTCTCTTTTTTTTCCACTCAACCTCTCCACTAACCACTTATATTCCATGCAAAAGTCTTCTACCACTTACACACTCTTCCTCTCATCATTTCTCTCATTTTCTCTCAAGAAAACACACACAAGACCTCTCTTTTCACACACTAAACTCCAGAGAATATCCATCCTTAAATCATATCTTTGAAGGTGTTCATACACCTAAACCAACTTTCTAAGGTATGCACACCATCTCTAGCTTCCATTCTTGCAATTTCCTACTTTGATTCTTGTAAAAACATGGATTTTATGCCTTTTTCATGACAAAAATTCTCATACAAGGATTGATGGTTTGTAGGTTCCCTTACACTTGTTTAAGTGTTAAAACAAAAGGGCAACCCATGATCAAACCGAAATCAAACCGAAAAAGTTGACTTTTTGATGTTATAGAGTTTATTTACATGTTCTTGCTAGAATAAATGGTTAAAATGTTAAAATATGTTTATGTTTCTGTAAAACACATGTTCATGCATAAAAGACAAGACTTCAATCTTTGGATGAGGTCTAAAAATCGTTTGGTAGTGAAATCACACCAAAAAGATCACTTTGTCATGCATGCAATCTGTCCAGATTTTGACCCTACTTGAAACAACCATAACTCAGTGAATAATGGTCCAAAAATCTTTATTTTTCTTCTAGAATTTAGCTTAATGTCTAACCTTTAAAACCCCACTGGTATCACTCAAATCCATTGAGTTTACGACCTCCAAATGTATCACACAAAACTGATGCGCAAACAGTAACTTTTCTGTGAGCACCTTGTTGTGATACTTGTTCATGGGTCTTAAGGTGTTCTATAAATCTAAGAAAAATTATTTTAGACTCCTAACATGTATATCTCAGTATTATAAAAAGATAGGAATTTATCTTGATGATTAAGTATTTTTAGAAAATGCATGAACATCATGCATTGTTGTAATCTTGTAAATTGCAAATACTTGTGTTGTGATGATTCAAAAATATATAAGTGCTAGATAAAACGTCTTAAAATTTTGAGGATTATTTTTCTCAGTAACTATATCATGAAAAGAGTCTTGAAAATAAAAATGGGAATTTTTGGAAAAACATAAGTATTTTTCCTAAATTAATGCAAATAAAGCCTACAAAAGGTGAAATAATCATGAAAAATACTTTTGGACATAAAATAATTATGAGAAAATTCCAGTGTCATTTTCCTCAGAAAATGACACCATCCTCAAAATTTCACACTCTTTGGAAGTGTTTTGATATGTTTTCCGATTTACGTCTCGTTAAAACGCATAATGTTGGGAACCAAAGTTTCAGTGCTCAAAACGTCTTGAAAATTTTACACAAACTTAAAAATTGGTAGAAAATGATCTGGTAAAAATTCCAGAATTTTAAGTGAATAATTACTATATTTCCCATAATTATCCCACTTTTTAGACATAAAATGATTATAAATAATCCATAAGTCTAAAAATTCCTAAATTTTCACAGAAAATTTGTGAACTATATTTCATATTTCATACCAAGTTTGGTCATTTTTAGATGTTGTATTCATATATTTCCATTATTTTGTTCCCAACTCGAACAATTACCGACATCGTAAATTAAATGGAAATTCAAACTTTTACGGCACTTTGTAATTTAATTAGCTAGCTAAGCAATCCTAACAAACCGTATTAGTCGAGAAACTAATTAGAAACCTTGTGTTCTTAGGACTTGGATAGGAGTCAAACCCAGTCGGCACGCGCATTACATCCATCCTTCCGCTCACGCTCAATAGTGAGTTTACACAGCCCCTCTTTTTTAACGTTTTACTTAAATTTTTGGGGTGAAAAGCATGCTATATGATCTAACTACTATATTTGGATTACAAATACTATTCTTATGCTATCCTTGATTTACGAATGATATGCTTATACTATGCTCGTTTTACAAATGTTATCCTTGATTTACAAATGCTATGCTATGCTATATGCTACGCTTACTTTTGGATACTTCACATGGTTAAAATGTCGTATTGATTACAAATAATGTCGTGAATGTTTTCCGTTTATACGAACATGATTATATGCTTGTTTTCTATCGTATCTAAAGTCCCCGGTATATCTACACGACCATTAACTCTATATGAGCCAAATGATGCATATGAATAGTACTATTTGGGAGCGAGACCACCTCCCCACTCACGCGGCCACGTGAGTGCATCCCATCATCCTAAATGCCAACGATAGGGCATCTCTCTTTTGGGGCAAAGGTTTATCGGTTGTAGGTTTGGTTGTGGACTCAAGCATAATAACTCATTGTGACTATAGACATTATAACGTGATAGCATAGAAATTTCATTAACGACTATAAACGTATGATGTTTTGACATTTGAAATGACATTTCTTTGAAACTATGAACTTACGACCCGAGCTTTACAATGACTTTGTCATCTGAAACAATATTTCTTTGAAACCATAAACTTACGACCCAAGCTTTACAATGACTTTGTCGTTTGAAACGACATTTCTTTGAAACTATAAACCTTACGACCCGAACTTGAAAATGACTTTGTCATTAGAAACCATATTTCTTTAAAACCATAGATTTTATAACCTGAGTTTTATACTATAAATCAATGTGGTCTTGGACAATGATAAACGTGGTTTCATAATAACGTCGCGCATTCTTATGAACTTTGACATAATAATCCGTTGAGACTTTAAACGTTTTGATATTGATTTGATGATCCATTGGCTTTATACACGTAACATGAACTTATTAAATACTACAATATGAGTTTTATAAACATAACTTGAACTTATTAAACACTATATCTTGAGTTTTATAATCGTGATTTAAATATTCCTTTGAAAATATGAGCGGGCGTTATAAATGAATCACGACTTTTAATTGAGTACAAAAAGGGAATCGCTCCTAAATGAGCCTCGTTCTTAAATAAACCTCCTTTGCAAACAAAACATCGATTAACAAATGAATCTAGCTATCAAATGAATATCGCTCTTAAATGAGCCTTGTTTTAACGAATTACTTTTATAATTATCCGCGCAATAGCGTTTGACTATCCTAAAAATTGATTTCAAGAACTTATCGGATGATTATCGTCTTTGTATGAGCCTCGACACTAAACATACTACTTTTGCGAACTAATCACTTAGTAACGTGGAACTTTTAAACTAGACTTTGTAAACACTGGAAAAGGGTCTTTCATTACACAAAACCTGTGTACTCACCAACTATGTTTCATAGTTGACCTGTTTACTTTTACATGCTTTTCAGGAATTAGTCACCACTTGTTTATTGAAGCTAAACCCGTTATATGATCTATGCTGCTGTAGCGTTACGGGATTTTCTCTTTTGGATGTAATCGCATGTTTAGATTATTTACTTTTGTGCTGTAAACGCTTGTAAGACCTTATGTAATGTATTAATTGTAGACCGTTGAACGGTGATCTTTTGTAATTTTCGATTGTGAAATCATTGTACTGTTACATCTCGTGTTTCCGCTTTAGCGGGGTGTGACATAGCCATTTTTAGGTTTGTGTAAAATTTTCAAGTCATTTTGAGCAATGGAACTTTGGTTCCAAACATTATGCGTTTTAACGAGACGTAAATCGGAAAACATATCAAAACACTTTCAAACTTTCAAAGAGAGTGAAATTTTGAGGACAGTGTCATTTTTCATGATTATTTGGTGTCCAAAAGTATTTTTCATGATTATTTAACCTTTTATAGGCTTTATTTGCATTAATTTAGGAAAAATACTTATGTTTTACCAAAAATTCCCATTTTTATTTTCAAGACTCTTTTTATGATCTAGTTATGGAGAAAAATAATCCCCAAAAACGTTTTATCTAACACTTATGTATTTTTTAATCATCACAACACAAGTATTTGAAATTTACAAGGTTACAACAATGCATGATATTCTTGCATTTTCTAAAAATATAAGGTCAACAAGATACATTACCATCTTTTTATTCTAATGAGATACACTTGTTAGGAGTATAAAAACAATTTTTTTTGAATTTATTGAACACCTTAAGCCCCATGAACATGTATCATAATAAGATTGCTCACAGAAAGGTAGCTGGTTGCGCATCAGTTTTGTGTGATACATTTGGAGGTCGAATACTCCATGGATTTGATAGAGACCAGTGGGGTTTTAAAGGTAAGACATTAAGCTAAATTCTAGTAGAAAAATCAAGATTTTTGGACCATTATTGACTGAGTTATGGTTGATCAAAGTGGGGTCAAAATCTGGACAGATTACATAGAAGACAAAAGTGATCTTTCTGGTGTGTTTTCACTACCAAACGATTTTTAGACCTCATCCAATGATTTAGGCCTTGTATTTTATGCATGAACATGTGTTTTTCATAAACATAAACATATTTTAACAAGGATTAAGATCTAGCTACGAATTTTGGTGCATGAAAGTCCAATAATTGGGTTTTTGGTTTTTCAAGAAGAACACTGCAACCAAGATTTTGATCATTGAATCCTTTGAATCTTTGTTCTAACACATTCTTGGTGTTAAAATACATCCAAGATGTGTTAGGAATGATTTTTAACAATTTAAACCATTTAATCTAGCAAGAACATGTAAATAAGCATTCAAACACTAAAAAGACGATTTTTTGGTTTGATTTCGGTTTGATCATGGGTTGCCCTTTTGTTTTAACACTTAAGTGTAAGGGAACTTGCAAACCATCAACCCTCGAATGAGAATTTTAGCCATGAAATAGGCATAAAATCCATGTATTTACATGAAATAAACATAAAGAAAGTATGAAATGGAAGCTAGGAATGGTGATCTTTGGATGAATATTTTCTGGAGTTTAGTGTGTGAAAAGAGAGGTTTTGTGTGTGTTTTCTTGAGAGAAAATGAGAGAAATGATGAGAGGAAGAGTGTGTAAGTGGTAGAAGACTTTTGCATGGAATCTAATGTAGTTAGTGGAGTTTTGAGTGGAAAAATGAGAGAGGGGAAGGAGGGGTCCGGTTTTTAGGGATTAAAATGCGTTCTAATTTTCATTTTTTTGTCAAAATATAATTTATATTAATTGTGTTATTTATTTGTAACAAAATTGCACAGGTCTTGTACATTTCAAGACTTTAAATTGTGTTGTTTTTATGCTTAATATTAGGGTTATAAAAATTGATGTTCTAAATTTCTAAAATACTTCAAATCGTATTTAGATTGTTTATAATGGGTTTTCAAGTATTATTTTGTCGGATTTGAGTTTCATTTATTCAATTCTAGTCGCGTTTACCGAGTTACGGAATTTCGGTTAATTCCGATTTTTGAGATATAATAAATATTTTGTGTTGATGAATGAAATTAGATTTCAATTGTTTTCTTTGGCACTTTTCAACCTAATTTAATGTTGTTTACGGTATTAAAGTCCGCTAAGCAATCTCCTAAAACGTTACGCAATTTCGGTAACTCACGGTTTCGGTACTTAAGGAGTCGTAACCTAGACTTTTTACTAGGATTTTAGAGTGCTGTAAACGAAATTAGATATAGACTAGGAATTTAAGTGCATTAATGACCTGATATTTTTGACGTTTTTCATAGTATTATTATCCACTTAAACAGACAACACTCAGAATATTCAAGTACAATTCTAGTTATTATTCATGATTATCTGCTTGTCCCTCACGTTTGACATACTCTTAGGATCAAGATATGTACATAATTCCATGTATTGGATATCCTTAATTTATTTCATCTCTAAAGTCAAGACCTTAATATAAGGTAAGTGTACTTTTGTACACGTGAAGTAACTAGACTTGACTAAGGTTAGAGACAAACAAATCTAAAATCAAACCAGAGGTGACAGGTCTGTACTTTCGCACAACAAAGCAACTTAGTTTGACTAGAGACCTTGAAAACGGTATTCTTGTTTCGCGGTCAAGGTTGCTCTATTGTAAGATCTACTGGCTAAAACTAGGTTAACATATTTCTGGATGTAGCATAAGAAAAAGAGTCAATAAATCCCCCAGATGAATTGCGTACATGAATCCACTACCATGTATTATGGTACAATCTATCACCTAAGAATTAAGACTTAATATCATACATCAAAATAGAGTTGGCACAGAATCATCGCCTTATGAAATTTTGTGTTTGGGTACCTGAGAACCATTATATCGTATGCCTACCGATACATCATATGATGAAGCTATTAGCTACGTTTTTATTTTTAAGGTAAATTATACTGTGTACGTACTACATCTTAAAGCCACAAATAATAATGTTCTAGGCATGGGTAATGTTTTCATCATTACTTTGCATGATTATTATTAATTGAGATAGTGGATTGGTTATTTATCATCATAGGGGTGTTAGTTAAATTTAAACCATAGTCACGCAGTTGTTGTATCCATAATATTTGTGAACAACAACTACCGACTACGACATAGTCAACCTCACAGGTTCAGATGGCGACTGAGGTTTGTTTCTTTCATTGCCAAGATACAATGTGATCCCGTAAGAGTTGACAACCACCAGAAGTGGATCTCCTGTTTTGGTTACATCGGCCATAGTCCGAATCTATATAGGCCAAGAGGTTAAAGTCGCATCTGGAGGGATACTAAAGACCTAACTTCGGTTTTCCGTTCAGATAATGCAATATCCTCTTTACAGCCTTCATAGGAGACTCCTTCGGAGTAGCCTGAAATCTAGCACATAAACATACAGCAAACATAATGTCAGGTCGTGAAGCAGTTAAATACATAAGAGAACCGATAATGGCCCGATATTGAGTCGAATCCACTTCTTCGGAACTCTCTGAGTCTAGCCCAAGATTGTGATTATGGGGAATGGGTGTGTTGAATGGTGAACTATCTACCATATTGAACCGTGCAAACATTTCATGCACATACTTTGTTTGATGGATGAAAACCCCCTTCTTTTGATCAACCTGCAATCTTAAGAAGAAATTCAGCTCCCCAATAGCATTCATTTCAAATTTCTGCTTCATCACCTGCTCAAAGTCTCTGCACATGCTCTCGTTTGATGACCTAAAGATTATGTCATCAACGTAAACCTATAGTAGTAAGAAATCCTTCTTCTGCCACTTGATGAATAGTATATTATCTATCTTTCCTCTCTTGAACCCATATTCCAAGAGATAGGTAGACAGTGTCTCATACAATGCCCGAGGTGCTTAATGCAAACCATACAGAGCCTTATCTAATTTATAGACTCGGTCTGGATAGTCTAGATCACAGAACCCTGGCGGTTGTTCGACACACACTAGTTGTTGGGTATAAATTTGTTTATGCTGTTAGCAGGAGTTAGTACTGTGTTCAGAGTTTATACTGTATGAACATTTTGTACAGCTTCAAAGGTTGTACTGTCTTCAGAGTTTGTGCTATTACCAGAGTTAGTACTACAAAGGAGAATGCAGAGTTAATACTGTTATAGTATTCGTACTGTTTCACAGTTAATACTGTTTTCGTTAGTGTTGAGACATGTTTTGTGACAACAGATCTAGCTTGTAATAGGACTGGTGTAATTCTTATCAAGTTTGTACATTGGTTTAGATTTGTAAATATATGATATTAGTTTGTTATTATTATTTGTTAAATATAATAATATTAGACAAGTAACGAATACGAACTAAAGTCTGAATTGCGAATTGAGAATTCAAGTCGCAAGTCATAGACTTGCGAGATGAAAACTGGATTCGCAACCCATATAGACTGGCGAGCTGAGATAAGTCACTGGGCTGACTTGTCTTGCGAGCTGAGTCAACTCGCAAAGCCCACGGGCTGCGAGTTGAAACGAGTATTTAATTAATAGTCAGATTAATTATTTAACATCGATGGAATTAGACGGTTAACTGAGTTTTGAGTTTCTAGAGAGAATTAAATAGACTAAAGGCTAGGTTTTGACTGATTAACATTCGTTAATATCAAAACAAAGCATATTAGTTAATAGAATCGCGTTATACTCTTGAATTAATCGTATTGAGGAATTCTGCACCTTAATACTATAGATAACGGAGTTATCGAACCAAGATCAGTGGACTTACAATTGGTATCAGAGCTTTCGGGCTAAATACGTTGTGGTTTCAAGATTTTAGTCGATATAACGTGTGATTTCGGGTTGTTTTTAGCACTCTAAGTACTTTTTACGACCAAAATCAATGTGGACATTTTTAGGTTTGTTTACGATCGAAATAATCTGGTTTAATCGTGAAAATACCTAAAATTTTCAATTCTCGGACTTTTCAGCCGTTTCGCGAGTTGAAATTAGGGTTTCAGCTAAGATCTGCGAGTTGAGCTGCAAACCAAAATTTCCTGCGAACTGAGTGCACTTGCGAACTGAGTTCATCTGCGAACTGAGTTAACCTGCGAACTGAGTTCATCTGCGAACTGAGAGTTACTTGCGAATTGAACTGTGTTGCGAACTAAGATTAACTGAACTCGCAATACTATATGATTTTTTTACTTCTACAATGTCTGACTTAAGTAAGATGATTGAGATGGACCACGAGATTGGAAAATCTAATGTTCCACCTAAATTGCTCCGACTTGAGGATTACTATGGATGGAAGGACAGGTTTGAATCATATTGTAGATTCCATGACTTGTCAATCTAGATGTGTATCAAAAATGGATACGCTGCACCTACTGCTGTTGTTGAGAATGCTACTGTGGTTATACCCTATTACAGGATGAATGATAACCAAAAGAAAGAATTTGAAATTGAAAATAACGCTCAGTCCTCAATTAAAATGAGTCTTCCTAAGGAAATCAATCATCAGCTGAAGTCTTTTCATACTGCTAAAGAGCTCTGGGTAGCTCTTGAGAAAAGATGTGAGGGTAGTCCACAAGTTAAGGCTGGCAAGAAAAATCTTCTGAAAAAGCAGTTTACTATGTTTAAAGCTTTTAGAGAAGAAGATCTTGAAGCATATACCACTAGATACTACCATCTATTAAGTGAGCTTGATGATCATGAGATTTTCTATTCTGATGTGGAGAAAACCGACAAGTTTATTGAGGGTTTACCTTCCAAATGGGAAATGCATGGTGTTATGCTCAAGGATAATGATGAGCGATATGCTGCAATGACTCTTGAGCAAGCTATAGATAAGCTTAGAGGTTATGATTTCACTAAGAAAACGAGAGAGACAAATTATGATAAATTACAGAATCCTGGATTATATCATGGAAAGTCTATTCTCTCTAATGTTTCATCTAGTTCGACCACTACTTTGTTAGTTGGTGAAACTGATGAAAATGGTGAAATGGTGACTGAGGATTTGTGTTTTATCGCATCATCTGGAAGCCAAACAAAAGGGAAACCCACTGAGAAGTCACCTCAAGAGCATCATAAGATGCCTATGAGTGTGAAATCTGCCGAACAACAACTATCTGTTCTTGCTTCTTTTGTTGCTTCCTATGAGAATAATATTCAGGGGAAGATCAATGATCCAGCTGTGTTTGATGAGGATTATGATCAGATTGACCCTAATGACCTTGAAGAAATGGATCTTCAGTGGCAACTAGCAATGGTGTCAAGAAGAGTTAAAAATTTCTTGAAGCGTACTGGTAGAAGGGTAGTAGGAAATCGACCAGGGTTTGACAAATCCTAGGTTAAGTGCTTTAACTGCCAAGGTTATGGACACTTTTCGCGGGAATGTCAACCACCAAATGTTGATATTGGTAATGGAAGACAAGACTCGGGAAATAATTTAACTTCCAAAGTCTTGGTGGTTCAGCAGATGGATGGTTCTTATGATGGGTCTACTCAGTCTGAGCAAGCTCTTATGGCTGAAATAGATGATCAAGAGAAACCTGCTGAATCTACATCCTATATGCCAACTGATGTGGAATTTCAATTTAAGGTGCTGGAGGAAGAAGTCAAAGCAAGTAATGAAGATGTGCTTTACATCAACTCAACTGAAGATATGAGTCCTGATGAATTTGTTGCACATATGGCTGATATTCAAACGGACAAGAAAAGAGTATGTCTTAATATTCTTACTCTTGCTGATGTCTGTTATTTAGTTAATAATTTGCAATCTCAGGTTAGTGTATTTGCCGAATCACATAAAACCTTGACATCTGAACTTGAAGTAGCTAAAAGTGATGTACGTAGGTTAAGTGAAGATAAACTAGCATTAAAAGAAAAGATTAAACTTGATGCTTCTGATAGAACCAATCTAAGAGATATCATAAATGAACAATGTGTTAAAATAGATGGGTTATATTTGAATTTGAAAGACTTAAATCAAAGTATTGCTAGTAAAGATAAGGAGTTATCTGAGTCTAAGATGAAGTTGGTTGAGTTAAATCGTAAGTTTGAAAGTTATAGAACATCTTCCTTAACTTTAGATCATATAATCAGTACTCAACGTAGTGTAAAGGATGTGACTGGTTTAGGTTACAGTGATGTACCCCCACCTTTTAATTCAAATTACACTACTACTTTTGTTGACTTAGAAATGCCTGATGTGAATACTGAACCTGAGAAATTGTTAACTAAAGAGTCTGAAATTACTGAAAAACAGAAGGATGTTGTTAAAGATTCATCATCTGACATTAGTAAGAACAAATCATTCACTAAAGTACAGTTTGTCTCGAGTGAAATGATGGTTGATACTAAGGTAAATGATGAGTATATTAAAGAACAAGATAATCCACCTTTAGTGTTTTCAGCTCAGACTAAGAAATAGGGTGTAAAAGGGGTTAAGTCACGTAAGCAGATGTCTTGCTTCAACTGCCGCCAGAGAGGACACGTGTCTTCTTGTTGTCCTAATAAGAAGTTGGAAGCATCACATAAGCCTATGAATAATGATAAGACACCGAATATCTCTAGTTCGAGTATAGACAGGTTAGGTACCAAACCGGGATTAGGTAGTAAACCTGTAAATATTCTTAAAAGAGATGCTCCTCACATTGTCTCTCCACCTAAACCTAAATGGCCTTAACATTCTATTAAAGATCAATTACCGTCGAGGTTTATGACCCCTAGTAGGAACCATAGTCGTTATGAAAATGGTTCTACTTCAACAAACCATAGTCATCATGAAAATGGTTCTATTCCACGAAACCATAGTCATTATGAGCATGGTTCCACTTCACGTACACATGGGATTAACTACGGATATAACTATAATCGTAACCAAGGACAAAAATCCCAAGGTTATGTGTCAGGGAGGTTTGGATCTCATTCACCTCATAGATCCAAGACCACAGATCATCAACAAGCTCATACTTTTTCGAAAGTGACCAAAGCTCCTAATGGGAAGGATGGTTACTTTAAAGAGTTAAAGTTTGTAGATGATAAGGGACAGACCAAGACGGTAATGGCTTGTGTCCCTATTGATGATTAATTGTGTACAAAAGTCATGTGCAGGAGCACACTATAAACGAAGATAGCTGGTGGTACGTAGACAGCGGTTACTCAAGACACATGACAGGAACTCGAAGTCTACTGAAAGACTTCAAAGGATGATTGAAACAACGAGTGCATTTCGCTGGTGATAAAGGAGGAGTAATTACTGGGAAAGGGAAAGTCTCTAATGGCACTTTGACTCTAGTGGATGTGAATTATGTTGAAGAACTAACGCATAACCTAGTGAGTGTTTCCCAAGTCTGTGATAAAGGTCACCCTGTCTATTTCAATGAGACAGAGGCCTTAGTCCTGAAGCCGGGTTTCATTATTCCCGAAAAATGGATATTGATGAGGGCTCCAAGGAAGAAGGACATCTATGCTATCAACATGGGTGCTCCTATTACTTCAATGGAGTCTACATGTCGTATATCCAAGGCTTCAGAAGCAGACTCACTATTATGGCATAGGAAAATGGCACATCTGAACTTTCGTAAAATGAACTATATAACCAAGAATGGGTTGGTTCTCGATGTACCATTGAAACGTTTCGAGTTTGAAGACAAGTGTGTTTCTTGTTTGAAAGGAAAGCAGCATAAGAAACCACACAGGTCTAAAACTGAAAACTCAATCCTATCGCCTTTTGAGTTGCTACATATGGATCTCTTTGGCCCCATAAGCAAGAGAAGCATAGGTGGCAAATGGTACTGTTTGGTTGTCACATATGATTTTTCTAGATTCTCTTGGGTATTCTTTTTGGGATCTAAGGATGAAACTCCTGGTATTCTGATGGAGTTCTTAGATCTAATAGAGAATGTCTATAGAACACGAGTTAAGAAAATTCGTAGTGACAATGGAACAGAATTCAAGAACTCAACGTTTAATGTCGATTGCTTAAGCAAAGGGATACATCATCAATTCAGCGCACCTTATGAACCTCAACAGAATGGTGTTGCTGAAAGGACGAACAGAACGTTGATTGAAGGGCATCACGGTCCACTCATATAACCCAAGGACGAACTGGAACTGGTAAAGGCGAGTACAAACCAGGTTTGAACGAACTTTTAGCCATATGACATGTCACACACTTACCCACAATGTTAGTTACATCCCCTAACATCTTTGGCCAAAAGAAATGCTCTTTCAACACTTCTAAAGTCTTGACCACCCCAAAATGGCCAGCCAACCCACCACCATGTGCTTCACGTATCAACAATTCACGAACAGTATGTTTCGGGACACAAAGCCGGTTCCCCTTGAAGAGAAAACCATCTTGCACCGAAAACTCCCCTTGGGCACCATTAGTACATTTCCCAAACAACTCACCAAAATCAGCGTCATCACCATAGTAATCTTTTAAAGTTTCAAAGCCCAACAAACGAACATCAAGTGTAGCAAGTAAAGCATAACGACGTGAAAGTGCATCAGCCACCACATTACTTTTACCATCCTTATATTTTGATGAAAAATGAAAGGATTGCAAAAACTCCACCCACTTAGCATGCCTTGGACTCAACTTCTGCTGCCCATTAATATACTTCAAGGATTCATGATCTGAATGCAAAATGAAATGATTCGCACGCAAATAATGACTCCAATGATCCAATGCCCTAACAATTGCATAAAATTCCTTGTCATAAGTACAATAATTCAAACGAGCACTTCCCAATTTCTCCGAAAAGTAAGCAATGGGACGTTTGGCTTGAATCAGAACAGCACCAATACCGACCCCACTTGCATCACACTCAACTTCAAAGGGTTGCGAAAAATCTGGAAGAGCCAAAATAGGAGCAGCACACAAATGCTCCTTGATTGTTTCAAACGCCTTTTGGGCATCTACCCCCCATAAAAAAGCACCTTTCTTCAAACAATTAGTAATGGGACTAGTAAGAGTACTGAAATCACGAATAAAACGTCGATAAAATGAGGCCAAACCATGAAACGAACGCACTTCACTTATGTTTTTAGGACTAGGCCAGGACTTGATTGCTTCAATCTTGGTTTGATCCACGGACACCCCATCTTTGGAAACCACATAACCCAAGAACATCACCTTATCAACTAGAAATGAACACTTCTCCTGTTTTCCAAAGAGTTTTTGAGCTCTAAGGGTTTCAAAGACTTGCTTCAAATGCTTCAAATGTTCTTCCTTGTTCCTGCTATACACCAATATATCATCTAAATAAACCACAACGAACCTGCCAAGAAACAACTTCAAGACTTCATTCATCAGCCTCATAAATGTACTAGGAGCATTCGTGAGACCAAAGGGCATCACGGTCCACTCATATAACCCATGCTTGGTCTTGAAGGCTGTTTTCCACTCATCCCCTTCACGCATTCGAATCTGATGATAACCACTCCGCAAATCAATCTTTGAAAACACCACCGATCCATGGAGCTCATCTAACATATCATCCAGCCTTGGGATTGGAAAACGATATTTGATTGTAATGTTATTCACCGCCCTACTATCAACACACATTCGCCACGTTCCATCCTTCTTAGGTACAAGCAAAACAGGTACAGCACACGGGCTTAAACTTTCACGCACATAACCTCGGCTCACAAGCTCATCCACCTGTTTTTGTAACTCCTTTGTTTCCTCCGGATTACACCGATAAGCAGCCTTATTAGGCAATGGTGCTCCCGGAATAAGATCTATCTGATGTTCAATGCCACGGATAGGAGGCAAACCAGGTGGTAAGTCATCGGGAAACACATCTTGGTATTCGAGTAACAAATCAGCAATGGGGCTGCCCTCCATCAAATTCACGTTCTCTATAGAATTCTCCTTGGACACCAACAAATACACCACTTCTCCAAAATCAAGAGCTTGCTCAACCTCCCGTTCACTAGCCAACATGGTGAGATTTGGGTTCTTTTTTTGTTTGGTACTCATCGAACGAACTGTTTGTGAGGACATGGGCTTCAACACAATTTTTTTACCTTTATCCTTCAGCTCATATTCATTGCTCCTCCCCTTATGTATCACGTCCCTATCAAACTGCCAAGGACGTCCCAACAACACATGGCAAGCATCCATGGGAATCACATCACAAAGGACTTCATCTTTGTACGAACCCATAGTTAATCCAACCCTAACCTGTTTTGACACCTTCACCTTATTGCCATCATCTAACCAATGTAGTGCATATGGTTTAGGATGGGCTGTAGTGAGTAAACCCAATTTTGACACCATTTCACTAGAAGCAACATTAGTGCAACTTCCCCCATCAATAATCACGCTACACCATTTGTCTTTGATGAGACATTTGGTATGGAAAAGTTGGTCTCTTTGATCGGAATCAGCATGCACAACTTTAGTTTGTAATGTTCTAAGAACCAAAGTCGTGTCATAAGACGGTGCCTCATAACTTTCCTCCTCTTCGGAATCCTCTTTCTCTTCAAACACAAAAACGTCACCCAACCTTTCCTCTTCTTCGATCAGCTCTTCCCGGCAATCAAGGGCTTCCCTTAAAGTCACTATTCTTTTATTTGGACATGCATTTTGGAAATGTCCGAACCCTTGACACTTGAAACAACGAACCTTGGACAGGCTTGTTTCCTTGGTTGGAGTCACTATCTTAGGAGCAGCTGAAGAGCTACTTGCACCCACGTGACTAGGTGTAGTAGTTTCGGGTTTAGCCCAAGGTCTAGGCTTCATAGAATCCATATTAGAACCCCCTACATACTTTATTTTCCCCTGATTTTCCAACTTTATACACAACCCACAAAGTGTACCAAAATCAGCATATGGGTACAAATCAACAACATTTGCAATATTCGTATTCAAACCGCGCAAAAATCGAGACATTTTCTGCTCCTCCACTTCTTCTAAATCACCCATTAGTGTTAGTTTTTCAAATTCATCAATGTATTCAGCCACACTCATCTTGCCTTGTTTCAATTCAGCTATATTTCTATAAGTGGTAATCCGGTGATTTATGGGAACAAACCTTTTTTTCAGCTTTCTTTTGAGAGAATCCCAAGAAGAAATCTTTTCTTTGCCTTCCCGTGTCCTCTTAGCCTTAAGCCCTTCGAACCACAAAGAAGCACCACCACTCAATTTCAGAATTGCGTATTTGCACCTCTTCTCATCGTCAAGTTCTTTGAAGTCAAAGATACGTTCAATCTTTCTCTCCCACTCCAAATACTTTTCTGGATCTGTACCCCCAGCAAATTCAGGCAATTCGTTCACCTTAAACTCCTCCCTTGATCTTGGCTGCCCTCGTATAGGCAACCGTCGTCCTTCTTCTTGCAAGCCTCTTAAAGCCTCACGGAGTTGTTGTAGGAAATCTGGATCATCGAAATTCATGGCTCTGATACCACTAATGATGCGTGTATGGGCTGGAACAAATAGGAATTAGTGTGTAGGATAGATGTGTTTAACAAATTAGACCTATAATTTGCTAAACAGATTGCAAATCAAGACCTATTGATTTGAATCTGGCCAAAATCAGGAAAACATCCCAAAAATGACAATCAAAAGAATTATAACAATAATTCTAGAGAGTTTTGTTATTTTTTCTTCTTCAAAATCTAATTGCCCTCTACAAAAACGAAAATGGCAATAATGCCTACAAAATTGGTAGGTTACAAACCTCCAAGAGCCTTACAATAATGAGGACTTTTAACTACTATTAAAGACTAATTAAAACATAATAAAACCACATTATAAAACTGAAAATTCGTTCATAATTAAATGCACCATGCAAACTTTATTCCACCAAGGTTACCATGCACACTCCATGGGTCATTGAGCCCAAACCAGCTTCAAACCCAATAGTAAGCGCCAACCCATCATCCAACATCCCATCACCTTCCGGGCCTTCTTTATCCATGTATGTATCAAATGGGTTGGTTCTCGATGTACCATTGAAACGTTTCGAGTTTGAAGACAAGTGTGTTTCTTGTTTGAAAGGAAAGCAGCATAAGAAACCACACAGGTCTAAAACTGAAAACTCAATCCTATCGCCTTTTGAGTTGCTACATATGGATCTCTTTGGCCCCATAAGCAAGAGAAGCATAGGTGGCAAATGGTACTGTTTGGTTGTCACATATGATTTTTCTAGATTCTCTTGGGTATTCTTTTTGGGATCTAAGGATGAAACTCCTGGTATTCTGATGGAGTTCTTAGATCTAATAGAGAATGTCTATAGAACACGAGTTAAGAAAATTCGTAGTGACAATGGAACAGAATTCAAGAACTCAACGTTTAATGTCGATTGCTTAAGCAAAGGGATACATCATCAATTCAGCGCACCTTATGAACCTCAACAGAATGGTGTTGCTGAAAGGACGAACAGAACGTTGATTGAAGGGGCTAGAACAATGCTTGCAGATTCAAGGCTTCCGGTCATCTTTTGGGCAGAAGCGGTGAATACTGCATGTCATGTTCTCAATAGAGTTCTTACGGTTAAAAAGCAGAACAAGACTTGTAATGAGCTTTTAAACAATAAGTGTTGATACATGTACAGTGTCAGCAACTTGATCAAAGACTTAGAAATCAGAATTTCTGTTTATGCGACTTTACTTAGCGAACGTATGTTTAGTGTCGCATATGCGACTTTATAGTTAGTGTCGCATAGTTAATTAGTGTCGCGTATATTGTCTATAAATAGGCTGACTTTGCTCTTCATTTGCACGATATAGAATATATACATTTCAGAGAAACTATTGTCATTTCAATTGTAATCATTCCTGTACTGATTCAATCGATTGATAATAAAAGAAAACCGTTATTTACATCACTGGTTCAATTTCTATACGTATTACTCAATTGTTTGTAGGATTCCGCACTCAGACAATTGTGATTGTGATCTGATCCAGATAGAATACAAGACCTACAATTGGTATCAGAGCTTGCATAGGTGATCACAATCTTATACTGAGTAAATTGAGCGATTGAAGTTTTGGTTATTTGAAGAATTATCAAATTTGATCGACTGTGAATGTTATGGATTGATGTGATTGAAGAATTGTTATCAGAAGACTATTTAGCATTAATTCTATCGATTACATGGTGTAATTCAAGGATTGAAGTTCAAATTTCATGATCACAGAGTGACGTCACATTCGGTTTGTTTAAATTTGATTTCAAGTTTGGAAGGATTTCGGTTGAAGTTGATATTTCGATTTTAAGCTTTTGCGATCTTGCTAAAGTCGCTGTGCATTGCTTAGGTGTATCTACAAACTGTGGTACAAACAATTCAAAGCTTTAATCTCGTATTTTATCAAAATTTTCAAACTTACAGTACGCTCTGCGACTTTACCTTAAAGTCGCACCTGCGAACTTATCTTTAAGATCGCATACTTGTCTTTCTTGCGATTTTAGTCTGAAACTATTTGTCATCAGACTTTGACTTGCGATCTTATTTGTGCGACTATATTACCAGACTTTAACCCTGGAACTTATCACCAGACTTTATCTTAAAGTCGCATAGTAAGTTCGCATCCTTATAAGTTCGCATTCCAGACTTTATTTCAAAATTTTAAAATGATGTCTTATAACATGAGCGCTATGATTAAATTTGATAATGAAACTGGAACGCCTAACAAACCACCCAGATTCTTAAAACCAAGTGATTACGCTAACTGGAGATATCGTTTTGAAAATTATATTGCTTTTAATGATCCGGAGTTGCTAGTATACTTAACAAAGAAGTATATAGCACCAATGATTGATGGAACTGGAACCGAAAGAGTTGGTAATCATGTAAAGACTATAGACTTGATGACACCTGATGAGAAAAAAGATTACGAAAAAGAGAAGAAAGCATATGCAGCTATTACAATGTGTTTGAATCGAGAAGTAATGATGCTTTTTAAAAAGAAGCAGACAACGTTTGAGTTATGGGAAGCCATTGCTACTAGATTTGGAGGCAATGATCAGTACAAGCAAAGTCGTCAGGAATTGCTTAAGAAACAATTTGATTTGTTTTCCCAGCTACAGAACGAAACATTTGATGAGCTGCTTTCTAGATTTTCTCTTCTGATTTGTGAACTTCGAGAGGTAGATGTGATCATGACTGATATAGTGATTAACAAGAAACTACTTCACTCTTTGCCGAAAAAGTGGGAAGTCAGAGTCATGCTTCTAGAAGAAAATTCTTTCTTGTCTGACTGGTCATTAGATAAATTAATTGGAAAGCTTCAAGCTTACGAACTTGACATGCAGACAAGAGAAACAGGTGTACACACTGTACAGGCCCAAGTTTGTATAGTGATATTTCTGTCAAGGAATCGGGCGGAGTTGCTTTACTATCTGGTCTAGACATACCAGTTGAGAAACAAGAAATCAATGTAAATTCCTGTGTTAACTGTGTTCAATGTTCGAACAAATCTACTTGTGTTCCACGGGTGCATACTGCTTCTACTTCAAAAGCAGTAGAAGATCATCTTGGTATCTTTCATGCTTTTCTGAGCTCATATGAAAGCTTTCTATCCGGAACTGCTATAAATCTTGATCTCACTGAAGAAGATTATGATCAGATTCATCCGGATGACTTGGAAGAAATGGATCTGAAATGGAATATGGCTATGTTGACCAGAAGAGTAAAAAAGTTCTTACAACGAACTAGTCGAGCTCAAGTTGGAAATAATTCAAAGCAAGGACTTGGTTTTGACAAAAGCAAAGTTAGATGTTATAACTATCAGAATCTTGGTCATTTTGCACGTGAATGTGAAAAGGCTAAGCAACCTGCTTCTGGTTATACCAAACCTAGTCCATCCAGATCATATTCCAGCAACCATACTTCAACACCACAAGATAATGTCAAAAATTCAGCTGCTCTAGTATCAACTACCGATCATCACTATGACTGGAGTAATCATGCTGAAGAAGTTGCTTATTCACTGAATCAATCTGCATTTATGGCTAATATAACTGAGGTCGATTCAGAACCATTTAAAACTTCTTGTCTATCTTGTGCTGAACTTCAAACTAAGCTCAAATTATATCAAGACCAGAATCAAAATTTATTGGATGACATTGAAAAGCTTAAATTTGATAAAAGGGTTTTAAAAACAAATGAAAAATTATATGAAGAAAGATCTAAGTCTTCTTATAATGAAATTCAATTGTTGAAAAACAAAATATTAAATCAGCAAGCTACAATCAATGTTTATCTTATGGAAATGGATTCTCAAAAGAAAGAATTAGCTGAACATCAAAGTGAAATTTTGATGTATAAACGTAAGTTTTCAAATCTTTCAGCTTCTTCTATGGTTCTTGATACAATTTTAAATGCACAAAATAAAGATACAAAATCTAAGTCTGGCATTGGGTATCATAATGTCCCTCCTCCAAAAGCTTATACCCAAATGCCAGCTACAACTGATATTCAAGAAGTTGTATCTTTAAAAGTTTCTGACATTGAAAAATCTGTTGATCCTGATGCTCCTATTAGTATTGAAGAAGAATTTGAAGAGCCTGTGATTGTAAAAAATAATATCAAACCAGAAAATCATATCATTACAACGGAAATTGATGATATCTATTTTCAAACGATAAATTCTCAAAAGAATTTTAAAAGGGTTGATAAGGTTTTAACATCAAAATCTTCTGATTTACAATCATGCTCATTAAAATCTTCTAATCCAAAAGCATTGAAGGTTAATACTCCGATAGCAAAACCAAAGGTTTGTGCTAAAACAGAAACTGTGAATGTTGTCAAAGCTAAATCTAAAACAAATTCACATTCTCCAAAATGTACTCATTCATGCTGTTTTTCTAACAGATCTATGAAATCTAAATCTGCCAAGATCTCATATGAATATAGGTCATGTTATTATTGTGGTGTTCGAGGCCACATTGTTCGAAACTGTTTGTGGTTTTATAAACAAAATTTGAAGAAAATTGCTTTGACAAAGTTTAACCGAAAAACTTTCATAACTTCTACTGTCTCTTCAAAATTTGATAAAAATCAGATTACCAAACCAGTTTCTAACCAGGCAAAAGTTTGGAGGGTAAAAGGATTGGTCAAAGAAGCAAGTGCTTCTAACAAAACAAATGGACGACCCAAGGCCATTGAGGCTTGGGTGTCCCTTTCAAACTAATCCTCTTTTTGTTTATGCTGGAACAGACCCGACGAATTCAAGATAATATTTGGTATGTAGACAGTGGGTGTTCCAGGCACATGACTGGAAATTTATCCTTATTGAAAGATGTAAAGTCTATCAATGGAGGATATGTTTCCTTTGTCGGTGATAAAGGAGGTCACATCTCAAAAGAAGGAACTGTTGCAAATGATTCGCTGAGTTTTGAGAAAGTTCAATTTTGTGAACAACTGCAGCACAATCTTCTAAGCGTATCTCAAGTGTGTGATAAGAAGTATGTCACAGCTTTCACTGATAAAGAATGTCTGATTCTTAAGCCGGGATTCGTTATTCCTAAAGAGTGGATCATAATGAGAGCTCCTCGTCGCAAGGATCTTTATGCTCTCGATATGAAAAATGTTTTAGTATCTTCGGATCTTACATGTTTGCTAACAAAAGCATCTGAACGAGATTCTCTTCTCTGGCATCGAAAAATGGGACATATCCATTTTAGAAAAATGAACTTTTTGATTAAACATGATCTTGTGGACGGAGTTCCTAAACAATCTTTTTCTACCACAGATCATTGTATTTCATGTAAAAAAGGTAAACAGGTGAAGAAATCTCATTCCTCAAAGAAAGTTAATTCTATTCAGGCTCCATTGGAACTTTTGCATATGGATCTTTTTGGTCCCATCAATATCAAAAGTCTCGCTGGAAAATCATATTGTTTGGTTGTAACGGATGACTACTCCAGATTCTCTTGGGTTTACTTTCTAAAAACCAAGGATGAAACTTCAGAAAATTTGAAGTTTTTATTCAATAAATTGGAGAATTTGTGTGGATTGAAGATAAAGATGCTCAGAAGTGATAATGGCACGGAATTCAAAAATCACAATCTGGAGTTATTTTGTTTACAAAAAGGTATACATCATCAGTTCAGTGCTTCAAGGACCCCGCAACAAAATGGGGTAGCTGAAAGGAAAAATCGAACTCTCATTGAGGCTGCCAGGACCATGTTATCAGATTCTAAATTGCCTATTACTTTTTGGGCTGAAGCGGTTAATACGGCATGTTTTGTGCTCAATCGTGTGTTGACGGTTAAGAAACAACAAAAGACGTGTTATGAATTGTTTAATAATCGAAAACCAAATTTAAAGTTTTTGGAACCATTCGGTTGTCCATGTACTTTCTTGAAGACCAAAGATGTTTCAAAATTTGGAGAAAAGTCCAGTGATGGATATTTTCTTGGTTATTCAGTTAACTCTCCAAATAAACGTGTTTTCAATAAAATATCTGGTCGAATTGAAGAACATTTTGAGGTTGAATGTCTTAGACATTTGGATTCTCCTTAAGGCAAAGGACCTAACTGGTTATTTGATTATGATTTGTTGTTTAAATCATTCAACATTCCTGAAGCTGCTGATGAGGTCATTGAAATTCTTTATGAACAGACTATTTTTCCAAGAACAAGTGATATTGCTTCAACATCTTCCGTCTTACCACCCGTTACTGCTGAACCTATTGATGATCAAATAGCTCCTGAGAATGAAGAAAATTTTCATGAAACATTGTCTGAATTAGAAACTTCTTCGTTGGATGCAAGCACTCATGATGATTCTATCGAAGAAACTTTGACCAACATTGATCCAACTATTGTTTCTAATGTTCCTAATCTTAGAGTACATTCAAGACAGTCTTCAGAAAACATCATTGGAAATTTACAGGATGGCGTACAAACTAGACATCGTGTTCAACAAAGCTTAAATGCTAGTTTGGAATCATGTTTCTTGTCACAAATTGAACCTAAAAATGTCAAAATGGCTTTACAAGAGCCATCATGGGTTGAGGCTATGCAGGAAGAGCTACAACAGTTCGTAAAATGAATGTTTGGACCCTAGTAAAGTTACCTAAGGGTGTTCACTCTATTGGTACTCGCTGGGTGTTTCGAACGAAAAAGGATGATCGTGGAGTTATTGTGCGAAATAAAGCCAGACTTGTAGTTCAAGGCTTCACTCAGATTGAAGGTCTTGACTATGACGAAGTTTTTGCTCCGGTTGCACGTCTTGAATCAATTCGAATATTTCTCGCGTATGCGGCATTTAAAAGATTCAAAGTGTACCAGCTTGATGTAAAAAGTGCGTTCTTATATGGAAAGGTTCATGAAGAGGTGTATGTTTGTCAACCACCTGGATTTGAAGATCATCAATTTCCTGATCATGTTTACAAGCTTGACAAAGCATTGTATGGTCTTCATCAAGCACCACGAGCATGGTATGAGACTTTGTCTCAACATTTGCTTCAAAATGGCTTTTCAAGGGGGCAAATTGATAGTACTCTCTTCATAAAGAAGTCTAAAGATGACTTGCTTCTTGTGCAAATATATGTGGACGACATTATTTTCGGTTCGACTGACAACAAAATTTGCAAAGAGTTCGAAATGATCATGAAGTCAAAGTTTGAGATGAGTTCTATGGGAGAGTTAAACTTTTTCTTGGGTTTACAAGTTAAACAAACCGAAAAAGGGATATTCATTCACCAATCAAAATATGTAAATGACATTTTGACTCGTTTCAAAATGACTGATTGCAAAATTGCTGGCACTCCAATAGAAGTTAATCACAAATTAGGACCATGTCCTAAAGAAGAAGATACGGACCAACATGAATATAGATCAATTATTGGTTCCTTAATGTATCTTACAGCGTCACGTCCGGATATCATGTTTGCCGTTTCTATTTGTTCACGGTATCAAGCATGTCCCAAGATTTCTCATCTCAAAGCTGCAAATCGTATCTTTTGTTATCTTAAGGGCAAGCCAAATCTTGGTTTGTGGTATCCTCATGATGAAGATTTTCAGCTTTCCGCCTTTTCTGATTCGGACTATGGGGGTTGTAATATGGACAAAAAGTCTACAACAGGAGGCTGTCAGTATTTAGGATATCGTCTTGTCTCATGGCAGTGCAAGAAGCAGACAACTGTCTCCACATCGTCTGCAGAAGCTGAATACATCGCTGCCTCGAGCTGTTGTTCACAAGTTTTGTGGATTCAGCATCAAATGAGGGATTACGGTTTACTTTTTACTAAAACTCCTATTCATATTGATAATACTGCTGCTATTTCCATAACACGCAATCCCGTACAACATTCAAAAACAAAACATATCGAAATTCGATATCATTTTATACGGGATTGTTATGAAAAGCAACTGATTTCCCTTGTTCAAATCGACACTTTAAAACAAAACGCTGATATTTTTACAAAGGCTTTTCTAAAAAATCGCTTTGAAGAACTTGTCAAAATGGTTGGGATGCGAGATCTTGAACTTGATTTAAAATTGACTTAGATCATTTTTTTTTTTAAAGAAAAAAAAAAACAATTTAAGAGAAAAAGGGGGAGATTTTGGTTTGTAAAAATCAGGAAAATGATAGTACATCAGGGAAACATTAATAAAAATGGACAGTCTTAAGTATTTTGTTTGTTATATCAGTAGACTTTGTGTAAATAATTTTTGATCAAATATTTTGATTCTTAAATGAAAAACGTCTTGGTCTACATTTTAAGAATTCTGACTGGATTATTTTTCAAAATAGAGAGAAAAGTATGCTCTTAACATTCACACATCAATTTTCAGTGATTATACCAATTGAGATATATATATATATATATATGTATATAACTTTGAACAAAAAGAGCCAATGAGGCCATATAGGTGAATACTTTGAGAGGCACAGTGTATAACTGGGGCATGTAAGACCGTCGTTGCTTGTAAGTCCTAAACGGTTATATACGTACTTAATTTTGAACATAAGTCCGTTGTTGCAGTTCTTAATTGAGTGTGCTAAAAATCTTAAAAGTCAAAAGATACGATAAATCGTACATATTAGTATTATCCTATTTTTTGTCTTTTGGAGAAATGTCTAAATGTACAGTATATGGTTGTCGGCTTGTGAGTCCGTATGTGCATGTAAGTCCAAAGCAACTATGTACGTTATTCACTTGAATGTACTTCGACATAATCCACTGCTAGTTATGTTAAAAAAAATAGATATATATGATAAGAAAAGTATCTCAAAAGGTGTGATCATTGATTAGTGGTTAAATCAAGCTGTGATGTTCAGTGTATAATTTTCAGAATTTTTTTTTGAAAGATATGATAGTGTTATTTTTGAAATGAGAAGATCATGTTTGTTATCATTTGAAAATTAGAAAAATTGATTAATAAACTGTGTACGTCAAGTTTTTACTGATAAATCAAGCTTAAAACTTTTGATAATCTTAATAAAAACATGTTTCGTACTGATATGATTCCTAATCAGATTCAAATCTCCTTCAGAAAAAGATTGTTTAAATTTTTAATTTGAATTTGAATTTTTATTCTATGTTATTTTTGATCAAAATGTCGTTTACAGTCTTGTTCAAGAAAATGCATCTGGAAAATAAAAGTTCAAAGTGATAAAAAAATTCCACAAGTGATAGTCTACGATTTTAATCATGCGATTTTATTATTAAGTTCGCTTATGCGACTTTAAGGTAAGTTCGCATGACCTGTTTAGTATAAATACATAACCCACGCGACTATACTTAATCATTTCTGATTAAGCTTGTGCGATTTTATACGCGACTTTACTCCAGCGATTCTGCGAACTTACTGAAATTTCAAAATTCTTGAGATTTAATCAGTGAAATCAGTTGAAATTTGTTTCTACTTGTGCGGTTTTATCAGAATAATTTAAGGTATTCATTTTAAGTCTTTATTTCATTGTATTTCATGATTAATTGATTGAAACTGTTCGGATTAGGTTTTATGATAAATGACGTCATGAAAATTGCTTGAAATATTGATTAAACTGATATACATGTTTGTTTTTGATGAATGCGGTCTATTGGTAAAGTTCTGGATATCAATTATACGTTCCTGATATGTTTTGTACTTAATTTCAAGAACTGATTGTTCGTCATGCGAACTTAATGTGCGAACATATTCTACGAACTTATATTTGAAAAATTGTCTGAGATTTTGTTCTGCGAACTTATTATGCGATTATATCATGCGAACTTGTCTGAGACTTTAACATGAGAACTTGTCTGAGACTTTAAAACATGCGAACTTGTTCTGAGACTTTATCATGAGAACTTAGGATGAGACTTTATTTAGAGACTTTAAGTTCGTCATGATATGTTGATTTCAAGTCTTTTAACTGTTAATCTTAACAATCTATCGTGCAACATTGCTATATTTTTATAGATTACAGATGGCTGATCCTAAGATGTTTGAAGGAAGGCACAACACCATTGCTTTAATTGATACAACTTTAACAAGTGCTGAGCCTTATTTGGATTTGTTGCACTTCTTACAACGATCAAGAATCCATTATGCACTCACTGCATCTACACCAGTCTATGCCAATCATATTATAGACTTCTGGTCTAATGCGACTCAAGATATGGTCGATGGTGTACACAGATTGGTTACCACTGTCCTTGATCAACAAGTAATTATTACTGAGGATACAGTGCGTACGGTGTTGCAATTTGGGAATGATGCTAATTCAAGAATACTTTTCCCTGCAACTTTGGTTTCTGGAT
Source organism: Logfia minima (assembly GCA_963921325.1). Classification (NCBI taxonomy): domain Eukaryota; kingdom Viridiplantae; phylum Streptophyta; class Magnoliopsida; order Asterales; family Asteraceae; genus Logfia; species Logfia minima. The sequence continues at coordinate 30,155,490 of OY992764.1, forward strand.
TCTTTCAGAGAATAGGATATCCAGATATCTCACCAGATCAATACAGGAAACAGAAATTATGTCCAGTATGGAGGTTATTCATGCACTTCTTGATTGTGTGTTTGTCTGGACGAAAAGGAGGATTAGATGGAATGGGTCAGAGTTTGGCATCTGCTATGGTTGCTCTTACACTGAACAAGCCCTACAACTTCTCAGGATATGTCTTTGCAAACTTAATATCCAACATTTCAAGTCATACAAAGTTTTACATGTTTCCACGATTTGTACAGCTAATTCTCAATCACTTACTGCCAAATCTACCAACTCAAGGGATGCTTAATCTACGGTTAATTCCAATGACCAAGAGGGTTTACATGGATTGTTAGAATTACGGGCGAAATCCAACTCCAGCACTGATTCCAGTGTTTGGACATATCATTGATGAACACTATCAAGCACCAGTAAATGATAATTGGTTAGATGATCAAGAAATTCAAGAGGATCAAGAGCAAGAGGATGATGAACAACTTTTTGAAGCTCAGGTTGGAAGTGAGAGTGAAGACTTTGCTGAAAACATACAAGCGACTGAACCTGAAGAAGTGGGACCCAGTGAACCACAAACACATGAAGTTAATTCTTCTAGTTCAAATGAAACAAGTTCCTCAAGTGAATCAAGTGATGACACAGAAGAAGCTGAAGAACGAATACAACTTGAAAGAGAAAGAAATATAAGAAGGGAACGATTGCAAAAAGGCAATACTGAACTTAAAAGATTCTTACAACAGTCAAAACAACAGAAAAGAACTCTTGAAGCCGAGGCTGCAGATTCAGATTACCCTGATGAACCTCCTCGTACTAAGCAAAGAAGAACTCGTGCTTCAACTTCACAAGTGCATGTCAATCAACCTACTCAACAAGAACCGATGACATCTTCTCAATCACCTCCATCTCCAAAAGCACAAACTTCAACTTCTGCTCCAATCTTAATGTCACAATTGTTAACGATAATGGAAGAGTTGAAAACATCGTTTGTAGATCAATCAAAGCTAATTGAAAAACAACAAGAACAACTGGATGCTCATGCAAAATTAATTGAATCTCAAAAAGAATTGATTGATGCCCAATCTGAAAGAATTGCAAAGTTAGTACAAGAAAGAGATGAAAAGAAAAATTCTGCTGTTCAGGGGGAGAATATAGAAGAGGAGAAAGAGGAAGAAGAAAAAGAGGAAGAAGAGAAGGATGAAGAAGAAGAACAAGATGAAGAAAAAGTTGATTCTTCTTCTGATGATGATGATGCTAATGATGATTCTGATGATAAGGGAGATGGTGGAGCACAACCACAAATGGAAAACACAGAATCTGAAGCTGTTGATGAACAATCAGAATTTATGAGCGAACAACAACAGTCTGAGCAAACACATGAAAATAAACTACAAATGATTGTATATACTGGGCCAAGTGATAAATCTTTGAATGTGGAAGAAGATTTTCTGAACATTGAACCAATATCAGTATCATTTAATTTTGAAGAAAATCTAATACTGATGTTAGAATTTCTGGATAGAGAGATGGATGGATTGAATCAAGACTCAGAAGAAACTGTATCTGAAGAACTAACTTACAATCCGTTTGAATTTTCAAGTGAAGGTGAAGATATTGAGTTTGATAGTGTTGATGTGAATGATGACTTATGTGATGATGTTGTATTTGAAAGTGATGATGAGAATGATAGTGAAGAATTAGATGAAGAGATTGAAGCTGAGGCAAATCCTGAAATTCCAGAATGTTCAAGTTCTACTAAGCGTTCGGAATGGTTCAGAATACCTACACAAGCACCAATGGTTAAGAAGAAACTCTACAAAGTAAAGGGTGAATGTAAAGGTCAAATAATAAGTTGGAAATTTGATGATGACTTGAATATGATAGTGGTGAAGAGAACTGGTGGATTGCAATACTTTAAGAGAAGCTTTAAAGATTTGAGTACTCTTCCGAAGTGTGAAATATACAAGTTAGCTCAGCTAAATATCATTAATCACTCAGGATCGAGCATGGGAAGATACATTGAAAGCAATGTACAGAAAGAAGTAAGGCATGGATTTAATTTGATGAAGCCTACTCTTGGAAAAAGAAAGATTTACAAAAAGAAGATTAGTGTTTTTACAAACAAACCATGGGTGAGAATGGTTTATCCTCCGGTTAAAGCGTTAAAGAAAATTCCATTGGAAAAGCTACCAATTAACTTTGCTGAAAGATTGAAATGGTGGTACTACAACGGAACTACTGGAGAAGCTTGTATTGAAATATTCAAGGATGAACAAAAGGAAAAGATTGAACAAGTCTTTGTTTATGATCCGATTAATTTGATAAATCTCTCAAAGCAAGACTTACTGATGCTCAAAGACAACCACATAATGTTCAACAAGAATGAAGAAAAGGAAGCTTTAAAATTTCATAATGTGGTGAAAATATGCATAAGGAATGGAATCTGTGCTGGAAGCAACCTCCCGAGTAAATGGATTTGAAGCTAGAAGACAATTAATCAAGCTACTGACAAGGGGGAGTTTGTTGATACATGTACAGTGTCAGCAACTTGATCAAAGACTTAGAAATCAGAATTTTTGTTTATGCGACTTTACTTAGCGAACTTATGTTTAGTGTCGCATATGCGATTTTATAGTTAGTGTCGCATAGTTAATTAGTGTCGCGTATGTTGTCTATAAATAGGCTGACTTTGTTCTTCATTTGCACGGAACAGAATATATACATTTCAGAGAAACTATTGTCATTTCAATTGTAATCATTCCTGTACTGATTCAATCGATTGATAATAAAAGAAAACTGTTATTTACATCACTCGTTCAATTTCTATACGTATTACTCAATTGTTTGTAGGATTCCGCACTCAGACAATTGTGATTGTGATCTGATCCAGATAGAATACAAGACCTACAGAAGTCGTTGCGCCTGTTGCAAGAATGGAATCTATTCGCATCTTCTTAGCGTATGCGACATTTAAGGGGTTTCGTGTCTATCAGCTGGATGTCAAAAGTGCGTTTTATACGGTAAGGTTGCTGAAGAAATATATGTCAGGCAACCTCCTGGTTTTGAAGATTCAGTCAACCCAGACTATGTGTGCAAGTTGGATAAGGCCCTTTATGGTCTTCATCAAGCTCCGCGTGCGTGGTATGAAAGGTTGGCAATGCTCTTGATTAAAAATGGTTATGAACGTGGTCACATCGATAGCACTCTTTTTATCAAACGTACTGAACACAGTCAACTGCTTGTTCAAGTCTACGTGGATGATATCATTTTTGGTTCAACCAATGAATCTCTATGTAGAGACTTTGAGAAGATTATGAAGTCTGAATTTGAAATGAGTGCGATGGGGCAGCTAAAGTTCTTTTTGGGTGTTCAAGTCGATCAATCAACAAAGGGCACCTACATTCATCAATCAAAGTATGTTAACGATATGTTAACACGCTATAAGTTGCATGATTGTAGAGAGTATGGCACTCCCATTCAAACAAACCACAATCTAGGACCAGCTGAAGATGAAGCGAACTGTGAAGAAAAGCTATATCGGTCGATGATTGGATCTTTAATGTATCTTACAGCTTCTCGACCTGATATAGTATTTGCTGTTTCGATGTGTTCAAGATATCAATCTCAACCCAAGGTGTCTCATTTGAAAGCGGTTCAACGAATTTTTGGGTATCTTAAACATAGACCTACTCTTGTTCTATGGTATCCAACAGAGAAGTCTTTTGCTCTTACAGCATACTCGGATTCTGATTATGGTGGCTGTAGCATCGATAAGAAGTCAACATCAGGAGGATGCCAGTTTCTTGATTCACGTTTAGTGTCATGGCAATGCAAAAAGCAAACGACAGTTTCTACCTCCACAGCTGAAGCTGAATATATTGCTGCTGCCAGTTGCTGTTCACAAATCTTGTGGATTCACCACCAACTTCGTGACTACGGTTTACTCTTAACTATGACTCCTTTATATATTGATAATACTGCTGCTATCTGTATAACTAAAAATCCCGTACAACACTCTAAAACCAAACACATAGAGAAACATCTGATTGACTTTGTCCAAATAGAAACTGATAAGCAAAATGCTGATTTGTTTACCAAGGCCTTCTCTAGAACTAGGTTTAACCAGCTTATTGATATGATAGGGTTGCGCTTCTTTCAAGAAAAACAGTAAATTGTGACAATTATTTCTTTTGCTTATTTGATCGTTTCTGCAAAAATATGTTAGGCAATAGCCATTCTTTATGCTTACTAGCCTTAAAGAAAAGCAATGTTGCAACATTTGTAAAAGACGTTTAGTTGTGTCTGTAAACAACTAGGGAGATGATAGTACATTAGGAGACACTCTTCAAATGACAATCTTAAGTTTTATCCTTGATATATCAGTAGGTTTATCGCGTACTTGTTATACTTGACCTTCTAGACATCTTACTACTTGCACGATGTATTTTTAGGCATTCTCATACTCCTCTTTGAGCAACTAAGAAATCTCTTAATCTGTGTCTAATCTTTTGTGATGATCATCGTATGATATATGACAATGTGTCTTAATTCTTATGTATCAGCTTGCCATGCTTCTATTAACTTGAGCTTGTATATGACAACATTTGGGGAATTATGCTGTCTGTTTCCTTTGTTGTACGTTTGTACAGACCTGGTCTCAGTCAGTATACTTTCAAAAACAAAGCAAACAAAAGTCAAAAGTACTTTCAAATCTTATAAAATCAAAGATTACTTACAAGGTCGCCAAATGGTTTGACCATGTCTGGTTTTGCTTACACCTGAATCAAGTTTATGTCGCTTTGTTGTACGTATGTACAGACCTGTCACCGCTGGCTTGATTCTTAAAAATGTTTAATTCAAATGCTTTCTCTAACTAATCGAAGTCTTGGGCATGAATTGATACTAGGGGTATATCTATGAGGGATTCATGGAGACTTATTCACTCTCACAATAATTGCTAAGCTTGAAGTTGAGTATGTTACATGTTTAAGTGGACAAACAATACCTATAATCGTCTTGTTCCCGATTGTCTCTTTGGCTAGTTAACTTTGCGTGCTAAATTTAAATTTGGACAACTATACTGATAATCAAATTAACATTTAATATTGTCTTGCGAATCTGTCTTTCTAATATGATCCCTAAATACGACACCATCTATTTCGTTATAAAAAAAAAAAAAAAAAAAAAAAAGGGAATAGTATAGATTAAATGCTTTAGTATTTTATCTTTTTATTATTATTTATTTTTTCTTTTTAGTTTAATTTTTATTTTGTCACAACTTACTGTTTGTTTTTGAATTTTGGCGATATTGCTAGCGACGTTGTGATGTCGCCTATCTAGATATTTGTTTACCGATATTAATAAAAACGCTGAAAAGTATATTTGTATATATACCAATGTCTGTTTCAGAATTCAATACGTTTTCAAAAACACTCAAGCGATATTACCTGCAATATTGCAAAACGATTTCTGCGATATTGCAATTTTTTTTCAAATTCTCTCTCGGTTTTGATCCTTACTTTAATCAAACCACATATATTTGCTCGCCTATATCCATTACATCGATTGGTATGTCCCCACTATCTTTTAGTTTATTTTTATACCGCATTTATACATTTTATATTCGGTTTCTTTTAGGTTTTTTATTTTACGTTCGAAATGTATAAATAGGTTATAAAACATAGACTATCTTGTTCCCTGCATATTCCAGATGATTGTGCTATATTTGTAAGGGCTTAGCACCCCTTTTATTTGTGAAATTTCGACCTTAGTGTCTGCGCTGATGTCACAGCGATATTGTGATATCGCCCAAATTAGGTTTTTGATTTTAGCGATATCGTCTGCGATACGGTACGCGATGTTGGTGATGTCGCTTAAATTGGATTAATTTCCAAAACTGTTAAATCTAAGCTATATTAATTCAAATTGTTTTAATTTAAGCGATATTATTGGGCGATATTGTTTTAAATAGCGGTATTAGACGCGATATTATGTGCGATATTATACAATATCGATTCCTTTGGATTAATTTCCAAAATCGTATATTTCAAACAGACCTAATCAATTTTGTCCAATTTAAGCGATATTGAACTCAATATTGCCTAAATCAATTTAAGCGATATCAGTTTCAATATCGCCTAAATCATAATTCTGTTAATTGGGCCTGGCCCAAACTGTTGGTGAAATGGGCCCAGTTTACTTTTTCAATTTGCTTTTGGCCTGTTTTTGATTATTTCACTCACTGTTTTCGAGTCTTGTGCTTTTATTGACTTGTTTTTGCATAAATGGAAGATTTTGCTCAGTTTGATCTTAAATGTGATGCCCGTCACAATATTACGGCATTTCTGGATGGTACAAAGGACTCTGCTGAGCCTTTCAGGCCGTTGATTGCATTTTTACGCCGCTCGCGTATCTTCACGGCTATTACTGCTTCGACTACTATCTATCGAGATCACATCGGCCAATTCTGGAGAAATGCTACAGTTAACAGTGATCTCGCATATACAAGGCTGATCTCGACGGTTCACGGATGTCAAGTCATTATTTCTGAGCAGCTTATTCGTGATATCTTTCAATTTGATGATCAACCGGATATGTTGATCCAGTTTCCTAATGAGTTCATTGTCGGTGCAATGAACTGGATGGGTTATGTTGGAAGCCACTCAGACCAATACCGCAAAGGTCATCTTACGCGGGTCTGGAGACGGTTGATGCACATATTCATTCTGTGCATCTCAAATCGAAAAGCTGGGTACGACGGTACTAGTCATAGGACCGTTTGTGCGATGTTAGCCCTCGTCTACAATAAACCTTACAATTATTCGGGCTACATCTTTCGATCGATGGTTGATAATGCCAAGCTTGGGGATAACCGATGGTACATGTATCCACGGTTTTTGCAACTGATGATCAACCGGGAGCTACCGGGTTGGGCGACTGATGTCACCCGTGTGTATAGGCAAACTCCAATGTCTAATTGGATATTCGGGGTTATGAGCTCAAATGGAAAGGGGGTTCCTATTCCTCCAGATACACCTTTGTTTGGTCATATTCTTGACCCAAACTACCAGCCACTAGCAAACGACGGATATCTCGATCCGGTCGCTCAACAGCCAGAACTGGAAGAGGAAAATCTTGCTGATGTTCCCGTACAAGCTACGGAAGATCCTTTACAGGATATTTATATGAGTGTTACTTCGCAGGGTGCCCTACACACTTTGCATGTTCATCATGACACTTTTGAGGGGTCAACTGACTCTGACTCTTCTGAGCCAGCTGGTGGTGCTACTGAAAGTGACTCTGAAGGTTCGGTCCCGCATCCACAAGAGATTGAGTATCTTAGGCGGATCAATCCTCAGAGATATTTGAGGATTCAGAGGAGGATTGCTGCAGGCAAGCAGCATGTTCCGCAGAAAGACAAACGGGTTAGGGATTCTGCTGATGATGAGTATGTGCCTCCTCCTCCAAAGAAGTCCAAGGTTGCTCGTGAGGTTTCTACATCTTCCAGGCCTCAGGTTGCACCGCAGGTTGATATTCCTGTTCAACCTCATCCCTCGGTCATACAAGAACTGATCAAGAGGCTGGATGTGATGCAACATACATTGGACTCCCAAGCTGCTGTAATAGAAGTTCAAGATACAAGACTTGCAGCTGTGGAAAAAGAGAATGAGGAGCTTAGGTCTAGGGTTATGACCTTGGAGTCCCAATTGGTCGTTTCGGGGGAGATAGGAAGTAGTGAAAGACCAAATGTAACTCCCCCTGAAACAGAAAATGTAAATGTTGAAGCTAGTAATGAAACTTTACATTTGGATTATTTCTCGATTAAAGATATACCCGGTCAGCCAAGACCGTTGGCGGTTGACTACTCCTGTGCCTATTTGACATATTTAGCAAGAATGGTTAACCAATCTGATAATGTGAGAGAAAATACACCAGAAGAAACCTCGGATGTTGAGGTTGAAGATGAAGAATTTGAAAACGATGAATTCTATCATGATGCTCCAATAATCGAGTCGGACTCATCTGAGGATGAAAATGAACCAGAACCTACCACTGTTACTTCTGAAGATTCAACTGAACCTAAAGCTGAAATGCCAAAATCACCCAAGGTTCCGGAAACTGCAGAAGAAAGGGCAGCTCGCCTAGCATCATGGTGGCCTCATGGTAAAGAGAAAGCTTATGAAGCAAATTTTATGATCAAAAGAACAGATGGGGTTCAATATTTCAAGCGTTCGTTCAACAAACTGAGTACGCTGCCTAAATGTGAAATTAATAGGCTTGCTCAGTTACAACTGATAAATCCGTTTCAAGATGGTAACACTGATTACATTCAGAGAACTTTGCGCAAGGAAGTACAGACAAAGCGATACAGTTTTATTAAACCAACATTGGGTAAAAGATACAAGTTCAAGAAGAAGTTGGATCCAGTAACCAAGCAGCCGATCTACAAAGTACATTATCCACCAGCTGATTGCTTGAAGAAGATTCCTCTGGAAGTTGTTCCTCTTGATTTTCTAAAGAGATTCCACTACTGGGAGTTTGACAGTCAGTCTGGAGAAGCTGTGTTGGTGTTCGTACCTGGACATGTGGAACCTGAGAAGACTTCTCTTTATGGATTGAAAAAGGCTCAGTATAGGATATTTGATCCCATGAGTTTGATCAATCTGTCAAAGGAAGATATGAGGAAGTTGTTCAATAACCGTATAAGATACTATCAGGGCAATCCGATAAATGAAAAACTTGCTCAACAATTTCAAAGAATTGTGGATATTTGTGTCACCCATGGAATTCATGCGGGTGGTAAGTTTCCTGCTGGATGGGTTTAATTGAAGATTTGTCTGAAGATCATTTTTGAAGACCAAGCTGAAGACACGGGGGAGTTTGTTGGTACATTAGTGTGTCTGTCACTTGGTCTAGGTTTTGAGTTGTAATTAATTAGTTACATTCTGTATTAGGCGACATTGGCAAGATCGCTTAGGCGATATTGACAATATCGCATAGGCGATATCACCAATATCGCTATGTCGCTGATTAGTTACCTATAAATATGCGCTTAGGGTTTCAGTTGTTAGTGTTGTTAAACTTGACGATTTCCAGAAGAGCTTTTGGCTGTGTTTTTTGCTTTTGTGGTCAGTATTGTATACGTTCATTGATTATAATTCTTAATACAATATTGTCTGTGCTTGTGATTAAAAACGTACTTGTGTTTAGCTATTGATTTCCGCTCATTAGCTGTTGAACGTTGATTTGCATGTATTCTGTCATTTTAGACGATCCTACACCTATTACAAGCTAGATCTGTTGTCACTATAACATGTCCCAACAGACTCCCCCTTGACAATAGCTCTAGCGTCGTTATCTTCAACTTTGTCGTTGGTTCTTACTTGTAAATTCTACTGCCCATATGAATCTTCATTCTGACACAAGTCTTCACCATTAATTGATAATCTCTTGCAAGATCACCCCATGCTTCTGTAGTTAAGATCCTGTTTTCATGTAATTTCAACAGGTCCTTCTTCGACAGATTCATTAGGTGTCGATGGTCATAGACTGTCAGAATTACTCTCTCTCCTCCTTCAACTTCATCATCAGCTTCAACCATGACAGCTTCACCAGTCTCGGAATCCACGTGCCAATTCAGAAGATTTCCCAGAATATTATGTGGCATTGTCTTCAGCGGTATCTGCTGTACACACTTGACAGCTGGATAAGTCTTTTTCCTTAATCTTCGGCCAGTTCTCTGACTGCGTTCCTTTAATTTGATTGTCTTTCCAACTCTTGGCTTAATCTTCTCAAACTTCATTGATCTACCCTCAGTCCGAATGATTCTCTCAACATAAGTTGCATAGGGATCATTACTGGGATTTATCAGGTTTAAGCGTGCCAAGTCTCGGATCTCAAATCTAGGAAGCGAACTGAATACTTTAAGCTTTTTGTCAAAATATTGAACTCCGTCAAACCTTTTAATAGCGAAAAGTTTCAAATCGAGTCAAAATACCAGCCGATGATTCCTTTCCTTGGAGCTCTTTTTCCAGTAATGTCAACTTCAGACATCCCAATCTTTTGCTTTTTCCTTTTCAAAGGTCTAAAACATGGGATTCTTTTTGAGTCTTTCAGGAAGCTCATCTTCAGATTCAGAATTAGTTGATTCATCTAGATTTTCATCCAAATCAACAACTCTTTCTCCATCTTCGTCCTGAATGATCACTTTAGTTATAGATGGGCTTACGACGTGTTCATCAATATCAGCGTCGAGATCTACACATTCGTCTGCCCCAACTTCAAGACTGGAAGTCCAATCCTCAGGAGGAACAAACTCTCCTTCTTCAAAGTCAAAGTCAATGTCCTCATCTAATTCATCTGGCATGTCGCCTTCAGAATCTGATAAGTTCAACATTTCAAGACCTATAGAAATACATACACAAATAGATTAATATCATAAGTTCTTTCATTGATTTCCCTGAATCAATCTAAGATTTTTCTTATTAATCCCTTTATGTATTTAAAATATATTATATATACACTTATTCAAATCTTTCATCGATTATGATAATCGATCTAAAATTTGAATAAGTCTTATAATATGCGAACATCATATATTATATGATCTTATAACTCTTTTATCGATCATAGTCAATCTAGAATTACAAAAGGCTTATAATATACAAACATTCATAATTATAACATTTTAAACATTCAAGTTTAAACATCTTAATTACAGAATTATATTACAAAATAATTCAAAGTTACAATGTATTAATAATTACAATCAGTCTATATTAATACAAGTGTCACCTTCTTCAGCTCCACACTTATCAGTACCAGCACCGGCTCCACTACTGTTGGTACATTTAGAGTGTCTGTCACTTGGTCTAGGTTATCGAGTTGTAATAATTAGTCTAGTTTTTGGTACTAGCGATATTGCAATATCGCATAAGCGATATTACCAATATCGCATATGCGATATCACAATATCGCTAAACAGGCTGATTAGACAAGTATAAATAAGTTTAGGGTTTCAGTTTTTGGTTAACTTTTGACATACGAATTTCAGCAGCTGTGTTATTTTCTCTGGTATTTTTTGGTATTCACAACTGGTTTGGTTGATTAAATATATTCTTGTGATTACTTTGTTGAATTGTGTTATTAAACGTACTTTGATTTGCTATTGAATTCCGCGCTCTAGCTTATTTATCTGATTGATTCATTGTCTAAGGTTGTTCCTTGACGGTCCTACAAGTGGTATCAGAGCCATTAATCATTGGATTAGTGGTTTTTGAATCAATTTTAGTACGTTTTTTTTTTAAATCTTTTAAACGTGTTTTACGATAAACAATTTGTTTATCAGTCTTAAAAGGTTTTTGGTCATTAGTTTTGGTGATATCTGGTATTTTGTTCGTGTTTTTAAACCTTATTTTCGTTTGATTCGTAAAAAATATTTTTTTAAGGTTTACAGCCGTTTTAGCGATATTGATAGCGATATTACCATCAATATCGCCATTAGGGTTTTAGCGACATTGTTACTTCTGTGCTCATTAATTTGAGCGATATCACTAGCGATATTACCTTGATATCGCCTAATTGATTTTAGCGATATTGTACCAATATCGCTTGATTGATTTTAGCAATATTATCCCAATATCGCCCTTTGGTATCTGATTTTGATTTGTGCTTTAACTAGCGACATTGATAGCGATTTTACCAATATCGCCCTATCAATTTAGCCCGCGATATTGTCAATATCGCTTTGTGATTTTAAATCAGAATTTTTATTCAAGACAAAACTTTCTTTAGTTCAAAATGTCGACCTTACAAGCTGTGAATGCCATGCTAAAACACAATGCTGAAGTTGGTTCCGCTAATAAACCTCCATTTTTTGCTCCAGGAATGGAATACTCTGAATGGCGAGGGAGGTTCCTATCGTTTGTAGCGTTTACTGATCCAGAAATGGAAATTCCTTTACTCGAACGATATGTTAGACCAGTTTCGAGTGGAGAACATGTAGGTATTCCTCCACCAAAACCAATTCGTTCAATGTCGGTTGAAGAACGAAAAGCATGGGAGTGTGAGAGAAAGGCTCACTCTGCCATCACTATGGCACTACCTGCTGATGCAATGAAAATGTTTAAACAACATGACATTGCCTATGATTTATGGAATGGAATAGCTGAACGGTGTGGAGGAACCACTGAGTATAAACAGAGCAAACTGGAACTAGTGAAGAAACAGTACGATCTGTTTGACCTTCAAAAGAATGAAACAGTCAAAGATCTGTTTTGTAGATATTCACGACTTGTGAATGAATTGAAAGAAGGAGGGTATACCTTTAGTACAATTGAAGTTAATAAGAAACTCTTAAATGCCCTTCCTTCTCACTGGGAAACTCGTGTGCTGATGATGGAAAATGATCCAGATGTGCTGGCTATGACCTTAGACCAGCTTATTGGAAAATTAGAGACTTGTGCACTGGATATTCAAAAGAAAAGCACAAGATCTGGATCATCACTTCCTGATAATAGTAATTTTGGGTATGGTAGTACAGCTCTTTTATCGGGGCCGTCTACCTCTGCATCTAAGACCAATTATTCTCAGGGAAATCATTCAGCTGGAACATTTTCTTCGTTTCCAACTCAACCATCCTCTTCTGCCACTGCATCTCAAAATGAGCATGCAGTTATTTTTAACGCGTTCTTATCATCGTATGATGATTTTCTTTCTAAGAGGATTAGCTCAGTAGATCTTACTGATGAGGATTTCGCACAAGTAGATCATGATGAGCTTGAGAGGGTTGACCTTCGTTGGAATATGGCCATGCTCACAAGACGGACTAAGACATACTTGAAGAGAACCGGAAAGAGATCTCTTGAAGATGTCACTGATAAAACGAGTATGGGTTTTGACAAATCAAAGATCCGATGTTATAAATGTCAAAACCTAGGCCATTTCGCAAGAGAATGTGAAAAGGGTAGACAACCCTCGTCAGGTTTCACAAGACCTTCTGCCTTCAAGAAGGACAATGAAGTTGCTAAGGCTGCTATCATGGTGGAAGATGAAGAAGCCTATGACTTCTCTGCCATGGATGATCAAGATAATGTAGCGCTAATGGCAGATGTTGAGAATGAGGTAGAATGTGATTCATTTAACTGTGAAACCTGTATAAAACTAACTGGTAAAATTAACAGGTATATAGTAGATAATGATCGCCTGAATACAGATCTCACAAGTCTTATTCAAGCGAACAGAGTTTTAAAAGACAATGAAAAAGTTTTTGAAATAAATCAGAAAACTCTTATTGAGGAGAAGAAAGATCTGAAAGCTATGATTTACAATAAACAAGATGAAATCGATAGCTATTTAAAACTGATTGTTCATCTTAAAAAGGATCTTGCTTCTGCTCAAGCTGATAACCTTGATTTAAAACGAAAACTGACAAACATCTCAACATCTACTATGGTATTTTCTGACATCCTTCAAAGTCAGAGGACTGATATAAAAAGCAAGGCTGGGCTTGGTTATCACAACCATCCTCCTCCTTCAAACTTGAATCAGCCCATTCTGTCAAAGGATGAAATTAAAGATTTTGTGCCTTCTATTCTTAAGAAGGATACAAATCCTGTAGTTGAACCTGTTATTAAGCCTAAATCTGAAGAGGCTTCTGATGTCAAGCGACCTGAGTCGCTTAAAGTTCAAACCTTAAACAAAAGGAAGGCTGAGCCTATTAAGCCTATTTTGTTTGTGCCTTCAACATCTGTTGAAGAGGTGGTGGAAGTGGAGGATGTAACTCACGAGGTTACAAAGAAAGTTGACAAAAATAATTCTAAACCTGAAAATTTAATTCTTACTATTGAAGGTGGAGAAATTTTTTTTACTAACAATCAATCAACTTCTAAGGATTTGAAAATGAAACAGGTGGAGAATATCAAAAATTATAATGTTTCAATTAAAAATCCTTCATCTAAGGTTGTCTCAACTATTAAATCAGTTGCACCATCATATTCACATAAGTGTTCATGTGCGGTAAATGTAACTGATATTAAACCCCGTAGGTCACCTCTTTCACCCAAACCACTATCATGTGATGATCAGACTTTTAGAGAGAGAAGATCTTGTTTCTACTGTAAGAAACGGGGTCATCTCATTAATCAATGTCCTATGCTTGCTAAGAAATGGGCATCACGACGTGATTCAGGTTCTTCCAAAAATAGAAACTTTCAAAAATCTAAACAACCTGGATCATCTCGTAGTGTCTCTATCTCTAAAGTTAATAACATTACACCTACTCAACCGATATCTAGAAAGGTTGATGTTATTAACAAGCAATCTATTGTTCCTAAAAAGGTCTGGAAAAAGAAACAGGAACAGGTTTTAGTGTCATCTGAAATTGTCACATCAGTAAATAAAAATGATTTACTGAAAAATAAAGTGTTAACTGATGTGATAGTTATAAATGATGTCTCAGGAGAACCCAAGTCTATTAAGGCTTGGGTCTCCATTTGAAACTAACATTCTTTTTCTTGTGTTGTGACAGTCAAAGATGCAAAACAGTAAATGGTACGTTGATAGTGGCTGTTCGCGACACATGACAGGCGATGTCTCCCTGCTTACAGATGTTAAACCTCACAATGGGGGACATGTTGCCTTTGCTGGAGATACTGGAGGTACCATAACTGGATTAGGAACACTCACAAATGGACAAGTGAGTTTTGAGAATGTGAACTATGTAGAAGAGCTGAAACACAATTTGATCAGCGTTTCACAAGTTTGCGACAAGAAATTCACTGCTGCATTTACGGATCTAGAGTGTTTGATTTTGAAGCCGAAATTTGTGATTCCCGAGGAGTGGATTCTTATTAGAGCTCCAAGAGTGAAGAACTCTTATATTTTGGACATGAGGACAGTTGAAACTGAGGAACATACCTGTCTTTTAACCAAAGCCTCTTCTAAGGATTCATTATTGTGGCACAGAAGGATGGGTCACATTCATTTCAGGAAAATGAATTATCTGGTGAAATACGATCTTGTGGAGGGAATTCCTAAGCAATCTTTTGCTTTGGAAGATGATTGTGTTTCGTGTTTAAAAGGAAAACAGCACAAGAAGTTCCACAAGTCTAAACAAGTTAATTCCATTGAATCTCCATTGGAATTACTTCATATGGACTTGTTTGGACCCGTTAGTACGAGAAGTATTGGAGGCAAATCTTACTGCCTAGTAGTTACTGATGACTACTCTCGCTTCTCGTGGGTTTATTTCTTGCGTACAAAGGATGAAACACCAGATATTTTGACCTATCTCTTTGATCGACTTGAAAACCTGTGCAATCTGAGGATTAAGAAGATACGTAGCGACAATGGAACGGAATTCAAGAATAAAATTCTTGAACTATACTGTCTACGTAAGGGAATTGTTCATCAATTTAGTGCTGCCAGAACTCCACAACAGAATGGGGTTGCCGAGAGAAAGAATAGAACGATTATTGAAACGGCTCGGACTATGCTTTCCGACTCACATCTACCAATAACTTTCTGGGCTGAGGCAGTTAACACGGCTTGTTATGTTTTAAACCGTGTTTTGATGAATAAAAAGAAAAACAAAACTTGTTATGAGTTATTTAATAACCGGAAACCAAACCTAAAATTTTTAGAACCTTTTGGATGTTCTTGCACCATTTTAATCACAAAAGATAAAGTTTCAAAATTCGGTGAAAAGGCATTTGATGGGTTATTTCTAGGGTTTTCGGTTAATTCTCCTAACAAGAGGGTCTTCAATAAGGAAACGGGAAAGATTGAGGAACATTTTGAGGTAAAATGTTTAAAATACACGGAGACTCCAAAAGGAAAAGGTCCGGATTGGTTGTTTGAGTACGATTCATTATTTAACTCATTCCACCTTCCAACGTTTGATGGAGTAGATGAAGCTGTAACGCTTCTTCATGGGTTACATCTTAATCCTGATATCTCTTCACCATCACCTCCTTCCTCTCCTGTTACTACTGTTCCTTCATCTCCCTTGCCCGCAGTTGTTCCTGAGAGCTCTTCTGCTGATCAACAATCTGATGCCTCTCCTGCTGCTGTTGATGCTGTGGATGACTCTTCTCCTATTATTGAAGATGAGCCTTTTGCTCAAGAGGTTGAGCTAAATAATCTAGAAACAAACCTCACACCAGACTCCATACCCATTACTCGCATTCATAAGAACCATCCTACTAATAATATTATTGGAGATTTGAATGCAGGTGTTTTAACAAGAAGCAAAGCAGCTGAAGCTTCATCAACGGTTGATCTTTCGGATGACACATCTGAAGATCCTGCTCTTCCGTGTTTGAAGGCGGAAATAGAAGAATTCTTCTTATCCCAAGTTGAGCCAACAAAGATCGATGCGGCTCTAAAAGATTCACACTGGGTATCTGCAATGCAAGAAGAGTTGCAGCAATTTGTAAGATTGCAAGTCTGGACTCTAGTACCACTCCCTAAAGGTGTACACCCAATTGGAACGCGCTGGGTGTTTCGTGTCAAACGTGATGATAGAGGAGTGGTAATCAGAAATAAGGCTAGGCTTGTTGTCCAAGGCTATACACAACAAGAAGGATTAGACTATGATGAAGTCTTTGCACCTGTTGCAAGAATGGAATCAATCCGTATTTTCCTAGCCTATGCAACATTTAAGGGGTTTCGCGTCTATCAGCTGGACGTGAAGAGTGCGTTTCTATATGGAAAGGTTGCTGAGGAGATATATGTTCGTCAACCACCTGGTTTTGAAGATTCAGTCAACCCAGACTACGTGTGCAAGTTGGATAAAGCCCTTTATGGTCTGCATCAAGCTCCGCGTGCGTGGTATGAACGGTTGGCAACGCACTTAATCAAGAACGGTTTTGAACGTGGTCAAATTGACAGCACTTTGTTCATCAAGAGAACTGAAAAGAGTCAGCTACTAGTTCAAATCTATGTAGATGATATTATTTTTGGTTCGACTGATGAATCTTTGTGTCGTCATTTTGAAAAGATTATGAAGTCTGAATTCGAAATGAGTGCTATGGGGGAGTTGAAGTACTTTTTGGGTGTTCAAGTTGATCAATCTCCGAAAGGCACCTACATTCATCAATCCAAGTACGTCAATGACATGTTGACTCGTTACAAATTACTTGATTGTAAAGAGTATGGCTCTCCCATTCCCATCAACCATAATCTTGGACCCGATGCCGAAGAAGAAATGTGTGATGAAAAGCTATATCGGTCGATGATTGGATCTTTGATGTATCTTACTGCATCTCGACCCGATATAGTGTTTGCTGTATCGCTGTGTTCTCGATATCAGTCGCAACCAAAGGTTTCTCACTTAAAGGCGGTCAAACGGATATTTGGATATCTCAAACATCGACCTACTCTAGGTCTATGGTATCCAACTGAGAAGTCATTTGTTCTCACAGCATATTCAGATTCTGACTATGGTGGGTGCAGCATCGATAAGAAGTCTACGTCAGGAGGATGCCAGTTTCTCGGTTCACGATTAGTGTCGTGGCAATGCAAGAAGCAAACGACAGTTTCCACTTCCACAGCGGAGGCTGAATATATTGCTGCTGCCAGCTGCTGTTCACAAATTTTGTGGATTCAGCACCAACTTCGTGATTATGGTTTACTCTTGACTATGACTCCATTATTTATTGATAATACTGCTGCCATATGCATAACTAAAAATCCCGTACAACATTCTAAAACCAAACACATAGAAATTAGGTTTCATTTTATACTGGATTGCTATGAGAAACACTTGATTGACCTTGTCCAAATTGAAACTGAAAAGCAAAATGCTGATTTGTTTACCAAGGCCTTCTCTAGAACTAGGTTTGACCAACTGATTGACATGATTGGGTTGAGCTTCTTTCAGGACAAACAGTAAACTGTGACAAAACCTTTCTGTTGACTATTTCTTTAATTCTACATACAGCTGTTTATTGGCAATAGCCACTCTTTATGTTTCTTAACATTAAAGAAAAGCATTATTGCAACATTCATAACAGACGTTTAGTTGTGTCTGTAAACAACTAGGGAAATGATAGTACATTAGGCGACACTCTTCAATTGACAATATTACGTGTTATCCTTGATGTATCAGTAGATTTATCACGTATCTGTTATACTTGTCCTTCTAGACATCAAACTACTTACACGATGTATTGGTAGGCATTATCATACTCATTCTTCATCATCTAAGAAATCTCTTCATCTGTGTATGATCTTTCGTGATGATCATCATATGATGTATGACAATGCGTCTTAATTCTTATGTGTCAGCTTGCCATGCTTCTATTAACTTGAGTTTGTATATGACAACATTTGGGGAATTATGCTGTCTGTTTCCTTTGTTGTACGTTTGTACAGACCTGGTCTCAGTCAGTATACTTTCAAAAACACTGCAAACTTAAGTCAAAAGTACTTTCAAATCTTATAAAATCAAAGATTACTTACAAGGTCGCCAAATGGTTTGACCAAGTTTGGTTTTGCAAGCACCTGAATCAAGTGTATGTCGCTTTGTTGTACGTAAGTACAGACCTGTCACCGCTGGCTTGATTCTTAAAAATGTTGAATTCAAATGCTTTCTCTAATCAATCGAAGTTTTGAGCATGACTGGATACTAAGGGTATATCTATGTGAGATTCACAGAGATTTATTCACTCTAATAATAACTGTTAAGTTTGAAGTTTGAGTATGTTACATGTTTAAGTGGATTAACAATACCGATAATCGTCCTGTTCCTGCTTGTCTCTTTGGCTAGTTAACTGTATGTGATAAATTTAAATTTGGACCTCTATACTGATAATCAAATTAACATTTAAAGTTGTCTTGCGAATCTGTCTTTCTAATATGATCCCTAATAAGACATAATTTATTTCGTCTTATTTATTATTTAAAAAAAAAAAAAAGGGAAAAAGAAAAATTGAACAGTATGCTGTGTGTGTTATATTTAATTTTAAAGTTTATTTAATTTTATTTTTATCTTATTTTATTTTATTTTTGTCACAGATTATTGTTTATGAATTATAGCGATATTGTGGTATTATAGCGATATTAATGAATTATAGCGATATTGATGAATTATAGCGATATTGTGGTATCGCTGATATAGATATTTGATTTAAGCGATATTGACTAGCGATATTGTGATATCGCTAGATATTTGAATTTTATATAAACAAATATCTGTCACTTTCTTCGATACACTTTCAAACCTTTCAGCGATATTAACTAGCGATATTGCATACGATTTTAGCGATATTGCCAGTTTCTTCGATTTCTCATTCGTTTTTACTTCAAAACCGAATCAAACCACTTTTCTGTGTTCGCCTCTACTTGCTACATCATCTGGTATGTTCCCATTGCACTTTATGTTCACTTTTAGTCAAGTTTGGGTTAAAATTGTATGTAGTTACTGTGGCATTTATTTTTGTGCGTTAATTGTTGAAATAGGATGCAATATATAGTATAACTTGTTATCTGCATCATCTACATACTTGTAAAATAGTTTGTTTGGTTTAGATCATCGTATTTCTGTGAAAATTTGGTTTTTTTGCCCGTCGCTGATGTCACAGCGATATTGTGGGGCGATATTGCAATATCGCCCAAATTAGGGTTTTGATTTTAGCGATATTGTCCCCAATATCGCCTAAATTGGATTAATTTCCATATCTGACACATTTTAGCGATATCATGCCCAAATTTTTAATTTTTAGCGATATTGTTCAGCGATATTGTGGTATCGCTCAAATTAAATAGCGATATTGTTGAATCGCCAAAATTGTGGATTAATTTCCAATATCGCTGATTTGAATCAGACTATTTCAATTTTGTCTGATTTTAGCGATATTGCACTCAATATCGCATAAATCAATTTGTGCGATATTAGTGTCAATATCGCCTAAATCAGAATGGGCCTATTGGGCTTGGCCCAAAATTTTGATAATCTGGCCCAGTTTTCATGAATATTGACTGTGCGGCCTGTTTTTGATCTGATTACTAACTGCTTTCGAGTCTTGTGTTGTCTATTGACTTGTTTTGCAGAAATGGAAGATTTTGCCCAGTTTGACCAGAAATGTGATGTCCGTCACAATATTACGGCATTTTTGGACGGATCTAAGGCCTCCGCTGAACCTTTTAGGCCTATGATTGCCTTTCTGCGCCGATCACGTATATTTACCGCCATATCGGCTTCCACAACTATATACAGAGACCACATTGGTCAATTCTGGAGGAATTTCGCTATAGACAGTGATCTGGACTACACACGCTTGATTTCGACGGTCCACGGACGTCAAATCATAATTTCAGAGCAATTGATCCGTGATGTGTTGCAGCTTGATGATCATCCGGATATGCTGATCCAGTTTTCGCACAAGTTTATTGTGGGTGCGATGGATCGTTTGGGATACACTGGCAGCCACGCCGACCAGTATAGAAAGGGAAATTTAACTCGGGTTTGGCGCTAGTTGATGCACATTTTCATTTTGTGCATAGGGAATAGGAAGGCTGGGTATGATGGCACGAGTCACAGAACAGTATGTGCTATGTTGGCTTTGATCTACAACAAACCGTATAACTACTCAGGCTATATCTTCCGGTCAATGGTGGATAATGCTCAACAGGGGGAGAATCGATGGTATATGTATCCCCGGTTCCTCCAACTCATCATCAACAACGAGCTTCCGGGTCTGGCTACTGATGCCACCCGTATCTACAGGCAGACTCCGATGTCCAATCGGATATTTGGAGTCATGAGCTCAAATGGAAAGGGGGTTCCGATTCCTCCTGATACGCCTCTTTTTGGTCACGTTGTTGACCCGAACTACCAACCACCGGCCAACGACGGATACTTAGATCCGGTGGTTAATCAGCCAGAACTTTCTGATGCAAACCTTGAAGACGTTCACGTCCATGCTACTGAAGACCCACTTGAGGGTGTCTATGTCAGTGTCACCTCCCAAGGTGACTTGCATCGCTTACATGTCCACGGGAACACATCGGAAGGGTCGTCTGACTCTGCATCTTCTGGTCCTCCGGGTGGAATAACCGAGAGTGATTCTGAGGGCTTGGTCCCGCCTCCTCACGAAGTTGAACATCTGAGGCGGATCAATCCTCAACGATATTTGCGGATTCAGAGACGCATTGCTGAAGGGAGGCAGCATATTCCTCTCAAAGACAAAAGAGTGAGGACTGAAGTTGAAACTGAATATGTGCCTCCTCCTCCCAAGAAATCGAGGATTGCTCGGGAAGTTACTACATCCTCACGGCCACAGGATGCACCGAGGGTTGACATTCCGGTTCAACCACTCCCCTCGGTCATCCAAGAATTGATGAAAAGGCTGGATGCAATGCAAAACACTTTGGATTCACAAGCTGCAGTGATTCAAGTCCAAGATACAAGACTTGCAGCGGTTGAAAAGGAGAATGAGACTCTTAGGTCTAGGGTGGTGACGTTGGAGTCACAGATGGTCGTTTCGGGGGAGATAGAAGATAGGGAAACACCAAATGTAACTCCCCCGCAAACTGAAAATGTAAATGTTGAATCAGGAAATGAAACGGGACGTTTAGATTACTTCTCGTTTGAGGATATTCCTGGTCAACCAAGACCATTAGCAGTTGACTATTCATGCGCTGATCTGACTTATCTTGCTAGAATGGTTAACCGATCTGAAAATTTGAGGGAGAGTACACCTGATGAGGATTCAGACCTAGAAACTGAAGATGAAACATTAAATGAGGATGAATACTATTATGGTGCTCCGACTGTTGAGTCAGATTCATCTGAAGATGAATCTACTGAAGACTCAAATGAACCTGAAGCTGAACTGCCTGAATCTCCAAAGTTTCCTGAGACTGCTGAAGTGAGAGCTGCTCGCTTAGCTTCCTGGTGGCCACATGGAAAAGAAAAAATTG
Organism: Logfia minima; assembly: GCA_963921325.1. Taxonomy (NCBI): domain Eukaryota; kingdom Viridiplantae; phylum Streptophyta; class Magnoliopsida; order Asterales; family Asteraceae; genus Logfia; species Logfia minima. The sequence goes on from OY992764.1 coordinate 30,177,435, forward strand.
TGCCGGTCACGTGCAAGTCTTACAAGGTCAAGGGAGAATATAAGGGGTTAATTAATAGCTAGAAAGTGTTGAATGATATGTTTCTGATCAAAAGGACCGATGGAGTTCAATACTTTAAATTGTCATTCACAAAGCTGAGTACGCTGCCTAAGGGAGAAATAAATAGACTCGCTCAGCTACAATTGATAAACCCTGAAAGAAACACTCGTGCAGATTTTATACAAACGACTCTACAAAAGGAAACACGTACAATAAGGTACAGTTTCATAAAGCCAACACTGGGAAAAAGAGTTACCTACAAGAAGCGGATAGATCCAACTACCAATCAGCCTATGATCAGGATGAGATATCCGCCGGCTATCTGCATCAAAAGGATCACTCTTGAAACAGTTCCCTTAAACTTCCTTAGAAGATTCCATTATTGGGAATTTGATAGTCAAACGGGAGAAGCTGTGTTGATTTTTGTGCCAGAGAATGTTGAACCAGAGAAGACATCTCTCTATGGGTTAAAGAAGACGCAGTATCGAGTTTTTGATCCTATGAGTTTGATAAATCTATCAAAGGAGGATATGAGGAAGCTGTTTGATAATCGCATAAGGTATTACCGAGGTAATCCTACAAATGAAAAGCTTGCTCAACAATTTCAGAAGATTGTTGATATTTGTGTCACCCATGGAATCCACGCGGGTGGAAAATTTCCTGCTGGATGGGTTTGAACTGAAGATTCTTTTGAAGACCAAGCTGAAGACACGGGGGAGTTTGTTGGTACATTTAGAGTGTCTGTCACTTGGTCTAGGTTATCGAGTTGTAATAATTAGTCTAGTTTTTGGTACTAGCGATATTGCAATATCGCATAAGCGATATTACCAATATCGCATATGCGATATCACAATATCGCTAAACAGGCTGATTAGACAAGTATAAATAAGTTTAGGGTTTCAGTTTTTGGTTAACTTTTGACATACGAATTTCAGCAGCTGTGTTATTTTCTCTGGTATTTTTTGGTATTCACAACTGGTTTGGTTGATTAAATATATTCTTGTGATTACTTTGTTGAATTGTGTTATTAAACGTACTTTGATTTGCTATTGAATTCCGCGCTCTAGCTTATTTATCTGATTGATTCATTGTCTAAGGTTGTTCCTTGACGGTCCTACAACTACCACTTCCACTAGCTCCAGTAGACTCCCCCTGAATCGTAGTCTGCTGACCAGTCGTTGAAGGACCGGCCAGCTCACTATCCTTCTGAGCTGAGGGATCATCATCTTTATCATTTCTTCTCTTTTTCGCCAGTTCATCTTCCTTGCAGGACTCCTGATATATCAATATCTCCCCTTGAGATGGCTTGTCCTTCAGAAAGCTAGTGACCAGGCGATCAAGTCTGTCAATTTGTCTCTGCTTATCAGCTACATCATCTATTAGATTCCTATTTGTCTTGATGAGTAGTGAGTAAGCGTTGTTCTGTTCAGTGACACTCCCAGAAATAGACAGAACTTGAGATTGTAAGAAGTTAGCAGTATCCTCCAAATCTCTAACCCTGGACTCTAAATGTGTAATGCGTTCAGCGTCAGTCTTTGGTGAGGTTGACGGAGCAGCAGCAGTTGTGGTTGGTGGCGTGGGAGCGGGCGGTTGCATTTTCTTTGCTATCTCAGTAGCAACATCGGTCAAAAGACGAGCGGCAATCCTACTGGATTTGGTGGTTGGGTGCGAAGACGGGCGAACCAAAGCAGCAATCATTTCAGCCTCTAAGGGCGTAGAACTTGATTGTATAGGAGCTGCAGAGGTTGAAGCTGTTTGCCTGATCAGCTTGCGAGGTCGAGTAATAAGCACCTCCTCCTCTTCTTCTTCATCTTCATCTTCTTCGACAATAAAGTTGGGATCCTGATCAATGGCTTTCCTCTTTAGCTTTAGCGCCGGATCCATAATCAGTCTTGATCCCTTTCGGATCATCCCTTCTGGAATCCCAGAGACAAACCCCGGTGGTCCAGTGTCATCATCATCATTAGAATCAGATTCAGAAGCCGAAGCAGCTCCTTCATCTCTTCCTGATGGTCCAGCAGCGTCAGGTGCCTTTGTAGATGGTTCTTCAACTTTTGGTGTCTCAGCAACATACTGATCCACATCCTGCATGATAGGATCATTAGCATCATCATTGTTAGCCAGTACTTGTTGCACCACTTCAGCTACAACATCAGCATCAACTTGTTGCTCTTGCTGATTTGCTTGAATAAGAACCTCCTCTATAAGCTCTTGTGGCTCAGGCACAGCTGCAGCCATTCCAACATCTAGCCAACCATGATTTGGTGGCGCCACATACGCAGGATCAATCAGTGAGCCGAAAAGTTCAGTCAACTGGGGCTGCATCTCAAACCTTCGTGAGGTTTGCATGAACATGGCATTATATGCCCGTAGCCCAATGGTATCCACTCGAATATCTGCTTGAAAAACCGGCAGATCAGGGATATTGGCTCTAATGATCAGCATGCAGAATCTTGGGTATAACATGAATTGTGACCTGACACCCCCCAAGATTTGGCGAACGAATTCCCCAAAGATGTAATCAGAAAAACTGTATGGTTTATTATAAACCAGTGACAGTAAAGCAGATAGGAGAGAAGAGCTCAACTCGTCATATCCTCCCTTCTTTGATCCAAAAATAGTTACCAGGATATGCCACAAGAACCTCCATTCTCCGAAGACAAGGGCCTTCAAGAACTGACGTCCTCGCATGGGTCCAACATACCCCATGCGTGTCAGTGCACCCTCGATAAAGTCCGAGGAGAACTCAGTGGGTCCATCTTCCTGCTCTACAGTGCCTAACTGTAGGATGTTGCGAAGATTGGAGGCAGAAAAGATAACTGGACGATCATTAATCCTCGTCCGAATGACTAGAGGATTCATAGAGGTATCATATACTATATTGGCCCAGAACTGGGTGAGTATATCTCGTGATAGAGCAGGTGACTCGGTGATGGCATATCAAATTCGCGATCGTGCCAGATAAGAAAGAATCCGAGCCAATCTAGATGCACCATGTGCATCGACGTCCAAATCAACCAGAACATTGTGATGTCCAACGAATTGTCGAGCCATATCTGTAATATCAAAAATCACACAAATGTTAGGCAATTAGTTTAACTAAGATTGATAAACTTATATGATCTACAACATGTAATTGAACTATTAAGCCGTGAGACTTAATTGACAATGATAGTTGTTAATCATATATAAGATCAATAAGTCGAACTAGCTAGTGAATCCTGTTTTATATAACTTATGACACGAGATCATAAGTCTTATAAATTAAAGGTATAAAGTTTTTCGTGTTCACATTACCGTCTACACGACTAACCGTTTATTAATTGATAACTCTTAATCATAATTAATCTAGAGTTCTTAAATTAAACCAAAAGGAAGTAAGTCAAACAGGTCAAACAAGTCAAACAGTTCAACTCGCAGAGCAAGTCAACTCACAAAGCAAGTCAACTCGCAAGCTCAACTCGCAGAGTCCACAAGTCAACTCGCAAGCTCAACTCGCAGAGTCAACAAGTCAACTCGCAAGCTCAGCTCGCAGAGTCAACAAGTCAACTTGCAAGCTCAGTCAACTCGCTAGTTTCAACTCGCAAGTCAACTCGCAGGTTGGACTCGCAAGTCAACTCGCAAGTTGGACTCGCAAGTCAACTCGCAGAGCAGTCTGACCGGTGACCTGCGAGCTGAGATGGATCTCAACTCGCAGGATGAACTGCATAGTGACATCATAATTAATTTTAAATTTAGGCGAGTTATTGTGCAATCAAGTTATGCCATTATGTTCACAATACACAAATTAACATAAACCCTAAGATTCTTGTTAATATAGGTGTCATTTCAGTGATTCCTTTAAAATTTTAAAACCAAACCCTAGTATTTATGAATACTTTGATTTAGAGTTAAATACACGGTGAAATTCCTTGAAATATACCTTAAAATGTTCGTAATGTAAAGATGTATAAAAGTCACAAGATTAAAATCTCTTTACTTCGAAATCAAAATCAAAATATTTGCGAGTTCAAATCTGGGTTCGCAAAGGAAATAGTGTGGGCTCGCAGGACTGTGTGTGTGTCAAGCGGGTTCGCAGGTATTTATACCTTGGAACTCAGCTCGCAGATCTCTGCTCAACTCGCAGAGTTGAGCTCAACTCGCAACGCAGGTCAACTCGCAGAGTTAACCAAAAAACTTAAAATTTTTATTTTGATTTATTAAAAATTATATTTTAATTCCATAAAATAAACAAGTCTAAAATAATTATATTTTTCACTTGTTATTTTCTTGGAATAGCTCACAGATTACAAGTCTAAAATAAAAGTATTTTCCACTTGTTTTTGATACATTAAATCATGCGATAATACGAACGACAAAAACATAAACATAAAAATAAAATAAAATAAAAATACGAATAAATGCATAAAAATAAAATAAACGACAATGATTCATAATAAACATTGGTATTAACTACCCTTGTATTAATGAAACACTTAGACTAAAATAAAAATACAATAAAATAACGTAAAATAAATCCTAATCGAGGGCGTTAAGAAATTATCGACAGCGGGATCATATTAGAAAGAAACAGCTGAACCAACTGATGAGTAAAAATTCTAAGAAGATTGTTAGTATTCATACCTCATGAAATTCTCAATAAGTTACACAAAATCTCACAACTTAACCATTTTTCAACTTACATTTATAAAAGTATAACTTGGTTACCTATCTCCACAGAATATAACATTCACATCAAAATGAAGTGATTTAAATATCACAGACAGTTCAAGACGATTACCGGTATTATAATCCATATAAACAAAGTCTACACTGATTTCCAAGCAAACCTTTTATTGTTTGTATGTGTATTACCTAATGTGATTCAAAATATGACATACTGAGAAATCAAGTAGAACACATAACACTGTATCTTTCACCTTCAAGGTAGAGGTCACTAAATAATGTTCTTTTCAAAGCATATAACATACCCTTGAGTGAATTTAAAATGTGACAAACATCAAACCCGTTTTGTAGATACTAGTGGTTCTAGATCTGTACTTAGTACAACATAAGATCCCTTAGTATAGACAAAACAAACTTGAAACCATTAGCAAAACTAAAGGAGTCAGGTATGTACTTAGTACAATAAAAACACCAGTAGTTTTACTAATAGCCATAATTCTTATTATTTGTCTTGACATATTTTCATAGATTCTTGATAACAGTGTATGGTCAGACTGTCCTTCATCAATTAAGACTTATGTCATACATCATATAGCAAATCACACGAGATAACACACAGAAGATTTATAGCTTATTATATGCTCAGAAATCAAAGCAGAATTTGCCTACCAGTACATCATATAGTGAAGCTGTCTAGATCTTAAGTTTTTCAAGCAAATTATAATCGTGTGGAGAGAGGTGTATACTAAAATAAAGATAAGTAAAATCCTGGTTTTAAAGGTGTAAAGTTCATGTAGCTAATTTGAATCTACTAACACATCTAACTTAAGACTTTTACCTACAATTATTAAGCCGCTTCCTCTAATTTACTATCATTTCCCAGTTGATAAAGACTTAACCCTTATAGGTAACAAGCAAATGAATGCCATACGCCTTACCCCCTTCCCTTTTTTTTTTTTTTTTTAATAATCATAAACAACTAATAAATAAGAACAGCTAATTATTACAAAATAACTCTATGGAAGACTAATCCTCTGGATTTCTCATTCCATTTAGTTGCACGAATTTTTCAAATCGAGCTCTGTCGAACGCTTTGGTGTATAAGTCTGCTAAATTATCCACGGATGGAACCTTAGCTAACTTAATCAAGTTCTTCTCAGCACAGTCTCTAATGAAGTGATGTCGAATATCAATGTGTTTAGTTTTACTGTGCTTGACTGGATTATTGGTTATTGAGATCGTTGATTCATTATCAATCATCATAGGAGTATTTGTTATACTCAAACCATAATCAAGCAGTTGCTGTTGTATCCACAGAACTTGAGAACAACAGCTGCCAGCTGCAATATACTCAGCTTCAGATGTAGAAATGGCGACTGAGGTTTGCTTCTTGCACTGCCAAGAGACTAGTCTACCTCCTAGGAATTGACATCCACCGGTTGTAGACTTTCTATTCTGATTGCATCCTCCGTAATCAGAATCAGTGTAAGCCACAAAATCTAAGTCTCCATTAGTCGGATACCAAAGTCCCAGCTTTGGTTTCCCTTTGAGGTAACGAAGAATTCGTTTTACAGCTTGCATGTGAGATTCTTTAGGAGTAGCTTGATATCTTGCGCAGACACATACTGCAAACATTATATCAGGCCTTGATGCTGTAAGATACATTAGTGATCCAATCATGGCCCTGTAAAGAGTAGGATCCACGTCTCTATCACTCGATGTATCTGGACCAATACCATGGGCTTCCGGAATAAGAGTATGAAAAATTCTTGATTCTTCCATCTTAAATCGTTTTCTAGAAGCTCATTAATATACTTAGTCTGATGAATGAAATATCCATCTTTCTTTTGATCGACTTGCAATCCTAAGAAAAATGTCAATTCACCCATTGTTGACATCTCAAACTTGTTCTTCATAACTTTTTCAAATTCACTACACATCTTTTCGTCAGATGACCCAAAGATGATATCGTCAACATATACTTGAACAAGTAGAAAGTCTCTCCTTTTCCATTTCACAAAGAGTGTACTGTCAATTCTTCCTCTTGTAAATCTATTCCCAAGAAGATAAGTAGACAGTGTTTCATACCACGCTCTCGGAGCTTGATGTAATCCATATAGAGCCTTATCAAGAGGATATACTCTATCTGGATACTTTGGATCAGTAAATACCGGTGGTTGAGAAACATACACCGTTTCTTTGACTTTGCCATACAAGAAGGCACTCTTAACATCCAACTGAAATACTTTTATTTTCTTTGAGGCTGCAAATGCTAAGAATAACCTAATTGCATCAAGCCTAGCCACAGGTGCAAACACTTCATTGTAGTCCATCCCCTCTTGTTGATTGAAACCTTGAACAACTAGACGAGCTTTATTGCGAATCACGATTCCCTGATCGTCTTTCTTGCACTTAAAATACCCATCTAGTTCCAATTGGATATTCTCCAGCAGGTAAGTCAACCAACTCCCAAACTTGCAATTTTGTGAACTGAGACAGTTCTTCCTGCATTGCCTCGACCCATGAATTTTCTTTCAAAGCTATCTGAACATTCTTAAGTTCAATTTGTGAGATAAAGCATGAATATAGACATAGATTTGAGATCCCTGTCTCGTTCATTTCAGCATACAAGCTTGAATGAGTGGATGTACTAGCTTTAGATTGATTCCAAGTCAGAACAGGAGAATTTGGATCACCGATGATATTATCAATTGGATGAATCCTATTAATTCTTGTTGAAGTAACAGGTTCAACTGGAATATCATCCTGTAAGTTGGCACCAATTTCCTCCAAAGGTGGTATACCATCATTAGTAGTTGATATTCTTAATTGTCTCAGAGGAGTGAGGACATCATCCACAATCCTTTGAAAAGCAATTTCAGGATCTTCACGCTCTTGAGGTATATCATCTTGAGGTTGTTGTGACTCGATAGGAGGGACCACATCAGTATCGACAATAGTCCTAGCATCAGACGTTTGAGCACTCGATGTTTGAGAAGAAGTGGGATCCTCATCTCCCGACAATAAATGCTCAGGAATATCTGAGTTACTGACATAGTCACTGATAGGGACTTTAAATGACTTGAAAAGGTCTGAATAATCAAATTGCCAATCCAATCCCTTATGTGAGTCATGTGTATAGCTCGTAACTTCAATGTTATAAGCTATTTCAACACGTCCCGAAGTTTTATTGAAGACCCGTTTGTTTGGTGAGTTAGGCACGTAACCTAGGAAGTATCCTTCGTCAGCCTTCTCACCAAATTTAGGTTGGTGACTTGTCTTCAACAACGTACATGAAACTCCAAAGGGTTCAAACCCTTTTAAGTTCGGTTTCTTTTTGTTCAAAAGCTCATAACATGTCTTGTTCTGCTTTTTAACCGTAAGAACCCGATTGAGAATATGACATGCTGTATTCACTGCTTCTGCCCAAAATATGACCGGAAGCCTTGAATCTGCAAGCATTGTTCTCGCTGCTTCAATTAGAGTTCTATTCTTCCTTTCAGCAATACCATTTTGTTGAGGTTCATATGGTGCACTGAATTGATGTTGAATGCCTTTGCTTAAGCAATATACATTCAATGTAGAATTCTTGAACTCAGTCCCATTGTCACTACGAATTCTCTTAACTCTTTTTCTATAGATGTTCTCTATTAGATCTAGAAACTCCATAAGAAGGCCCGGAGTTTCATCCTTAGATTCCAAAAAGAATACCCAAGAGAATCTAGATAAATCGTCTGTGACACCCAGACTGTACCATTTGCCACCTATGCTTCTCTTGCTTATTGGGCCAAAGAGATCCATATGTAGCAACTCAAAAGGCGAGGAAATAGAGTTCACAGTTTTAGACTTGTGTGGTTTCTTATGCTGTTTTCCTTTCAAGCAGGATATACACTTGTCTTCAAATGCAAAGCTCTTCGGTGGTACACCCAGAACTAACTCATGTTTTGTTATGTAGTTCATTTTACGAAAATTCAGGTGTGCCATTTTCCTATGCCATAGGAGAGAGTCTGATTCTGAAGCCTTGGATAACAGACAAGTAGACACCATTGAAGTAATAGGAGCATTCATGTTGATAGCATAAATGTCCTTCTTCCTTGGAGCTTTCATCAGTATCCATTTTTCGGGAATGATAAAACCCAGCTTCAGGATCAAGGCCTCTTTCTCAGTGAAGAGAACAGGATGACCTTTATCACAAACTTGAGAAACACTCACTAGGTTGTGCGTTAGTTCTTCAACATAATTCACATCCTCTAGAGTCAAAGTTCCATTCGATACTTTTCCTTTCCCAGTAATTACTCCTCCTTTATCACCAGCGAAGTGCACTCCTTGTCTCAGTCCACCTCTGAAGTCTGTCAGTAGACTTCTGGTTCCTGTCATGTGCCTAGAGCATCCACTGTCAACATACCACCAATTATCATTGTTCCCAGTCTGCTCCTGCATATACAAGTTGTACACAATCAGTTATCAAGAGGGACCCAAGCTATTACGGTCTTGGTTTGTCCCTTATCATCTACAAACTGTAGCTCTTTAAAGTAACCATCCTTTCCATTAGGAGCTTTGGTCACCTTTGAAGGAGCATCAGCTTGCTGATGATTAGTGGTCCTGGGTCTATGAGTTGACTGATTTCCAACCCTCCCTGATACATAACCCTGGGATTTTTGCCCTTGGTTAAGACTATTGTAGGACCTTAGGTTAACTCCTTGTGTGCGAGACGTAGAACCATTCTCATTAGGACTTTGGTTCCTTGAAGTAGAACCAATTTCATAACGACTATGGTTCCTAATGGGAGTCATAAACCTCGACGGCACTTGTTCTTTAAAGTGTTCAGGCCGTTTAGGTTTGGGTGGCGAGACACTGTGAGAAGCATCTCTTTTAAGAGCATTGACAGGTTTAATACCAATTCCCGATTTGGTACCTAACCTGTATGTGCTCGAACTAAAGATGTTTTGAGGCTTATCACTGTTCTCGCGCTTAGGAGTAGCTTCCGTCTTCTTATTGGGGCAACAAGAAGATACGTGTCCTTTTTGATGACACTTGAAGCATGACATCTGCTTTCGTGACTTTGCAGTCTTAGCAGTCTCCTTCTTTGTCTGATCAGAAGACACTGATGGGTCGTTAATAGAATCCTTCAAAGTCTCAGATGCATCAGACTGTTGAATTTTCAAATCCTCAGTCTCAGGATTCGCATATGTCATCTCTAAGTCAATGGAAGTAGTATAATTTGCATTAAAAGGCGGAGGAACATCAGAGTAACCTAGGCCAGTTAAATCCTTCACACTATTTTGTGAGCTAATGATTCTATCTAAGGTCAAAGAAGATGTCCTATAACCTTCAAGTTTTCTATTTAGCTCTACCAACTTCATATTTGACTCTGAGAGTTCTTTATCCCTAATAGCAATATTTTTGTTTAGCTCATTAAGGTTTAGATATAACCCGTCTATCTTAATACATTGTTCATTAATCATGTCGGTCAGACTGGTCTTATCTAAAGCATCACTCTTAATCTTTTCTGTTAATGCTACCTTATCCTCACCTAACCTACGAACATCAGACTTAGCTATATCTAAGTCGGATGTTAAGGTCTTGTTAGATTCTGCAAAAACACTAACCTGAGTTTGTAAATCAGTAACTAAATAGCAAACATCAGTAAGAGTAAGAAGATCCAGACATACCTTTTTCTTATTTGTCTGAACGTCAGCCATGTATGCAACGAAGTCATCGGGACTCATTTCTTCAGTTGAATTGATGTAGAGCACATCTTCATCGCTCCCCTTGACTTCTATGTGTGGCACATTGGCTTCAGGTTCCTCAGCAGTTGGCATGTAAGAAGTGGATTCAGTCAGTTTCTCTTGATCGTCTATCTCACCCGTGAGGGCTTGCTCAGGCTGAGTGGACCAATCATAAGAACCATCTACTTGCTGAACTACTAAGACTTTGGAAGCTAAAGTACTTCCCGAGTCTTGTTTAGCAGCGCCAGTATCAATTTTTGGTCGTTGACATTCCCTGGCAAAGTGTCCGTAACCTTGACAGTTATAACACTTGACCTTGGATTTGTCGAATCCAGGTCGGTTTCCAACAACTCTTCTACCCGTTCGATTCAGGAAATTTTTAACCCTCCTTGACACCATAGCAAGCTGCCACTGAAGGTCCATTTCCTCTAAGTCATCAGGATCTACTTGATCGTAGTCCTCATCAAATTGTGCAGGATCGTTGATCTTCCCTTGAATGTAGTTTTCATAGGAAGCAACGAACGATGCTAGCACCGAGAGTTGCTGTTCAGCTGACTTCACACTCATCGGCATCTTATGATACCCTTGAGTGGACTTATCAAAGGTAGTGTTCCTGCTTCGTTTTTCACCGCCATCCGAAGCTATGAAGCACATATCCTCGGTTAACTTTTCTCCGAGTTCATCAATTTCACCAGCAAACAATGCAGTGGTCGAATTGGATGAAGGATTAGAGATACTGGTCTTTCCATGGTATAGACTAGGATTCTGTAGATGATCAGAATCTGTATCTCTCGTCTTTTTAGAGAAATCATAACCCCTTAGCTTGTCAATTGCCTGCTCTAGGGTCATGGTGGCGTATCTCTCATCATTATCCTTAAGCATGATACCATACATTTCCCACTTACAAGGCAAACCCTCAATGAATTTGTCGATTTTCTCCTTGTCATTGTAGAAAATTTCGTGGTCGTCAAGTTCACTTAATAAATGATAAAATCGGGTAGTGTAGGCTTCAAGGTCCTCTTCTCTAAAAGCTTTAAATACCATAAACTGCTTTTTCAGAAGATTACACTTACCTGCCTTCACCTGAGGGCTTCCCTCACACCTTTTCTCTAGAGCATTCCAAAGCTCTTTAGCTGTGTGAAAGGACTTCAATTGGTGATTGATTTCCTTGGGAAGGCTCATTTTTATCGATGAATGTGCCTTATTATCAATAGTGAATTCTTTCTTCTGATTGTCATTCATCCTGTCGTAAGGCACAATCACAGTTGCATTCCCTACCTCAGCTGTAGGTGCAACATATCCGTTCTTAATACACAGCCAAATGGTGATGTCGTGGAATCTACAGTAACTTTCGAATCTGTCTTTCCACCCGTAATAGTCCTCAAGTCTGAGTAGCTTCGGTGGAACATTAGATTTGCCAACCTCGTGTTCCATCTCGATCATTCGACTCAAATCAGACATTTTAAAATAAAAAATTAAGTTATCTTGCGTATTCAGTAATCTCAACTCGCAACTAAACTCAATTTAATATGAAGGAGTGATAACGCATACAAAGTCATATTTTTACATACGTTATCTTATCCATATTAATTAAATAATTGAAATTTCAATCCAAATATAACATTTATTTGTGTTATTTTGTTAATTATAAAATTACGAAGTTGATGCAAAAAGAATCAACGAAAACGGACGAAAAATGAAGATTTTAGGGCCAAAACAAGCAACGAAGAATTACGATCAAATGGTCAAAAACGGGTCAAGCAACCTGCTATATATACCCAACATCTCTATCAACCAAATCATCTTAATTCACTCAAAAACACTTCATTATTTAATTAGTTTCTCTTTCTAGCTTTCTCTCTCTAGTTTAGGATTAATTATTACTATATCAGTAATTAATTAGAGAGTAGCAAGTGAGAAATGGTAATACGTTTGGAGTACGATTGGAGTCCAGCTCTTGTAATTTCAAGTTTATTCCAAAGTCATTATAATCTAGGTGACTTCTTTCCTTAATCTATTTTAATTACAATGTCTACTTTTATTGTTATTACGCTAGATTTAGGAATAGCCATGATTAACGAGTAGTTATCTTGCGTGTTTGTTGTAATGTAGTTAACTGATTAATTATGGGATGATGTTATGCTATTTAAACCTTATTATAAATTATCGCCTTTCCATTAATGAACGTGATTACAACTTTGATATTAAGACTTCACGAACTTTAATACTGTTGAGACATGTTTTGTGACAACAGATCTAGCTTGTAATAGGACTAGTGTAATTCTTATCAAGTTTGTATATTGGTTTTGATTTGTAAATATATGATATTAGTTTGTTATTATTGTTGTTAAATATATTGGCTAAAGTATTAGACAAATAACGAATACGAACTAAAGTCTGAAGTGCGAGTTGAGAACTCAAGTCGCAAGTCATTGGACTTGCGAGATGAGATCTGAACTCGCAAGGCAAGTCACTGGGCTGACTAAGGCTGCGAGCTGAGTCAACTCGCAAAGCCCACGGGCTGCGAGTTGAAACGGGTATTTAATGAATATTTAGATTAATTAATCGGGATTCGAAGAATTGCAGAGTTTTGAGTATCCAGAGAGAATTAAATAGACTAATTGCTAGGTTTTGACTGTTTAACATTGGTTAATATCAAAACAAAGCATATTAGTGAATGGAATCGTTATATAACCTTGAATTAATTGTATTGAGGGATTCCGCACCTTAATACTATAGATAACTGTGTTAACGAACCAAGATCGAGTGGACTTACAATTGGTATCAGAGCTTTTGGGTTAAATACATTGTGGTTTCAAGGTTTTAGTTGGTACAACGTGTGATTTCAGGTTGTTTTTAGAACTCTAAGTACTTTTTACGACCAAAATCAATCTCTGGACATTTTTAGGTTTGCTTACGATCGAAATCTCCTTGTTTAGTCGTGAAAATACCTAAAATTTTTGATTTTCGGATTTTCAGCCGTTTCGCGAGTTGAAATTAAGGTTTCAGCTAAGATCTGCGAATTGAGCTGCGAACCAAAATTACTTGCGAAACAAGTATACTGCGAACTGAGTTCACCTGCGAACTGAGATCACTTGCGAATTGAATTGGGTTGCGAATCGAGATTAACTGAACTCACAATTCAATCTGAATTTTTGACTTCTACTATGTCTGACTTAAGTAAGATGATTGAGATGGACCACAAGATTGGAAAGTCTTGGTGGTTCAACAGATGGATGGTTCTTATGATTGGTCTACTCAGTCTGAGCAACCTGCTATATATACCCAACATCTCTATCAACCAAATCATCTTAATTCACTCAAAAACACTTCATTATTTAATTAGTTTCTCTTTCTAGCTTTCTCTCTCTAGTTTAGGATTAATTATTACTATATCAGTAATTAATTAGAGAGTAGCAAGTGAGAAATGGTAATACGTTTGGAGTACGATTGGAGTCCAGCTCTTGTAATTTCAAGTTTATTCCAAAGTCATTATAATCTAGGTGACTTCTTTCTTTAATCTATTTTAATTACAATGTCTACTTTTATTGTTATTACGCTAGATTTAGGAATAGCCATGATTAACGAGTAGTTATCTTGCGTGTTTGTTGTAATGTAGTTAACTGATTAATTATGGGATGATGTTATGCTATTTAAACCTTATTATAAATTATCGCCTTTCCATTAATGAACGTGATTACAACTTTGATATTAAGACTTCACGAACTTTAATACTGTTGAGACATGTTTTTGTGACAACAGATCTAGCTTGTAATAGGACTAGTGTATTTATTGTCAAACTTGTATAATTGGTTTAGACTCATAAATATATGATATTAACTTGTTATTATTATCTGTTAAAAGTTATTAGACAAGTATCGATTTCGAGTTAAAGTCAAAATCGCGAAATAAGAAGTCAACTCGCAGGTCTAATAACCTGCGAGATGAGATCTCAGTTCGCAGCCATCTGGACTCGCAGCTTTCCACTGCGAGTTGAGTTCTGGGTTCGCAGGACTTACTTGCAAGCTGAGATGTGGGCTCGCAGCTATCTGGACTCGCAAGGCCCATGGGCTGCGAGTTGAGTCAACTCGCAGAGCCCATGGCCTGCGAGTTGAACCAGATATATATATATTTAAGTGCTGCTCATTTATGGGTATCCGTGCCATTATTACACACAGAAAATATTTAATTATTCTCCTCGTTTTTCGTGCAGATATATTTATTATAGTATTAAAGGCTCGGTTTTAAGTGATTAACTTAGTTAATAATCAAAACGAAGCCCTTTAATTAATAGTAAAGTTATATAAGCTTAAACCTAACGTATTGAGGGATTCCGCACCTCAATACTTAAAGATAATCCGTTATCGAACCAAGATCTAGCGACCTTACAATCAGGATCCCGACTTCGTTATTGTCGAAGAAGATGAAGATGAAGAAGAAGAGGAGGAGGTGCTTGTTACTCGACCTCGCAAGCTGATCAGGCAAACAACTTCAACCTCTGCAGCTCCTATACAATCAAGTTCTATGCCCTCAGAGGCTGAAATGATTGCTGCTTTGGTTCGCCCGTCTTCGCACCCAACCACCAAATCCAGCAGGGTTGCCGCTCGCCTTCTGACGGATGTAGCTACTGAGATAGCTAAGAAAATGCAACCGCCTGCTGCCACGACTCCACCAACCACTACTGAAGCTCCATCCACCTCACCTGTGAATGATTCTGAACGTATTGTCAACTTAGAGTCCAGGGTTCGAGATTTGGAGGATACCGTCAACTTCTTACAATCTCAAGTTCTGTCTCTTTCTGGGAGTGTCACTGAACAGAATAAAGCTTACTCCCTGCTCATCAAGACAAATAGTAATTTAATAGATGATGTAGCTGATAAGCGGAGAAAAATTGACAGACTTGATCGCCTGGTCACTAGCTTTCTGAAGGACAAGCCACCTCAAGGGGAGATATTGATATATCAGGAGTCCTGCAAGGAAGATGAGCTGGCGAAAAAGAGAAGAAATGATGAAGATGATGATCCCTCAGCTCAGAAGGATAGTGAGCTGGCCGGTCCTTCAAAGACTGGTCAGCAGACTACAATTCAGGGGGAGTCTGCAGAAGCAAGTGGAAGTGGAGCTGGTGCTGGTGCTGGTGCTGATAAGGGTAAAGCTGATGAAGGTGAAGCTTGTATTAATTTAGATTGATTGTAATAATTAATACTTGTAATTTTGTACTTGTAATGTATTTGTGTAATTAAGATGTTTGAACTTGAATGTGTAAAACATTAATGTTTAAATGTTATAATTGTTGGGACATGTTATTGTGACAACAGATCTAGCTTGTAATAGGACTAGTGTATTTATTGTCAAACTTGTAAAATTGATTTTGACTCGTAAATATATGATATTAATTTATTATTATTATTTGTTTATTATATTTAGACAAGTAACGAATTCAAGTTAAAGTCAAAGTCACGATTTGAGAAGTCAACTCGCAAGTCATAAAACTTGCGAGCTGAGATTTCAACTCGTAGCATATCTGGACTCGCAGGACTCACCTGTGAACTGAGATCTGGGCTCACAGCCAGATCTGGACTCGCAAGGCCCATGGGCTGCGAGTTGAGTCAACTCGCAAAGCCCATGGCCTGCGAGTTGAACCAGATATAAATATTTTAATGCTGCTCAAAATCAGAGAGCCAAAAAAATCCGTGCTATTATTACACACACCAAATATTTAATTATTCTCCTCGAAATTCGTGCAGATATATTTATTATAGTATTAAAAGGCTCGGTTTTGAGTGATTAACTTAGTTAATAATCAAAACGAAGCCCTTTAATTAATAGTAAAGTTATATAAGCTTAACCCTAACGTATTGAGGGATTCCGCACCTCAATACTTAAAGATAATCCGTTATCGAACCAAGATCTAGCGACCTTACAATTGGTATCAGAGCTTTCGGGCTTAGAAACGTTGTGGTTTCAAGGTTTTTGGTTATATAACAACTTTAGGGTTTTTTTTTCGCACGAAATCTACGGATTTATTCGTAAAAATACCAAAAATTTTCAGTTCCCAGATTTCGAGGCGCCATTTTGCGAGTTGAGATTAGGGTTACTGTTATCTGCGAGTTGAGATTAGGGTTTTGTTTGCTGCGAGTTGAGACTTAGCTGCGAGTTGAGATTTCTGCGAGTTGAGATTTCCTGCGAACTGAGTTGAGATTTCAACTCGCAGCATATCTGGACTCGCAGGACTCACCTGCGAACTGAGATCTGGGCTCGCAGCTAATCTGGGCTCGCAGCCAGATCTGGACTCGCAAGGCCCATGGGCTGCGAGTTGAGTCAACTCGCAAAGCCCATGGCCTGCGAGTTGAACCAGATATAAATATTTTAATGCTGCTCAAAATCAGAGAGCCAAAAAAATCCGTGCTATTATTACACACACCAAATATTTAATTATTCTCCTCGAAATTCGTGCAGATATATTTATTATAGTATTAAAAAGCTCGGTTTTGAGTGATTAACTTAGTTAATAATCAAAACGAAGCCCTTTAATTAATAGTAAAGTTATATAAGCTTAAACCTAACGTATTGAGGGATTCCGCACCTCAATACTTAAAGATAATCCGTTATCGAACCAAGATCTAGCGACCTTACAATTGGTATCAGAGCTTTCGGGCTTAGAAACGTTGTGGTTTCAAGGTTTTTGGTTATATAACAACTTTAGGGTTTTTTTTTCGCACGAAATCTACGGATTTATTCGTAAAAATACCAAAAATTTTCAGTTCCCAGATTTCGAGGCGCCATTTTGCGAGTTGAGATTAGGGTTACTGTTATCTGCGAGTTGAGATTAGGGTTTTGTTTGCTGCGAGTTGAGACTTAGCTGCGAGTTGAGATTTCTGCGAGTTGAGATTTCCTGCGAACTGAGTTCCTTTGCGAGCTGAGTTTCTGCGAGTTGAGATTTCCTGCGAACTGAGTTCACTTGCGAGCTGAATTTTTCTACGAGCTGACATTCCCTGCGAGCTGAGTTTTGTTGCGAGTTCAGATTATTATTTTCGCAAGATAACTTGATTTTTGACTTTAAAATGTCTGATTTAAGCCGTATGATCGAGATGGAACACGAGGTTGGCAAATCTAATATTCCACCGAAGCTACTCAGACTTGAGGACTATTACGGGTGGAAAGACAGATTCGAAAGTTACTGTAGATTCCACGACATCACTATTTGGCTGTGTATTAAGAATGGATATGTTGCACCTACAGCTGAGGTAGGGAATGCAACTGTGATTGTGCCTTATGACAGGATGAATGACAATCAGAAGAAAGAATTCACTATTGATAATAAGGCACATTCATCAATAAAAATGAGCCTTCCCAAGGAAATCAATCACCAATTGATGTCCTTTCACACAGCTAAAGAGCTTTGGAATGCTCTAGAGAAAAGGTGTGAGGGAAGCCCTCAGGTGAAGGCAAGCAAGTGTCATCTTCTGAAAAAGCAGTTTATGGTATTTAAAGCTTTTAGAGAAGAGGACCTTGAAGCCTACACTACCCGGTTTTATCATTTATTAAGTGAACTTGACGACCACGAAATTTTCTACAATGACAAGGAGAAAACCGACAAATTCATTGAGGGTTTGCCTTGTAAGTGGGAAATGTATGGTATCATGCTTAAGGATAATGATGAGAGATACGCCACCATGACCCTAGAGCAGGCAATTGACAAGCTAAGGGGTTATGATTTCTCTAAAAAGACGAGAGATACAGATTCTGATCATCTACAGAATCCTGGTCTATACCATGGAAAGACCAGTATCTCTAATCCTTCATCCAATTCGACCGCTGCATTGTTTGCTGGTGAAATTGATGAACTCGGAGAAATGTTAACCGAGGATATGTGCTTCATAGCTTCGGATGGCGGTGAAAAACAAAGCAGGAACACTACCTCTGATAAGTCCACTCAAGGGCATCATAAGATGCCGATGAGTGTGAAGTCAGCTGAACAGCAACTCTCGGTGCTGGCATCGTTCGTTGCTTCCTATGAAAACTACATTCAAGGGAAGATCAACGATCCTGCACAATTTGATGAGGACTACGATCAAGTAGATCCTGATGACTTAGAGGAAATGGACCTTCAGTGGCAGCTTGCTATGGTGTCAAGGAGGGTTAAAAATTTCCTGAATCGAACGGGTAGAAGAGTTGTTGGAAACCGACCTGGATTCGACAAATCCAAGGTCAAGTGTTATAACTGGCAAGGTTACGGACACTTTGCCAGGGAATGTCAACGACCAAAAATTGATACTGGCGCTGCTAAACAAGACTCGGGAAGTACTCTAGCTTCCAAAGTCTTAGTAGTTCAGCAAGTAGATGGTTCTTATGATTGGTCCACTCAGCCTGAGCAAGCCCTCACGGGTGAGATAGACGATCAAGAGAAACTGACTGAATCCACTTCTTACATGCCAACTGCTGAGGAACCTGAAGCCAATGTGCCACACATAGAAGTCAAGGGGAGCGATGAAGATGTGCTCTACATCAATTCAACTGAAGAAATGAGTCCCGATGACTTCGTTGCATACATGGCTGACGTTCAGACAGATAAGAAAAAGGTATGTCTGGACCTTCTTACTCTTACTGATGTTTTCTATTTAGTTACTGATTTACAAACTCAGGTTAGTGTTTTTGCAGAATCTAACAAAACCTTAACATCCGAATTAGATATAGCTAAGTCTGATGTTCGTAGGTTAGGTGAGGATAAGGTAGCATTAACAGAAAAGATTAAGAGTGATGCCTTAGATAAGACCAATCTGACCGACATGATTAATGAACAATGTATTAAGATAGACGGGTTATATCTAAACCTTAATGAGCTAAACAGAAATATTGCTATTAGGGATAAAGAACTCTCAGAGTCAAATATGAAGTTGGTAGAGCTAAATAGAAAACTTGAAGGTTATAGGACATCTTCTTTGACCTTAGATAGAATCATTAGCTCACAACGTAGTGTGAAGGATTTAACTGGCCTAGGGTACTCTGATGTTCCTCCGCCTTTGAATGCAAATTATACTACTTCCATTGACTTAGAGATGACAGATGCGAATCCTGAGACTGAGGATTTGAAAATTCAACAGTCTGATGCATCTGAAACTCAGAAGGATTCTATTGACGACCCATCATTAGACAAATGTACAGTCAAAACATTCACTAAAGTACATTTTGTATCAAGTGGAATGATTGGTAGTACTAATGCAGATGATGAGGTAATTAAGAAACAGAAGGATATACCCTCAGTGTCTTCTAATCAGACAAAGAAGGAGACTGCTAAAACTGCAAAGTCACAAAAGCAGATGTCATGCTTCAAGTGTCATCAAAAAGGACACGTATCTTCTTGTTGTCCCAATAAGAAGACGGAAGCTACTCCTAAACGCGAGAACAGTTATAAGCCTCAAAACATCTCTAGTTCGAGCACAGACAGATTAGGTACCAGACCAGGAATTGGTATTAAACCTGTAAATGCTCTTAAAAGAGATGCTTCTCACAGTGTCTCGCCACCCAAACCTAAACGACCTGAACACTTTAGAGAACAAGTGCCGTCGAGGTTTATGACTCCCATTAGGAACCATAGTCGTTATGAAATTGGTTCTACTTCAAGGAACCAAAGTCCTAATGAGAATGGTTCTACGTCTCGCACACAAGGAGTTAACCTAGGGTCCTACAATAGTCGTAATCAAGGGCAAAAATCCCAGGGTTATGTATCGGGAAGGGTTGGAAATCAGTCAACTCATAGACCAAGGACCACTAATCATCAGCAAGCTGATGCTCCTTCAAAGATGACCAAAGCTCCTAATGGAAAGGATGGTTACTTTAAAGAGCTACAGTTTGTAGATGATAAGGGACAAACCAAGACCGTAATGGCTTGGGTCCCTCTTGATAACCGATTGTGTACAACTTGTATGTGCAGGAGCAGACTGGGAACAATGATAATTGGTGGTATGTTGACAGTGGATGCTCCAGGCACATGACAGGAACCAGAAGTCTACTGACAGACTTCAGAGGTGGACTGAGACAAGGAGTGCACTTCGCTGGTGATAAAGGAGGAGTAATTACTGGGAAAGGAACAGTTTCAAATGGAACTTTAACTCTAGAGGATGTGAATTATGTTGAAGAACTAACGCACAACCTAGTGAGTGTTTCCCAAGTCTGTGATAAAGGTCATCCTGTTCTCTTCACTGAGAAAGAGGCCTTGATCCTGAAGCCGGGTTTTATCATTCCCGAAAAATGGATACTGATGAAAGCTCCAAGGAAGGACATTTATGCTATCATCATAAATGCTCCTATTACTTCAATGGTGTCTACTTGTCTGTTGTCCAAGGCTTCAGAATCAGACTCTCTCCTATGGCATAGGAAAATGGCACACCTGAATTTTCGTAAAATGAACTACATAACAAAACATGAGTTAGTTCTGGGTGTACCACCGAAGAGTTTTGCATTTGAAGACAAGTGTATATCCTGCTTGAAAGGAAAACAGCATAAGAAACCACACAAGTCTAAAACTGTGAACTCTATTTCCTCGCCTTTTGAGTTGCTACATATGGATCTCTTTGGCCCAATAAGCAAGAGAAGCATAGGTGGCAAATGGTACAGTCTGGTTGTCACAGACGATTTCTCTAGATTCTCTTGGGTATTCTTTTTGGGATCTAAGGATGAAACTCCGGGCATTATTAACGACCCATTATCGGCTTGTATTTTGATTCTGACTTGAAACTTTTCGCTATCAAAAGGTTTGACGGAGTTCAATATTTTGATAAGAAGCTTAAAGTATTCAGTTCGCTTCCTCGATTTGAAATCCGAGACTTGGCACACTTAGAACTGATAAATCCCAGTAATGATCCCTACGCAACTTATGGTTGAGAGAATCATTCGGACTGAGGGTAGATCAATGAAGTTTGAGAAGATTAAGCCAAGAGTCGGAAAGACGATCAAATTAAAGGAACGCAGTCAGAGAACTGGCCGAAGATTAAGGAAGAAAACTTATCCAGCTGTCAAGTGCATACAGCAGATACCACTAAAACCTATGCCACAGAATATTCTGGGAAATCTTCTGAATTGGCACGTGGATTCAGAGACTGGTGAAGCTGTCATGGTTGAAGCTGATGATGAAGTTGAAGGAGGAGAAAGAGTAATTCTGACAGTCTATGACCATCAACACCTGATGAATCTATCGAAGAAGGACCTGTTGAAGTTAAATGAAAATAGGATCCTGACGACTGAAGCATGGGGTGATTTTGCAAGAGATTATCAATTAATGGTGAAGACTTGTATTAGAATGAAAATTCATATGGGCAGTAGTATTTACAAGTAAAGACCAAAGACAAAGTTGAAGATAACGACGCTAGAGCTATTGTCAAGGGGGAGTCTGTTGGGACATATTATTGTGACAACAGATCTAGCTTGTAATAGGACTAGTGTATTTATTGTCAAACTTGTAAAATTGGTTTTGACTCGTAAATATATTATATTAATTTATTATTATTATTTGTTTATTATATTTAGACAAGTAACGAATTCAAGTTAAAGTCAAAGTCACGATTTGAGAAGTCAACTCGCAAGTCATAAAACTTGCGAGCTGAGATTTCAACTCGCAGCATATCTGGACTCGCAGGACTCACCTGCGAACTGAGATCTGGGCTCGCAGCTAATCTGGGCTCGTAGCCAGATCTGGACTCGCAAGGCCCATGGGCTGCGAGTTGAGTCAACTCGCAAAGCCCATGGCCTGCGAGTTGAACCAGATATAAATATTTTAATGCTGCTCAAAATCAAAGAGCCAAAAAAATCCGTGCTATTATTACACACACCAAATATTTAATTATTCTCCTCGAAATTCGTGCAGATATATTTATTATAGTATTAAAAGGCTCGGTTTTGAGTGATTAACTTATTTAATAATCAAAACGAAGCCCTTTAATTAATAGTAAAGTTATATAAGCTTAAACCTAACGTATTGAGGGATTCCGCACCTCAATACTTAAAGATAATCCGTTATCGAACCAAGATCTAGCGACCTTACAATAATTATGAATGTTTGTATATTATAAGCCTTTTGTAATTCTAGATTGACTATGATCGATAAAAGAGTTATAAGATTATATAATATATGATGTTCGTATATTATAAGACTTATTCAAATTTTAGATTGATTATGATAATCGATGAAAGATTTCAATAAGTATATATAATATATTTTAAAATACACAAAGGAATTAATAAGAAAGATCTTAGATTGATTCAGGAAAATCAATGAAAGAACTTATGATATTAATATATTTGTGTATGAATTTCTATAGGTCTTGAAATGTTGAACTTATCAGATTCTGAAGGCGACATGCCAGACGAATTAGATGAGGACATTGACTTTGACCTTGAAGAAGGAGAGTTTGTGCCTCCTGAAGACTGGTCTTTTATTTCTGAAGTTGGGGTAGACGAGAGTGTAGATCTCGATGCTGATATTGATGAACACTTCGTAAGCCCTTCACCACAAAAGTGATCATTCAGGAAGATGACGAAGAAAGAGTGATAGATCTAGATGAAAATCTAGATGAATCGTCTAATTCTGATTCTGAATTTGAAGATGATCTTCCAGAGAAACTCAAAGGTAATCCAATGTTCAGACCATTGAAGAAAAAGAAGAAAAAGATTGGGATGTCTGAAGTTGATATTACCGGAAAGAGAGTTCCGCGAAAAGGAATCATCGGATGGTTCTATGACTCGGATCTGAAGCTTTTTGCTATCAAAAGGTTTGACGGAGTTCAATACTTTGATAAAAAGCTTAAAGTCTTCAGTTCTCTTCCTAGATTTGAAGTCCGAGACTTGGCACGTTTAGATTTGAAGAACCCCAGTAATGATCCATATGCAAGATATGTTGAAAGAATTATCAAGACTGAGGGTCGTTCGATGAAGTTTGAGAAGATAAAGCCAAGGGTCGGAAAGACGATCAAGTTACAAGAACGCAGTCAGAGAACTGGAAGAAGATTAAGGAAGAAGACTTATCCAGCTGTCAAGTGTGTACAGCAAATACCACTGAAGACAATGCCACAGAATATTCTGGGAAATCTTCTGAATTGGCACGTGGATTCAGAGACTGGTAAGGCTGTCATGGTTGAAGCTGACGATGAAGTTGAAGGAGGAGAGAAAGTAATTCTGACAGTCTATGACCATCGACACCTGATGAATCGGTCGAAGAAGGATCTGTTGAAGTTAAACGAAAACAGGATCTTGACGACTGAAGCATGGGGTGATCTTGTGAGAGATTATCAATTAATGGTGAAGACTTGTGTCAGAATGAAGATTCATATGGGCAGTAGAATTTACAAGTAAAGACCAAGGACAAAGTTGAAGATAATGACGCTAGAGCTATTGTCAAGGGGGAGACTGTTGGGACATGTTATTGTGACAACAGATCTAGCTTGTAATAGGACTAGTGTATTTATTGTCAAACTTGTATAATTGGTTTAGACTCGTAAATATATGATATTAACTTGTTATTATTATTTGTTAAAAGTTATTAGACAAGTATCGATTTCGAGTTAAAGTCAAAATCGCGAAATGAGAAGTCAACTCGCAGGTCTAATAACCTGCGAGATGAGATCTCAGTTCGTAGCCATCTGGACTCGCAGCTTTCCACTGCGAGTTGAGTTCTGGGCTCGCAGCCTTCTGGGTTCGCAGGACTTACTTGCGAGCTGAGATGTGGGCTCACAGCTATCTGGACTCGCAAGGCCCATGGGCTGCGAGTTGAGTCAACTCGCAGAGCCCATGGCCTGCGAGTTGAACCAGATATATATATATATTTAAGTGCTGCTCATTTATGGGTATCCGTGCCATTATTACACACAGAAAATATTTAATTATTCTCCTCGTTTTTCGTGCAGATATATTTATTATAGTCTTAAAGGCTCGGTTTTGAGTGATTAACTTAGTTAATAATCAAAACGAAGCCCTTTAATTAATAGTAAAGTTATATAAGCTTAAACCTAACGTATTGAGGGATTCCGCACCTCAATACTTAAAGATAATCCGTTATCGAACCCAGATCTAGCGACCTTACAGTTTATTCGTATGATTTGATGTTTAATTGAGGAACGATTTGTATTTAATTTTTTAATCTATTCAATTGATGTGATATTTGTTTCAATGAGTGAAAACTCTTGTGTTTATTATTACATTTACATGATTATGAATCTTGTGCATTTGATTGGAGACAATAAATGAATTGAACTAGGTTATTGAATTAAAATATGAGTGGATCATATTTAGAGACATCTTATATGATTAGTAATCTCTAGGACACTAGGATTATATAGATTAAATCGTCAAGTTAATAGAATTGTTTGATCATAATTGGAATTAATAACTTGTCAATGACACTTGCATTTTAGTATTTCAGTTAAATGATTATTTTGTGAAAATAAGTAATTTAGATTAATAATTCTTATACGTTTAATACATTTCTAGTTATTATCCAACTCTAGTGGTGAAATGTCTAGATGAACATACTTCTATCCTTTGGTTGACCAATTGATTTAATTGCTTTCTTAGTTAATACCACCTTTTGACTGCTTGTCATTAAGAGGCAACTACCCATTTTTAATTATAGATTAGACAAATAATTCTTAAAGTGCATATAAACTGTTCCTGTGAAAGACTACCCGGTAGACTTATCACGGCTATACTACTATCCGATTAGGTACACTTGCCTAGTTGTGTAATAGTTATCTTTGACTTGTTTACTATTTTTATAACTAGATATTTACACATCAGCAGGAACATACTGTGAACGACAACAATTGGTGGTACGTAGACAGTGGTTGTTCTAGGCACATGACAGGAACTCGAAGTCTACTGAAAGACTTCAAAGGAGGTTTGAAACAGCGAGTTCATTTCGCTGGTGATAAAGGAGGTGTAATAATTGGGAAAGGAAAAGTCTCAAATGGAACTTTGACTCTAGAGGATGTGAATTATGTTGAAGAATTAACGCACAACCTAGTGAGTGTTTCCCAAGTCTGTGATAAAGGTCACCCTGTACATTTCAATGAGACAGAGGCCTTAGTCTTGAAGCTGGGTTTCATTATTCCCGAAAAATGGATATTGATGAGGGCTCCAAGGAAGAAGGACATTTATGCCATCAACATGGGTGCTCCTATTACTTCAATGGAGTCAACATGTCTTTTATCGAAGGCTTCTGAAGCAGACTCACTTTTATGGCATAGGAAAATGGCACACCTGAACTTTCGAAAAATGAACTATATAACCAATAATGGGTTAGTTCTAGGTGTACCATTGAAACGTTTTGAGTTTGAAGACAAGTGTGTTTCCTGTTTGAAAGGAAAGCATCATAAGAAACCACACAGGTCTAAAACTGAAAACTCGATCCTCTCGCCATTTGAATTGCTACATATGGATCTTTTTGGTCCGATAAGTAAAAGAAGCATAGGTGGCAAATGGTATTGTTTGGTTGTCACAGATGATTTCTCTAGATTCTCTTGGGTATTCTTTTTGAGATCTAAGGATGAAACTCCTGGTATTCAGATGGAGTTCTTAGATCTAATAGATAATGTCTATAGAACAAGAGTTAAGAGAGTTCGTAGTGATAATGGAACAGAGTTCAAGAACTCAACGTTTAATGTCTATTGCTTAAGCAAAGGGATACATTATCAATTCAGCGCACCTTATGAACCTCAACAGAATGGTGTTGCTGAAAGGAAAAACATAACGTTGATTGAAGGAGCTAGAACAATGCTTGCAGATTCAAGGCTTCCGGTCATCTTTTGGGCAGAAGCGGTGAATACTGCATGTCATGTTCTCAATAGAGTTCTTACGGTTAAAAAGTAGAACAAGACATGTTATGAGCTTTTAAACAATAAGAAACCTAACTTAAAAGGGTTTGAACCCTTTGGAGTTTCATGTACTTTATTGAAGACTAGTAATCAACCAAATTTTGGTGAGAAGGTTGACGAAGGATACTTCCTAGGTTATGTACCTAACTCACCAAACAAACGTGTCTTCAATAAATCTATGGGACGTGTGGAAATAGTTTATAACATTGAAGTTACGAGCTACACTTACATAAGGGATTAGATTGGCAGTTTGATTATTCAGATCTCTTTAAGTCATTTAAAGTCCCTATCAGTGACTATGTCAGTAATTCAGAGATACCCGAGCATCTATTGTTTGGAGATGAAGATCTTAGTCATTCTCCAACATCGAATGTTCAAACGTCTGGAATTAAGACTATTGTTGATTCTGATGAAATTCAACAATTGAGTCACAACAACCTCCAGTTGATATACCTCAAGAGAATGAAGATCCTGAAATTGTTTCTCAAGGAATTGTGGATGATATTCTTACTCCTCTGAGACAATTAAGGACATCTACTACTAATGATGGTATACCACCATTGGAGGAAATAGGTACTAACTTACAAAATGATATACCAGTTGAACCGTTATCTACAACAAGATTGAATAGGATTCATCCGATTGAGAATATCATCGGTGATCCAAACACTTTTGTTCAAACTAGGAATCAATCTAAGGCTAGTACATCCACTCACACAAGCTTGTATGCTGAAATGAAAGAGACAGGGATTACAAATCTATGTCTATATTCATGCTTTATCTCACAAGCACTAAAAGAAAGTTCATGGGTCGAAGCAATACAGGATGAACTGTGTCAGTTCTCCAAGTTACAAGTATGGGAATTGGTTGATTTACCTGCCGGTGAATATCCAATAGGAACTAGATGGGTATTTAAGTGCAAAAGAGACGATCGGGGAATCATTACTCGCAATAAAGCCCGTTTAGTTGTTCAAGGGTTCAATCAAGAAGAAGGGATTGATTACACGGAAGTGTTTGCACCAGTGACTAGGCTTGAAGCAATTCGGTAATTCTTAGCATTTGCATCTTTTAAGGGAATGAAATTTTTTCAATTAGATGTTAAGAGCACCTTTTTGTATGGCAAAGTCAAAGAACTGGTGTATGTCTCACAACCACCAGGATTTACTAATCCTGAGTATCCAGATAGAGTATATCGTTTAGATAAGGCTCTATATGGGTTACATCAAGCACCAAGGGCGTGGTATGAGACATTATCAACGCATCTTCTTACGAATGGCTTTACAAGAGGTGCAATTGATAGTATACTGTTTGTGAAATGGAAAAAGAAGGACTTTCTACTTGTTCAAGTATATGTCGATGACATTATCTTTGGGTCATCTGACGAAAAGATGTGTAGAGACTTTGAGCAAGTTATGGAAAGCAAGTTTGAGATGTCTGCTATGGGAGAGTTGAACTTTTTCTTAGGGTTACAAGTTGACCTAAAGAAAGATGGATTCTTTATTCATCAATCGAAATATACACATGAGTTATTAGAACGTTTTAAACTAGATGAATCTCGTATCTATAAAATTCCTATCCCAGAAAATCATGGACTTGGTCCCGATACATCGAGTGATCAGGATGTGGATCCTACTTTATATAGGTCCATGATTGGATCACTAATGTATTTGACTGCATCTAGACCTGATATTATGTTTGCTGTGTGTATTTGCGCAAGATATCAGGCTAATCCGAAAGAGTCACATATGCAAAATCTTTCGTTACCTCAAAAGGAAGCCAAAGTTGGGTCTATGGTATCCAATTGAATGAGACTTTGATTTCGTTGCTTATACTGATTCAGATTATGGTGGATGCAATCAAAATCGAAAGTCTACTACCGGAGGATGTCAATTTTTAGGAGGTAGACTCGTATCTTGGCAATGCAAAAAGCAAAGCTCAGTAGCAATTTCTACATGTGAAGCTGAGTATGTTGCAGCTGGTAGCTGTTGTTCTCAAGTGTTATGGATTCAGCAGCAACTACGGGATTATGGGTTGAACATAACAAATACTCCTATGATGGTTGATAATGAATCAACGATCTCCATAACCAATAATCCGGTCAACCACAGTAAAACTAAACACATTGATATTCGACATCACTTTATTAGAGACTGTGCTGAGAAGAAACTGATAAGGTTAGCTAAGGTTCCATCTGTGGATAACTTAGCAGACCTATACACCAAGGCATTCGACAGAGCTCAATTTGAGACATTGGTTCAATTGAATGGAATGAGAAATCCAGAATGATTAGTCTTCCAAAGGGTACTTATGTAATAGTTAGTAGTCAGTTTTATTTTATTTAAAATAAAAAAATAAAAATAAATATTAAATGTTACCCGAGGGGAATCGCCTCCGATAAAAGAACTACTGTAGTTTTCTTTTCGAAAACGTTAAATGTTTATCTGCTGGGAAATGATAGTACATTAGGAGAATACGCTTAACAATAATAAGTAACAGTCTTAAGTTAGATGTGTTAGTAGATTCTAGTAAGTTACATTAACGTTACATCTTTACAACCAGGACTTTACTTATATTTATTTTATTATAGACCTTTCTCCACACGTTATACTTTGCTTCAAATAAATTAAATCTAGGCAGCTTCATTATATGATGTACTGGTAGGCAAATTCTGCTATGATTTCTGAGCATTTAATAAGCAATAACTTTCATGTGTGTTATCCAGTGTGATCTGCTATATGATGTATGACATAAGTCTTAATTGTTGAATGATAGTATAACCATACACTGTTATCTAGAATTTATGAATATCTGTCTAGACAAATAGTGTGACAACCGTAAAAAATCGCGTAACGTTCTAGGAGATTGCTTAGCGGACTTTAAGACCGTGATGAGCACAAAATTAGGTTACAAAGTGCCAAAGAAAACAAATGAAATTAAATTTCATAAGTCATTATCATATCGCAAAAATCGGAATTTAACCGGAAATTCCGTAACTCGGTAAACGCAACCGGAAATCGGTTAATTAACTCGCGAATGTCAATCGTGATCGAATCAAATACATTTTGATGAATGTTATAAACTTATAAAATAAAGTTTCATGACTCAAACTTTAACCACAAAAACATCACAAAAATCGGAATCAACCGAAATTCCGTAACTCGGCGAACGCGACCCGAATCGAATAAACGAAACTCGAATCCGACAAACTAATACTTGAATATCCATTATAAACAATCTAAAATACAATTTGAAGTATTTTAGAAATTTAGAACATCAATTTTTATAACCCTAATATTAAGCATTAAAACAACACAATTTAAAGTCTTGAAATGTACAAGACTTGTGCAATTTTAATACAAATAAATACCACAACTAATACATATTATATTTTATCAAAAAAATAAAATAAAAACTCCAAATTTTCATGCCAAAACCGGACCTCCCCTTCCCCCACTCAAATCCTTTCTTTTTCTTACAAAACTCCACTCACAATTTTAAGATTCCATGTAAAGCCTTCACCATTTTCACACACTTTCCTTCCATCATTTCCTCTCAATTCTCTCTCAATTCTCTCTCAAGAACACAGATATCTCCAGCCCTCTTTCAACCAAATATCATCAATTTTAAAATGTTCTTACACAAAAACAAAACATTAAAGGTATAACCAACCATCTCTAGCTTCCATTTCTTCATTTTCTTACTTTGATTCTTGTAGAAACTTGGATTGTATGCCTTTCTCATGGCTTAAATCCTCATACAAGGTTTGATGGTTTGTACGTTACACCTTACTGTTGATACATCTTAGTTTGTACGAACCAGAATTATCTATAAGAAACGGTTTGATCCAGTCACCAATCAGCCTTTGATTAAAATGCGTTATCCTCCGGCTGATTGTTTGAAGAAAATTCCTCTAGAAACAGTTCCCCTAGACTTTCTAAGAAGATTTCACTACTGGGAATTGGATTCTCACACCGGTGAGGCAGTTCTTGTATTTGTGCCTGAGACAGAGCAACTAGAGAAGAGCTCGTTGTATAATTTGAAGAAAACTCAATTTCGAGTATTTGATCCAATGAGCTTGATAAATTTCTCAGAGAAAGATTTGAGAAAGCTGTTTGACAATCTGATTCGCTTTAATGAGAGAAATGCAGTGAATGATACATACATGGATAAAGAAGGCCCGGAAGGTGATGGGATGTTGGATGATGGGTTGGCGCTTACTATTGGGTTTGAAGCTGGTTTGGGCTCAATGACCCATGGAGTGTGCATGGTAACCTTGGTGGAATAAAGTTTGCATGGTGCATTTAATTATGAACGAATTTTCAGTTTTATAATGTGGTTTTATTATGTTTTAATTAGTCTTTAATAGTAGTTAAAAGTCCTCATTATTGTAAGGCTCTTGGAGGTTTGTAACCTACCAATTTTGTAGGCATTATTGCCATTTTCGTTTTTGTTGAGGGCAATCAGATTTTGAAGAAGAAAAAAAAATAACAAAACTCTCTAGAATTATTGTTATAATTCTTTTGATTGTCATTTTTGGGATGTTTTCCTGATTTTGGCCAGATTCAAATCAATAGGTCTTGATTTGCAATCTGTTTAGCAAATTATAGGTCTAATTTGTTAAACACATCTATCCTACACACTAATTCCTATTTGTTACAGCCCATACACGCATCAGTGAATAAGAAGATCGCATTTCAATTTCAAAAGGATTGTCAACGTCTGTGTAACACATGGAATACACGCTGGCAGTGTATTTCCAGCAGGCTGGGTTTGATTGAAGATTTTGAAGACCAAGCTGATGACACGGGGGAGTTTGTTGATACATCTTAGTGTGTCTGTCAGTTGGTCGAGTCTGTAATGTGTTAGTAAATGTAATTGACTTAGTTAAATTTACATTTTCTGTGTTATGCGACACAAGGCTTGTGTCGCATTAGTTGTAGTTGCGACATAGTTCTTATATCGCAATAGTGATCTCTGCGACACAAGGCTTGTGTCGCATAAGCCGGCCAGTTTGTTTAGTATAAATACCCAAATGTTAGGGTTTTAGAAAGAGACTTTTTGGGGGATTTTACACACACTTATTCTCTGTATTTTGGCTGCTGTATTTTGAGAGAGTATTTGATAAAGAAATATAAAGTATTATTATTGATTTGTTCTTCATTGTTTTAAGCTTTATATTCTATTCGTGTGATTATCTCCATTGAGCGATTTGATTAAAAGATCAACCTAAGGGATCTACACTTACACATACTCATGTGTTAAAAGAAGGGTAACCTATGATCAAACCGAAAAGTCAACTTTTTGATGTTATAGAGTTTATTTACTTGTTCTTGCTAGAATAAATGGTTTAAAATGTTAAAAATATGTTTATGTTTATGTAAAACACATGTACATGCATAAAAGACAAGGCTTCAATCATTGGATAAGGTCTAAAATTCATTGGTAGTTAAAAACACACCAAAATGATCACCATTGTCTTATATGTAATCTGTCCATATTTTGACCTCAATTGAAACGACCATAACTCAGTGAATAATGGTCCCAAAATCTTGATTTTTCTTCTAGAATTTAGCTTAATGTTTTACCTTTAAAACCTCACTGGTCTCACTCAAATCCATTGAGTATTCGACCTCCAAATGTATCACACAAAACTGATGCGCAAACAGTAACTTTTCTAGTGAGCACCTTGTTGTGATACTTGTTCATGGGTCTTAAGGTGTTCTATAAATCTAAGAAAAATTATTTTAGACTCCTAACATGTATATCTCAGTAGTATAAAAAGATAAGAATTTATCTTGGTGATTAAGTATTTTTAGAAAATGCATGAACATCATGCATTATTTTAGTCTTGTAAAATGTAAATAATTGTGTTGTGATGATTCAAAAATACATAAGTGCTAGATAAAACTTCTTAAAATTTTGGGGATTATTTTTCTCAGTATCTAGATCATGAAA
This sequence comes from Logfia minima, assembly GCA_963921325.1. Lineage (NCBI taxonomy): Eukaryota > Viridiplantae > Streptophyta > Magnoliopsida > Asterales > Asteraceae > Logfia > Logfia minima. The sequence continues at coordinate 30,209,683 of OY992764.1, forward strand.
AGAATCTTGAACATAAAAATGGGAATTTTTGGAAAAACAGAAGTATTTTTCCTAAAGTAATGCAAATAAAGCATACAAAAGGTGAAATAATCATGAAAAATACTTTTGGACACAAAATAATAATGGGAAAATTTCAGTGTCATTTTGATATCCTCAAAATTTCACACTCTTTGGAAGTGTTTTGATATGTTTTCCGATTTACGTCTCGTTAAAACGCATAATGTTGGGAACCAAAGTTCCATTGCTCAAAAAGATATGAATATTTTACACAAACCTAGAAATGGGTACAAGATGATCTGTTAAAAATTCCAGATTTTTTCGTGAATAATTACTATCTTTCCCATAATTATCCTACTTTTTAGACATAAAATGATTATAAATAATCTATAAATCTAAAAATCCCCAAATTTTCACAGAAAAATTGTGAACTATATTTCATGTTTCATACCAAGTTTGGTAATTTTTAGATGTTCTATTCATATATTTTCATCATTTTGTTGACAACTCGAACAATTACCGGCAACGTTAATTAAAGGGAAATTCGAACTTTTTCGGCACATTGTAACTTAATTAGATAGCTAAGAAATCCTAACAAACCGTATTAGTCGAGAAATTAATTAGAAACCTTGTGTTCTTAGGACTTGGATAGGAGTCAAACCCAGTCGGCACGCGCATTATATCCATCCGTACGCTCACGTTCAATAGTGAGTACACAACCCCTCTTTTAACGCTTTACTTAAATGTTTTGGGGTGAAAAGCATGCTTACATGATTTGAATACTATGCTTATGCTTTGCTCGTTTTACAAATGCTATGCTCGATTTACAAATGCTATACTATGTTATGCTTAATTTCAAAATAATGTCGTGAACGTGATTATATGCTTGTTTTTCTATCATATCTAAAGTCCCCGGTATATCTACACGACCATTAACTCTATACGAGCCAAATGATGCATATGAATAGTACTATTTGGGAGCGAGACCACCTCCCCACTCACGGTAGAATCTTTGCAAGATTCTTTAATCTTCCAAACCTGCTTTGGTTTGGATGCTTGCGAGTCAACAACTTTGAGCTTCAAGTTTTGCAAAGTATTTTGCTCAACTTTGTTGAGTTTGACAACTGGGACAGAAGTCTTTGAGCCTTTCATTGAAATAGACTTCTTTGAAGGATTCTTAAATTTTGAGACTCGCGAAACCTGTTTCCCATACTGTTTCTTCGCAAGCACGGGACAAACATTTATCAAATGACCTTGCTTCTTGCAGTAGAAGCAGGATCGATGCTCAACACTTGATTGAGATTGAGGAATAAATCGATGAGCTCGACCAAAAGAAGCATGTGTTGAACAGTCACATTTACGTGAGCATTCAGCAAGAGATGCTTTAGAAGAGTTTTTAGAAGATTTATTTAATATAGTTGTTTTAGAAACAATCTTCTTTTGAGGTTCAGCCATAGCTTTACCTTTTCCTTTTGCTATAGCCTGTTCATTTTGTTCGATAGTAATTATATGATTTTCAGGCTTGACGTTTTTCTTAATTGGTCGATACTCTTGATCAGTTATATCCTCAATTTCAATTTCCTCTTCAATAATACGAGGAAGCACAGAAAGAGTATTTCCTAATTTTGGCTCAACTATATTTTCAGATTTAATAAGTTCAGTTTGATGAATCTTGGCCTTAATAGGTTTAACTTTCTCAACCTTTTGAGTCTTACTTGTTTCAGACTCACTAGTATTTGCCCTAACTGGCTCGGGCCTACTAGTTTCAGGTTGTTCACATGCAATGATGACATTTTCAGCCTTAACTAGCTCAGATTTACTTATATTGATGCTCACAGTAGGTTTGACAGTTTTAACATCTATCTTAGTAAAGATAGGCATCATATCATTGACATTATCCCTAACAGGCATAGGTAAATAATCCTTAGGGGGTGGGACTTGATGAAAACCAAGTCCTGCCTTACTCTTAGTGTCAGTCCTCTGTGCCCGTAGGATTTCATCAAAGACTAGAGAGGATGTTGAAAAGTTTGAAAGCTTTTTCTTTAAATTTAGAACCTCAGTTTGAGATTCAACAAGTTCCCTTTTAACAGATGATAGCATGTCAACATAGCTACCAATTTCATCTTGTTGTTCAAAAATTTTAGCTTTTAGTTCCTTTTTCTCTTCCAAAACAGCTTTTAACTTTTGATCACTGGCCTTATTACTGTCACGTAACATACTATTTGTTTCATTTAAATTTTCGATGACAGTGTTAAGGCGTGTGATATCCTCTCTATACCTGTTTAGCTGGTTAGTTAATTTAACACATGATACACAAGATAATGGTTCATCATGTACCTCATGCACTTCAGCCATCAGTGCCCGTTCTGAATCATCTTCATCTGGGTCAGACCATTCCCAAGCATTGTTGGAAAGCAGTAGCGCAGCGGAAACCATCGCCTTTTCGTCAGATTTGGTCTTCTCAGATGAATTGGACTGAGAGGGCTTGGATAAACCGGAAGGTGGATTCTTCTTTCGGTCACATTCACGAGCAAAGTGTCCATAGTTGTGACACTGGTAGCATTTCACCTTGCTCTTATTGAATCCAAGACCCTTCTCTTCCGGATCAGTGACATTTTTCTTCCCAGTCTTCTTTAAGAAATTTTTGACGCGTCTTGTGAGCATAGCCATGCTCCACTTCAAGTCCATTCGTTCAAGCTCTTCTTGATCAATTTGACTGAAATCTTCTTCAGTCATATTCACGGTGCTGTTCTTGTTGGATAGGAAGTCATCATAAGCCGACAAGAAAGCTGTGAAGACAGCTGCATGTTCTTCAGCAACTGCAGGAGATGCTCCTTTAAAGTTGGAGTAAGCACCACCCCCACTAGAAGAGTTGGTGGTAGTATATCCAAAACCAGTAGATGTATTTAGAGCACCAGAACCCCCAGAAAAGAATGTAGCCCCAGCAGCTTTAGTTGCTGCAGCAGGAACATCCACACCATATAACATAGGATTCTGAATATGTGCAGTAGCCTTGGTCTCCTTCTTCTACATATCCAGGAGATCAGCAGCAATTTGTCCGATCAGATCATCGAGCTCCATATCCATTATATCCTCGTCTTTTTCCATCAGCAGCACTCGAGTATTCCACTTCTTGGGTAAGGAACCCAAAAGCTTCTTGTTTACATCGGTTTTGTCAAGATTTACACCACCCTCGACTAATTCACTTACGAGCTGGGAGTATCTATTACACATATCCTCCAGAGACTCAGTAGGTAACATGTCAAAGACCTCAAACTGTTTCTTAACGAGATCCAGTTTGTTTCGCTTGTACTGGTCACTACCACCACATTTCTTTTCGAACCCCTTCCATAGATCATAAGCGGTCTTGTGATGGCGTAGTTGTCTCAATATTTGTTGAGGTAAAGCCATGGTAATTGCAGAATATGTTTTTCGTTCAGTATCGAAGGCCTTACGTTCTTCAGGAGTCATTGATTTAATGGACTTTTCAGGAATAGGTCCATTAAATATACCAGTTCGAACAGGGCGTTCATATCGTTCCTCTAAATAGATCAGCATCTCAGCATCGTTGAACGATACAAACGCTTCAAACCGTTGACGCCAGTCTAAATAGTTCATACCAGTAGTGTACATCGGTGGTTTGTTCGTAGAACCCACCTCACTATTGTGCTTTAACATTGCCCCAACCTGTTGAAGTGATGTTGATGTAGAAGCAGACATGGTAATGGGCTCGAGAGACTTTTCAAAAATTCTGAAAACTGAATAATGCGACACTAATGTTGTGTCGCAGAAGTTATGTCGCAAGACGACTAGAAGCGACACAAAGATTATGTCGCAACTGAACAAACAGCGACACAGTGTTATGTCGCAGGATTAAGGTCGCAAGAACCTTATGTCGCAACACTATGTCGCTGGATTAAGGTCGTTGAAACCCTATAGCGACACAATATTATGTCGCAATCTTGTGTCGCAGAAACGGCGCTGTCAGTGCGAAAAACCTCAAAAACGAAAATTTTCGAAACCTAAACGTTTTTTTATCGAAAAATCTTATACAAACAGAGATTTTTAGGTTCAAAACACCAAAACTTCAGCTCCAAAATACCTACAATGAAGATCTAACACCAAAACAAATGTTAAATAATCAAAATAAGTATTTAAATACTTACCCAAATGATTTGATACCACCAATAATCAAAAATTGTGGCTCTGATACCAATTGTGGATCCCAATCTTTTGAATCTTTTAATCAAATCGCATGGAGGAGACAATCACAAGAATATAAAGTTTAGAAAATGAAGAACAAAAGGAATAAAACTTTATATTTCTATACTCAAGGTATTCTCTCAAAGATGTAGCAGCCAAAATACAGAGAAGATAGAGTGTGTCAAAAGTCTTACCCTAAATATCTCTAACTTTGATATTTATACTAAACAAACTGGCCGTTTTGCGACATAAGCCTTGTGTCGCAAAGATCACTATTGCGACACAAACACTGTGTCGCAACTACAACTTATGCGACACAAGCCTTGTGTCGCAGAATACAGAAAATGTAATTTTCACTAAGTCTATTACATTTACAAACACAGTACAGACTTGACCAACTGACAGACACTCTAAGATGCATCAACAGGAACACTACTCCTGTTACAGGAAGCTCCGCTCAACAATCTATCAGGTCGAAAACTCCACAACGTTTTCAAACCCCAAAACATTGTTTTTCTAACCAAAATAGTAATAATAGGAATTATAATAATTTGAATTATAACTATCCATCTAGGGTTAGATCTACATCAAACCCTACGCCTGTCAATCCGAGACTTTTCCAAAAGTCTCTTGAGCGAAAGCCTAGTGGTAGCTCCTCCCATTCTTCAAAAAGTGCGACTCCCAAAGTATCTAACTCACTTGATAAGAGTGATGGATAGTTGAAGGAGGTTGCATTTGTCGAGAATGGCCGACCCAAGACCATGGTGGCTTGGGTCCCCCTTAATAGCTAATTGTTTTTCATTTTGTGTGCAGGAGTTGACCAGACGAGCTATTAACTGGTGGTATGTGGATAGCGGTTGCTCCAGGCATATGACGGGGGAGTGGCAGAATCTGGTGGATTTTGTGCACAAGAAAGGGGGTAATGTGAATTTCGCGAAGGCGAAAGGAGCACATATTACAGGACTAGGTAATGTCACGAATGGGAAAATTACGCTAGAGCAAGTCAACTATGTTAAGGAGCTGAAACATAATCTAATGAGTGTATCTCAAATCTGTGACAAAGGACATCCTGTTCATTTGATAGATAGAGAAGCATTAATCCTGAAACCCGGGTTTGTCATACCAGAAGAGTGGATCGTCATAAGGGCACCAAGGAAGAATGACACTTATGTGATGGACATGAGTGTAGCTGAGCTTCAGAAAAATCACAATTGTGGCGTAGGAGGATGGCACATCTGCACTTCAGAAAAATGAACTTCATTGTTATAAATAGGCTCAGGGGTACCATTATAGAGGTTCGGGTTAGAGGACATATGTGTGCCGTGTTAGAAAGGGAAGCATCACAAGAAACCTCACAAGTCAATTGCCACAACATTTGAACTCCTTCACATGGACTTGTTCGGTCCAGTGAATGCAAGGAGTATAGGCGGTAAACATTACTACCCTGTTGTAACTGATGACTACTCGCGGTTTTCATGGGTATTCTTCTTGGGGACCAAGGCTGAGACAGCTCATACGTTGATGACATTCTTTACCCAAGTTGAGCATCAATATGGTTGAGGAGGCAAGAAGATAAGAAGCGACAATGGCTTAGAGTTCAAGAACTCGACGATGAACGTCTATTGACTAAGCAAGGGAATTCAACATCAGTTTAGTGCACTTTATGAGCCACAATAGAATGGAGTCGCTGAAAGGAAGAATAGAACATTGATTGAAGCAGCGAGGACAATGCTGGCTGATTCAAAGCTTTCTGCTATATTCTATGGGGAGGTGAAGGATTCTTCCTAGGCTATGAAACTGGTTCACCAAACAAAAGGGTTTACAATAAGACATTTGTTAGAGTAGAGATTGTCTTCAATATTCAAGTGACATCTTACACTCCAGCAGTACACACAGGTCCATAATGGTTATTTGATTATGACGTTGTCTTCAAAACATTCAATCTTCATATCTTGAGTGATATTGACACTTTAGGATTAGAATATGTGATACTGGATAATGATGAAGATAATGGCTTTGCACCACAATCCAGTGTTCTAAATTCAGAAGATTCAAGAGGTAAGGGCAAAGAAGCTACTATAGAACAGATTGAGGAAGTTGATCCTAGTTCAATGGAACATCCACACTCTTCAAAGGCTACAGATTCTGTGCAAGACATTGTTAGAGATGATGTACCAATTGAGGAGGAGATTGGATCGAATCCCGAGTCTGACATACCTATTGACACTACTGTCTCGACACGAGTCAACAAGAATCACCCGATTGATAACATAATTGGTGATCCTAGTACAAGTGTGAGGACACGTAGAGGTATTATGGAAAGTACAAGTCTTTATGTATCGATCCAAGACACAGGGATCATACATAAGTGTCTGTATTGTTGTTTTCATTTTCAAGTAGAGCCGAAGAATGTTCAAATGTCTCTCAAGGATAATTCATAGGTAGAAGCGATGCAAGACGAGCTTGCATAGTTTGAGAAGCTCAAAGTATGGGAGCTAGTCGACTTACCCAAGGGATAATTTACAATAGGCACCAAATGGGTGTTTAAGTGCAAAAGAGATGATCGAGGAATTGTAACACGGAACAAAGCGAGGCTAGTTGTTCAGGGATTTAATCAACATGAGGGGATATACTACATTGCGGTGTTCGCACCCGTAGTGTAAGTCCGTACGTATTCGGATCGATAACGAGGTTATCTAATGTATTAAGGTGCGGAATCCCTCAATACTTAGTTATAGGATCTATAACGATTTGTTTCACAATTATAGTGAATCGGGTATCTAATTGCTTTGTATTGACTATTAACAAATGTTAAACGATCAACACCTAGCCTTTAGAATGCATAAACGTTCTGGAAAACTCAGGTAATTCGTATCAGGTTAATGGCCAAAGTTGTTTAGGTTTAAACCCTAATTTGTATTTATAACCGTCTCAGTTCGTGGGTTATCGGCTTCTGCGAACTGACTCGGTTCGCAGCCCATCTTGGCCCAGCGAACTGACTCGGTTCGCAGTCCCTAGTTGACCTGCGAACTGACTCGGTTCGCAGTCAACTCTGGTCAACATTTTTCAGCAATCTAATATTTTACTCTAAAATGTTTACCGACCAAGATATTTCATTTACAATTCAAAACCAATGTACAAACTTGATTACAACTAATACAAGTCCTATTACAAACTAGAAAGACTAATTTCAAGCTAGATCTGTTGTCACAAAACATGTCTCAACAGACTCCCCCTTGACAATAGCTCTAGCTGTCTTAGTGTCTTGGTCTTCAAATTTGTCTTTGGTAATCACTTGTAAATTTTACTTCCAGCATATATCTTCAGCTTGATGCATGTCTTAACCATTAACTGATAGTCTCGAGCAACATCTTCCCAACCTTCAATTGCAGTGATCCTATTCTTGTGTAACATTAATAGGTCAGCCTTTGATAAATTCATCAGATGTCGACGATCATAAATCTTTAGGATCTCTCTTTCTTCATATTCAACTTCATCATCATGTTCAAACATGAGAGCTTCACCAGTCACAGAATCCACAGACCATCTCTTCAATTTGCCTAAAATATCTTGAGGCATAGTCTTTAATGGCATCTGTTGCATGCACTTAACAGCTGGATATACTTTCATCCTTCGATGCCTTCCAGTTCTTTCGCTTCTTTCATTAAGCTTTATCGTTTTTCCAACCTTTGGCTTAATTCTTTGAAACTTCATAGATCTACCCTCAGTCTTGATAATCTTTTCTACATACCGTCCAAAAGGATCATTACTGGGGTTAATCATTTCTAATCTAGCCAAGTCTCGGATTTCAAAACGTGGCAATGAACTGAAGACTGCTAGCTTTTTCTCAAAATATTGAACTCCGTCAAATCTTTTAATCGCAAAAAGCTTTAAGTCTGCGTCGTAATACCATCCTATTATACCTCTTTTAGGTATACGTTTTCCAGTGATATCTACTTCTTTAATCCATGTCTTTTCCCTTTTTCTTTTCAAAGGTCTAAACATCTGATTATTCTTCAATTCTTTAGGAAGATCATCATCGGATTCAGAATCAGTTGATTCACTTAGATTTTCATCTAAGTCTAAAACTCTTTCTCCATCATCATCCTGAAAGATAATTTTTGTCTTTGAGGGGCTCACTATGTGTTCATCGATATCAGCATCAAGATCTACACCCCTCGTCTAGCCCAGACTCCGAGACAGAAGTCCAATCTTCAGGAGGTACAAACTCTCCCTCCTCTAAATTGTAATCAATTTCCTCATCTAACTCATCTTGCATATCGCCTTCAGAGTCAGACAGGATGAGCATTTCCAGACCTAAAAGAGTACACACATAAATAAAATATTAATACAAAAATTCTTTCATTGATTTCTCTGAATCAATCTAAGAATTTCCTTATTAATCCTTTTGTGTATCGAATGCTCATTATATATAATCTTTATAAATCTTTAAATGATTTCTCTGAATCATTCTAAGAGATCTAAGATTATGACAAACTAGCAAACATTAATTAATTTTAAACATTAATCTACTATGATCAAGAATGATCACCAAACATTCAAGTTTACAATTAATTAATTATATAATTTCCAAGACTTAATTGAACGATTAAGTGTACGAGACTTAATTTTCAATTATATTCTCTAAATTATATATCATTTGCAAGTTATAGACAATTGCATAATTAACTTGTCAATTAAAAATTCTCAAGTCTATAATGCATAGATTGTTATAGAAGTTTGACCTGTTGATATTAAATCAGGACACGCCACACGACTATATATTAGTCGGAAGACTTTCGATCATAATTCCACACAATCTTTAATAATTGTAACTTATTTAACATATTTAACTTGTTATTATAAATCTCAAGTCAAATAAACATATTTCACTTGTAATTAAAATCTCAAGTCTAATACACATATTTAACTTGTAATTAACATCTCAAGTCTAATACACATATTTAACTTGTAATTAAAATCTCAACTCTAATACACATATTTAACTTGTAATTAAAAATCTCAAGTCTAATACACATATTTATATTAAGTTACAAATTTTAACAAATACATTTTAATCTAAATGAATAACTGATTCACCTTCATCAGCAGCTCCATCTTTCGTGCTAGTACCAGCACCACTTCCACCTGCAGACTCCCCCTGAATTATAGGAAGCTCACTAGTCGTTAACGGACAAGTCGGCTCTCTATCTTTCTGTGCATCGGGATCTTTATCTGCATCATCATGCCTCTTCTTTAGTACCTCATCATCCTTGCATTGCTCATGTCGCCTCTTCTTTAACTCTTCATCTTCTTGGCGAGCCAATTGATATGCCAAAATCTCCCCCTAAGACGGCTGGCCCGTCAACAGACTGGCAACAAGACGTTCTAACCGGTCAATCTGACGTTGCTGATCAGAAGACTCGTTGAGCAGAAGTACGTGAGAACGCAACAGATGAGTATTGGCGGCCGTGTGAGTGGCTACCTGTGTAGCAAGCATACTGTTTTGATGTTCTAAGGTCTGAAGCCGAAGCTCCAGATTAGAAATCCTCTCTGAAGCTCTTACAGGAACAGTAGGCGGTGGAGTAGGGGCACGGTCAGATCGAGGAGTATTCTGTTGAATCTGAGCAGCTACATCTGCCAAAAGTAAGCGAGCTGCAATGCGACTAGCTTTAGTAGTCGGAAGAGTAACAGGTACATTAGCAGCAAGCTCTGAAATAGGTGAAGGTTGCAGAGTAGGCTTCGCCGTTGGTGGAGGTGAGGGTCGAACAACTGGACTAGGCAGATTGCCAATAGTCAGTTGAGCGGTAGAAGAACGGATTCTCTTGCGTCGTTGAGTCTGAAGTGGTTGAACATCTTCATCCTTAGAATCCGAATCAATCAAGTAATCAGGATCAGTATCAACAGCTTTACGCTTTCCTTTCAATGCAGGATTCATAATCAACTTGGAACCCTGTCGAATCATTCCTGTCGGAATACCCGAAGAATAGGGGTGAGGAGTATCATCGTCCGTCTCCTCAGAATCAGATGCAGTGGCACCATCCTTGCTAAAGGCACCAGAAGGCCCAGCATCTCGATCATCCTGATCTCGTTCACCTTCAGGTCGAACGACCTCGAGATCGACGATTTCAGTAGCCTGAAAATTTTCCACCTCAGTTAAGAGGGATCAGTGGCCTCGTCATTTTGCACCAAGACATCATGTAAAACCTGAGCAGCAATATCAGGTTGAGATGTCTGATTCAGCACATCTTCAATAATCTCGTGCGGCCCAGGTTGTTGAGCAACAACCACTGGCGGATCTGGAACTTGTGCTGGAGGTTGAGGTTGAGCTTGCTGTTGAGCATCGACATCCAACCAACCATTATTTGGTGGAGCAGCATAGTTTGCATCAAGAAGATGCCCAAAAAGATCACAAGCTTCCGGCTTGACTTGATCTGGACGGCGAGAGGAATGAAGAAAACAAGCGTTGTATCCTCGCAGTCCAAATCGATCAACATGGATATCTGGCTGAATATTTTGTAAGCCAGGGATGCGGTGACGAATGATAAGCATGCAGAAGCGCGGATATAGCATAAACTTGGATCGAACAGCTCCACTAATCTGACCAAGAAAGGAGCCGAAAATATATGAGGAGAAACTGTATGGTTTGTTATAAACCAGTGACAGTAATCCAGAAAGAAGCTCAGGACTCAACTCGTCATAACCGCCCTTTTTGTTACCAAAGATAGTAACAATGATATGGAACAAGAACCGCCATTGGCCAAGAACGAAGGCCTTAATAAACTGACGACCTCGCTTGGGGCCAGCATAACCCATGCGACCTAGTGCACCCTCAATGAAATCCGAGGAGTACACAAAAGGTCCCGCTTCCTGCTTGACTGTACCCAGATGTAAAATCTGTCTCAGATCGTCAGCAGAGAAGACAACAGGGTGTTGATTAACCCTAGTACGAATGACAGGAGGGTTGGCATCAGCATCATACTCAATATTGTCCCAAAACTGATCCAGGATGGATCGGGACAATGGTGGTGATTCCGTAACGGCATATCGAATCCTTGATTGTGCCAGATACGTAAGGATCTCTGTAAAGCGCTCAGCACCGCGCTCATTGACGTCCAAATTCACCAAGATATTATGAGTAGCAGCAAAAGAGCGAGCAACCATATCTGTAATCATAAGAGTTACACACATGGTAAGTAGCTCAATGAATAATAAAACTTAGCGAACATTAATTAATTCTAAACATTTATGTATTGTGAACAAAAATGATCACCGAACATCCATGTTTACTATTAATTAATAACTTAATTTACTGAACTTAATTGAACAATTAAGTGTACACAACTTAAATTTTCAATCATATTCTCTAAATTATATATATAGTTCGTAAGTCATAACACATATTCTGAAAAGTCATACCGCCGATCGATTATCGGAACACACCGTACGACTACATAAGAGTCGGAAGTCTTTCGATATGAAGGAACAGAATATATAATATAAATAATACGCATTTTACTTATAAGCCAAACTCTTAAGTCGAAACGTATTATGAATAGGTAACAATGCCAGACTTAATTAACAATTATAGTCGTTAATTATATATATACAGTCAATAAGTCTAACTGTTTTCTTAACCTGTTACAAAAAAAAATCTCATGTTAAATATATAACTTATTACTAAAAGTCGTAAGTCATATATACAGAACATATGGTTTTACATGTTCACATTTAAGTCGACACGACTAACTATATAAAATATGAAATATTAACTTATAACTCATAATCAAGTTATTAATCGAGAGTTCATAAGTTAAAATAATTAGTCAACTCGCAAGTCAATTTGCAGAAACAATTCAACTCGCATATCAAGTCAATTCGCAATCTAACTCGCAGGTCAACTCGCAGACCAACTCAATCCGCAAGTCAATACGCAGACCAACTTAATCCGCAAGTCAACTCGCAAACCAACTCAATCCGCAAATCAACTATTCAAGTTTCAACTCGCAAGTGGGTCTGCGAACTCAGTTTTTAACTCAATTCGCAGGATGAACTGACATTGCGGGGTGAAATCAAAAACAAATATAGAAGGAGTTTTAATACAATCAAATAGTGCCATTTCATACTATACACAACGATTAACATAAACCCTAAGAGTTCTTGTTATATCTATAGCTATATCTTAGTATTTTGGTCAAGATGTAAAACGAAACCCTCATATTATAAATACGTCGATTTCAAGTTAATTATACGGTGAAAACTAGTGATTTATACCTCAAAATGTTCACAATGTAAAAGTGTATACAATGTATGGAATGAAACCGTCGTTCTCGTACTAAGAATCACGAAAATAAATGAAACCAAATTTCGTCTCATGTCGCAAAAAGTCAATTCGCAAAGTGTATAAAGTCAGCTTGCATATATGTGTGAGTTTGACTTGTCAATTCGCACCTTTTTATACTTGGTTGACTCGACTCGGAGAAGATATTTAGTCAACTCGCAATGTCTTTGTCAATTCGCAAGTTTGACCAAAAACGCGAAATTTTGCACTTAGTATAATTGTAATCCCACGTAATACATACAAGTCTAAAATAAGAGTATTTTGCACTTGTTTTGGAACCATAGGTCAACACGAAAGAAAAAGTCATAGAATAATTTAAAGCCAAAGGGTAAAACGATATCAATTATAACATAAGTACTACAAATAAATATACAAAATAAACAGTGGTATCAAGTACCTTTTATTAAAGAAACAAATAAGAGAAACATTACATATTTCGGGTGTTACAAATTTATCTGCAGAGAGATCATATTAGAGAGAATAGACTGTTCGTTATTATATATTAACAAGTCTAAGAACATTGTTAGTATACATACCTCATGAAATTCACAATAAGTTACAGAAAAATTACAACTTAACCATTTATCAACTTATATTTATGAAAGTATAACTTGGTTACCTTGCTCCACAGGATATAACACGTTTGTTTACCATACTTGTCCAGTAATTGAGAACGAATGATTCATTAAAATGAACATTCAATTTTCATAGACAGTTCAAGATGATTACCGATATTATGATCCTCATAAACAAATAATACACTGATTTCCAAGAAAACCTTTATTGTTATTATGTATATTAACCAAGTTGATCCAAGATACAACATACTGAGAATTCAAGTAGAACACATAACACTGTATCTGTCATATTTAAGGTAGAGGTTACTAAATGATGTTCTGTTCGAAACATATAACATACCTTTGAGTTATTTTAAAATTTGACAAACATCAAACCTATTTTGAAGATACTAGTGGTTCTAGATCTGTACTTAGTACAACAGAAGATCCCTTAGTATAAGCAAAACAAGTTTGAGACCATTGGCAAAACTAAAAGCTTCAGATCTGTACTTAGTACAACAAAGTCACCAGTAGTTTTGCTAATAGCCATTTTTCCAACTATTTGTCACACCCCGTTAAAGCGGAAATACGAGATGTAACAGTACAATGATTTCATGTTGGGACTTGTTATTGTGACAATAGATCTAGCTTGTAATAGGACTAGTGTATTTATTATCAATCTTGTATATATTGGTTTAGACTTGTAAATATATGATATTAACTTGTTATTATTATTTGTTAAATGTTATTAGACAAATATCGATTTTAAGTTAAAGTTTGAATCGCGAATTGAGAAGTCAACTCGCAGGTCAACAGACTTGCGAGTTGAGATCTCAACTCGCAGTCCAATCTGGACTCGCAGCTCTCAGCTGCGAGTTGAGATCTGGGCTCGCTGTAAACTGGACTCGCAGGTCTTACCTGCGAGTTGAGTTTGGGCTCGCAACTATCTCGGTTCGCAGGACCTACTTGCGAGCTGAGATGTGGACTCGCAGTCCATCTGGACTCGCAGGCCCATGGGCTGCGAGTTGAGTCAACTCGCAAGGCCCATGGCCTGCGAGTTGAACCAGATATAAATATTTTAATGCTGCTCATTATTAAGGGAGATCTAGAAATCCGTGCTCTTTTCACACACACCAAATATTTAATTACTCTCCTCGTTTTTCGTGCAGATATATTTATTATAGTATTAAAGGCTCGGTTTTGAGTGATTAACTTAGTTAATAATCAAAACGAAGTCCTTTAATTGATAGTAAAGTTATATAAGCTTAAACCTAACGTATTGAGGGATTCCGCACCTCAATACTTAAAGATAATCCGTTATCGAACCAAGATCTAGCGACCTTACAATTGGTATCAGAGCTTTCGGGCTTAGAAACGTTGTGGTTACAAGGTTTTTGGTTATATAACATCTTTAGGGTCGTTTTTCGAACGAAATCTACGGATTTATTCGTAAAAATACCAAAAAGTTCAGTTCCCAGATTTCGAGGCACCGTTTTGCGAGTTGAGATTAGGGTTACTGTTATTTGCGAGTTGAGAGTTATCTGCGAGTTGAGATCCACTTGCGAACCGAGTTCCCCTGCGAACTGAGTTCCTTTGCGAGTTGAGAATCAGCTGCGAACCGAGTTGAGATTAGGGTTTCTGCGAGCTGAAATTCAGCTGCGAACCGAGTTCCATTGCGAACTGAGTTCCTGCGAGCTGAGATTCTCTGCGAGTTGAGATTCCTGCGAACCGAGTTCCATTGCGAACTGAGTTCCTTCGAGCTGAGATTCTCTGCGAGTTGAGATTGACTTGCGAACTGAGATTCTCTGCGAGCCGAATCTTACCTGCGAACTGAGATTTTTGCGAGCTGAGACTTCTGCGAACTGAGTTTAGTTGCGAGTTGAGATTATTGAATTCGCAATATAACTTAATTTTTCACTTTAAAATGTCTGATTTAAGCCGAATGATCGAGATGGAACACGAGGTTGGAAAATCTAATGTTCCACCGAAGCTACTTAGACTTGAGGACTATTATGGGTGGAAAGACAGATTTGAAAGTTACTGTAGATTCCACGACATCACTCTTTGGTTGTGTATTAAAAACGGATATGTTGCACCTACAGCTGAAGTAGGGAACGCAACAGTGATTGTGACTTATGATCGAATGAATGACAATCAGAAGAAAGAATTCACCATCGATAATAAAGCACATTCTTCAATTAAGATGAGTCTTCCTAAGGAGATCAACCATCAGTTGAAGTCCTTTCACACAGCTAAAGAGCTGTGGGACGCTCTAGAAAAGAGATGTGAGGGGAGCCCTCAGGTGAAAGCTGGTAAATGTAATCTTCTAAAAAAGCAGTTTATGGTATTTAAGGCTTTTAGAGAAGAAGATCTTGAGGCTTACACCACCCGTTTCTATCATCTATTAAGTGAGCTTGACGACCATGCTATCTTCTATAATGACAAGGAGAAAACCGACAAGTTTATTGAGGGTTTACCTTGTAAATGGGAGATGTACGGTATCATGCTGAAAGATAATGATGAAAGATATGCAACCATGACCCTAGAGAAAGCGATTGATAAACTAAGGGGTTATGATTTCTCTAAGAGAACGAGAGATACGGATTCTGATCATCTACAGAATCCTGGTCTGTACCATGGAAAGACTAGTATCTCTAATTCCTCATCCAATTTGACCACGGCTTTGTTTGCGGGTGAAATTGATGAGATTGGAGAAAAATTGACTGAGGATCTCTGTTTCATTGCTTCGGATAGCGGTGATAAACGAAACAGGAACACCACCTCAGATAAATCCACTCAAGGGCATCATAAGATGCCGATGAGTGTGAAATCAGCCGAACAACAACTTTCTGTGTTGGCATCGTTCGTTGCTTCCTATGAAAACTATATTCAAGGGAAGATAAACGATCCGGCACAATTTGATGAAGATTATGATCAGGTTGACCCTGATGACTTAGAGGAAATGGACCTCCAGTGGCAACTGGCTATGGTGTCAAGGAGAGTAAAGAATTTCCTAAAGCGTACGGGTAAGAGAGTGGTTGGAAATCGACCAGGTTTTGACAAGTCCAAGGTCAAGTGTTATAATTGTCAAGGTTACGGACACTTTGCCAGGGAATGCCAAAGACCAAAGGTTGATGCTGGAACGTCAAAAAAAGATTCGGGAAGTAATCTAACTTCCAAAGTCTTAGTGGTTCAGCAAATAGACGGATCTTATGATTGGTCTACACCATCAGAGCAAGCTCTCATGGCTGAGATTGACGATCTAGAGAAACAAATTGAATCCACTTCCTACATGCCGACTACTGAAGAACCTCAAGCTAATGTGCCACACACAGAAGTTAAGGGGATTGAGGAAGATGTTCTCTACATCAACTCGACAGAAGAATTGAGTCCCAATGATTTTGTGGCATATATGGCTGATATTCAATCCGAAAAGAAAAAGGTATGTCTAGATCTCCTTACTCTCACTGATGTGTGCTATTTAGTTACTGATCTTCAAACACAGGTTAGTGTCTTTGCAGAATCTAACAAAACCTTGACCTCAGAATTAGACTTAGCTAAGTCTGATGTTCGTCGGTTAGGTGAAGATAAATTAGCACTGAACGAGAAGATTAAGAGTGATGCTCTAGATAAGACCAGTCTGACTGACATTATAAATGAACAATGTATTAACATAGACGGGTTATATCTAAACCTTAATGAGCTTAATAGAAATATAGCTATTAGGGATAAGGAGTTATCAGAGTCAAATATGAAACTGGTAGAGCTGAATAGAAAATTTGAAGGTTATAGAACTTCTTCTTTGACCTTAGATAGAATCATTGGCTCTCAACGTAGTGTAAAGGATGTTACTGGCCTAGGATACTCAGATGTTCCTCCGCCCTTTAATGCCAATTACACTGCTTCCACTTCTGTTGACTTAGAAATGACAGATGTTAATCCTGAGACTGAGGATTTGGAAAATCAACAGTCTATTGCATCTGAGATCCAAAAAGAGACTGTCAATGATTCATCATTAACCAAGAGTACAGTCAAATCTCTCACTAAAGTACAATTCGTATCAAGTGGGATGATTGGAAGTACTGATGGAAATAATGAAGTCATTAAGAAACATAAGGAGTTACCTTCAGTGTCTTTTGATCAGATAAAGAAGGAGTCTGCTAAGACTGCTAAGTCACAAAAGCAGATGTCATGCTTCAAATGTCATCAACGAGGACATGTCTCTTCTTGTTGTCCCAATAAGAAGAATGAAGCTGCTCCTAAGTGCGAGGCCAGTGATAAGTCTAAAAATATCTCTAGCACAGACAGGTTAGGTACCAGACCTGGTATTGGTATTAAACCTGTGACTGCTCTGAAAAGAGATGCGTCTTACAGTATCTCGCCACCAAAACCTAAACGGCATGAAAACTTTGCTAAGGATCAAGTGCCGTCGAGATTTATGACTCCGAGAAGGAACCAAAGTCATTTTGAGATTGGTTCTACATCTCGCACACAAGGAGTTTACCAAGGGTCCTATGATAATCGTAGCCAAGGGCAAAAATCCCAGGGTTATATTTCGGGGAGGGTTGGAAATCAATCAACTTATAGACCCAGGACCACTAATCATCAGCAAGCTGATGCGTCTTCAAAAGTGACCAAAGCTCCCAATGGGAAAAATGGTTATTTTAAAGAGCTACAGTTTGTCGATGATAAGGGACAAACCAAGACCGTAATGGCTTGGGTCCCTCTTGATAACTAATTGTGTACAAATTACATGTGCAGGAGCAGACTGGGAACTACGACAACTGGTGGTATGTTGACAGTGGATGCTCTAGGCACATGACGGGAACCAGAAGTCTACTGACAGACTTCAGAGGTGGACTGAGACAAGGAGTGCACTTCACTGGTGATAAAGGAGGAGTAATTACTGGGAAAGGAACAGTTTCAAATGGAACTTTGACTCTAGAGGATGTGAATTATGTTGAAGAACTAACGCACAACCTAGTGAGTGTTTCCTAAGTCTGTGATAAAGGTCATCCTGTTCTCTTCACTGAGAAAGAGGCCTTGATCCTGAAGCCGGGTTTTATCATTCCCGAAAAATGGATACTGATGAAAGCTCCAAGGAAGAAGGACATTTATGCTATCAACATGAATGCTCCTATTACTTCAATGGTGTCTACCTGTCTGTTATCCAAGGCTTCAGAATCAGACTCTCTCCTATGGCATAGGAAAATGGCACACTTAAACTTTCGAAAAATGAACTATATAACCAAACATGGGTTAGTTCTGGGTGTACCACCGAAGAGTTTTGCATTTGAAGACAAGTGTATATCCTGCTTGAAAGGAAAACAGCATAAGAAACCACACAAGTCTAAAAATGTGAACTCTATTTCCTCGCCTTTTGAGTTGCTACATATGGATCTCTTTGGCCCAATAAGCAAGAGAAGCATAGGTGGCAAATGGTACTGTCTGGTTGTCACAGACGATTTCTCTAGATTCTCTGGGTATTATTTTTGGGATCTAAGGATGAAACTCCGGGCATTCTTATGGAGTTTCTAGATCTAATTGAGAACATCTATAGAAAAAGAGTTAAGAGAATTCGTAGTGACAATGGGACCGAGTTCAAGAATTCTACATTGAATGTATATTGCTTAAGCAAAGGCATTCAACATCAATTCAGTGCACCATATGAACCTCAACAAAATGGTGTTGCTGAAAGGAAGAATAGAACTCTAATTGAAGCAGCGAGAACAATGCTTGCAGATTCAAGGCTTCCGGTCATATTTTGGGTAGAAGCAGTGAATACAGCATGTCATGTTCTCAATCGGGTTCTTACGGTTAAAAAGCAGAACAAGACATGTTATGAGCTTTTGAACAAAAAGAAACCGAACTTAAAAGGGTTTGAACCCTTTGGAGTTTCATGTACGTTGTTGAAAACAAGTCATCAACCTAAATTTGGTGAGAAGGCTGACGAAGGATACTTCCTAGGTTACATGCCTAACTCACCAAATAAACGGGCCTTCAATAAAACTTCGGGACGTGTTGAAATAGTTTATAACATCGAGGTTACGAGCTATACACATGACTCACATAAGGGATTGGATTGGCAGTTTGACTATTTAGATATTTTCAAGTCATTTAAAGTCCCTATCAGTGACTATGTCAGTAACTCAGACATTCCTAAGCATTTATTGTCGGGAGATGAGGATCCCACTCCTTCTCCAACAACGAGTGCTCAAACGTCTGATGCTAGGAATATTGTCGATACTGATGTGGTACCCCCTATCGAGTCACAACAACCTCAAGATGATATACCTCAAGAGAGTGAAGATCCTGAAATTGCTTCTCAAAGGATTATGGATGATGTTCTTACTCCTCTAAGACAATTAACGATATCAACTACTAATGAAGGTATACCACCCTTGGAGGAAATTGGTGCCAACTTACAGGATGATATTCCAGTTGAACCTGTTACTTCAACAAGAATTAATAGGATTCATCCAATAAATAATATCATTGGTGATCCAAATTCTCCTGTTCTGACTCGGAATCAATCTAAAGCTTCATCCACTCATTCAAGCTTGTATGCTGAAATGAACGAGACAGGGATCTCAAATCTATGTCTATATTCATGCTTTATCTCACAAATTGAACCTAAGAATGTTCAGATAGCTTTGAAGGAAAATTCGTGGGTCGAGGCAATGCAGGAAGAACTGTCTCAGTTCACAAAATTGCAAGTTTGGGAGTTGGTTGACCTACCTGTTGGAGAATATCCAATTGGAACTAGATGGGTATTTAAGTGCAAGAAAGACGATCGAGGAATCGTAATTCGCAATAAAGCTCGTCTAGTTGTCCAAGGTTTCAATCAACAAGAGGGGATTGATTACAATGAAGTGTTTGCGCCTGTGACTAGGCTTGAAGCAATTAGGTTATTCTTAGCATTTGCAGCCTCAAAGAAAATAAAAGTATTTCAGCTGGATGTTAAAAGTGCCTTCTTGTATGGCAAAGTCAAAGAAACGGTGTATGTTTCTCAACCACCGGGATTTACTGATCCAAAGTATCCAGATAGAGTATATCGTCTCGATAAGGCTCTATATGGATTACATCAAGCTCCGAGAGCGTGGTATGAGACACTGTCCACTTATCTTCTTGAGAATGGATTCACAAGAGGAAGAATTGACAGTACACTCTTTGTGAAATGGAAAAGAAGAGACTTTCTACTTGTTCAAGTATATGTTGACGATATCATCTTTGGGTCATCTGATGAAAGGATGTGTAGTGAATTTGAAAAGGTTATGAAGAACAAGTTTGAGATGTCAGCAATAGGTGAATTGACATTTTTCTTAGGATTGCAAGTCGATCAAAAGAAAGATGGATATTTCATTCATCAGACTAAGTATACTAATGAGCTTCTAGAACGATTCAAGATGGAAGAATCAAGAATTTTTCATACTCCTATTCCGGAAGCCCATGGTATTGGTCCAGATACATCGAGTGATAGAGACGTGGATCCTACTCTTTACAGGGCCATGATTGGATCACTAATGTATCTTACAGCATCAAGGCCTGATATAATGTTTGCAGTATGTGTCTGCGCAAGATATCAAGCTACTCCTAAAGAATCTCACATGCAAGCTGTAAAACGAATTCTTCGTTACCTCAAAGGGAAACCGAAGCTGGGACTTTGGTATCCGATTGATGGAGACTTAGATTTTGTGGCTTACACTGATTCTGATTACGGAGGGTGCAATCAGAATAGAAAGTCTACAACCGGTGGATGTCAATTCCTAGGAGGTAGACTGGTCTCTTGGCAATGCAAGAAGCAAACATCAGTAGCCATTTCTACATGTGAAGCTGAGTATGTTGCAGCTGGCAGCTGTTGTTCCCAAGTTCTGTGGATACAACAACAATTGCTTGATTATGGGTTGAGCATAACAAATACTCCTATGATGATTGATAATGAATCAACGATCTCAATAACCAATAATCCGGTCAAGCACAGTAAAACTAAACATATTGATATTCGACATCACTTTATTAGAGACTGTGCTGAGAAGAACCTGATAAAGTTAGCTAAGGTTCCATCTGTGGATAATTTAGCAGACTTATATACCAAAGCGTTCGACAGAGCTCGATTCGAGAATTTGGTGCAACTAAATGGAATGAGAAATCCAGAGGATTAGTCTTCCATAGAGTTGATTTGTAATAATTAGTAGTTTATATATTATTAGTTTATGCTTATTTTAAAAAAAAAAAAAAAAAGGAAAAGGGGGTTAGGCGTATGGCATTCATTTGCTTGTTACCGTTGGGGAATCGACTCCGATAAAGGTTAAGTCTTTATCAACTGGGAAATGATAGTAAATTAGAGGAATTGGCTTAATAAATGTAGGTAAAAGTCTTAAGTTAGATGTGTTAGTAGATTCAAATTTGTTACATGAACTTTACATCTTTAAAACCAGGCCTTCACTTATCTTTATTTTAGTATACTCCTCTCTCCACACGATATAATCTGCTTGAACAACTTTAGATCTAGACAGCTTCAGTATATGATGTACTGATAGGCAATTTCTGCTTTGATTTCTGAGCATATAATAAGCTATAAATCTTCTGTGTGTTATCTCGTGTGATTTACTATATGACGTATGACATAAGTCTTAATTGATGAAAGATAGTCTGACCATACACTGTTATCAAGAATCTATGAAAATATGTCAAGACAAATAATAAGAATTATGGCTGTTAGTGAAATTACTGGTGTCTTTATTGTACTAAGTACAGACCTGACTCCTTTAGTTTTGCCAATAGTTTCAAGCTTGGTTTGTATATACTAAGGAATCTTCTGTTGTACTAAGTACAGAACTAGAATCACTAGTATCTACAAAACGAGTTTGATATTTGTCACATTTACTCAGAGACGTGGATCCTACTCTTTACAGGGCCATGATTGGATCACTAATGTATCTTACAGCATCAAGGCCTGATATAATGTTTGCAGTATGTGTCTGCGCAAGATATCAAGCTACTCCTAAAGAATCTCACATGCAAGCTGTAAAACGAATTCTTCGTTACCTCAAAGGGAAACCGAAGCTGGGACTTTGGTATCCGATTGATGGAGACTTAGATTTTGTGGCTTACACTGATTCTGATTACGGAGGGTGCAATCAGAATAGAAAGTCTACAACCGGTGGATGTCAATTCCTAGGAGGTAGACTGGTCTCTTGGCAATGCAAGAAGCAAACATCAGTAGCCATTTCTACATGTGAAGCTGAGTATGTTGCAGCTGGCAGCTGTTGTTCCCAAGTTCTGTGGATACAACAACAATTGCTTGATTATGGGTTGAGCATAACAAATACTCCTATGATGATTGATAATGAATCAACGATCTCAATAACCAATAATCCGGTCAAGCACAGTAAAACTAAACATATTGATATTCGACATCACTTTATTAGAGACTGTGCTGAGAAGAACCTGATAAAGTTAGCTAAGGTTCCATCTGTGGATAATTTAGCAGACTTATATACCAAAGCGTTCGACAGAGCTCGATTCGAGAATTTGGTGCAACTAAATGGAATGAGAAATCCAGAGGATTAGTCTTCCATAGAGTTGATTTGTAATAATTAGTAGTTTATATATTATTAGTTTATGCTTATTTTAAAAAAAAAAAAAAAAGGAAAAGGGGGTTAGGCGTATGGCATTCATTTGCTTGTTACCGTTGGGGAATCGACTCCGATAAAGGTTAAGTCTTTATCAACTGGGAAATGATAGTAAATTAGAGGAATTGGCTTAATAAATGTAGGTAAAAGTCTTAAGTTAGATGTGTTAGTAGATTCAAATTTGTTACATGAACTTTACATCTTTAAAACCAGGCCTTCACTTATCTTTATTTTAGTATACTCCTCTCTCCACACGATATAATCTGCTTGAACAACTTTAGATCTAGACAGCTTCAGTATATGATGTACTGATAGGCAATTTCTGCTTTGATTTCTGAGCATATAATAAGCTATAAATCTTCTGTGTGTTATCTCGTGTGATTTACTATATGACGTATGACATAAGTCTTAATTGATGAAAGATAGTCTGACCATACACTGTTATCAAGAATCTATGAAAATATGTCAAGACAAATAATAAGAATTATGGCTGTTAGTGAAATTACTGGTGTCTTTATTGTACTAAGTACAGACCTGACTCCTTTAGTTTTGCCAATAGTTTCAAGCTTGGTTTGTATATACTAAGGAATCTTCTGTTGTACTAAGTACAGAACTAGAATCACTAGTATCTACAAAACGAGTTTGATATTTGTCACATTTACTCTAGGGTATGTCATATGCTTCGCAAAGAACATTATTTAGTGACCTCTACCTTGAAAGAGAAAGATACGGTGTTATGTGTTATTTTTGATTTCTCAGTATGTCATTTTTGAATCACATTAGGTAATACACATTCAAACAATAAAAGGTTTGCTTGGAAATCAGTGTAGACTTTGTTTATATGGATTATAATACCGGTAATCATCTTGAACTGTCTATGATATTTAAATCACTTCATTTTGATGTGTATATTATATTTTGTGGATATAGGTAACCAAGTTATACTCTTATAAATGTAAGTTGATAAATGGTCAAGTTATCTTCTTAGACTTTTTACTCATCATTTGGTTCAACTGTTTCCTTTTGATATGATCCCACTGTCGATAAATTTCTTAATGCCCTTGATTAGGATTTATTTTACTTTATTTTATTGTAATTTTATTTTAGTCAAAGTGTTTCATTAATACAAGGGTACTTGATACCAATGTTTATTATGAATCATTGTACGTTTATTTCTTTCTTTTTATCTTATTTCTTTTTTATTTTTATTTTTATTTTTTATTATTATTATTATTTTTCTTATGTTTCTATTGTTCGTATTATTGCATCACAAGTGAAAGATCCTCAGATTTTAGACTTGTGCGCTTTTTCCAAGCAAGATACGTGAAAAATATTTTATTTTAGACTTGTGCGCTTTTTCCAAGCAAGATAAGTGAAAAATATTTTATTTTAGACTTGTTCGCTATTCCATAAGAAAAACGAGTGAAAGATCCTCAGATTTTAGACTTGTACGCAATTTGGACTTAAAATTGACGTTTTGTAATTAAAATGTAATTTTTAAACAAAAATTGCGAGCCGAGAACAGTGCTGCGAGTTGACTGGGCTTGCGAGTTGAACTCAACTCTGCGAGTTGAGTTCTGCGAGCCGAGTCAACAGGTATAAATACCTGCGAGCCCGCATACAACCCCACACAGTTCTGCGAATCCAAAATCAATTGCGAACCCACACAGTTGCGAACCGAGATTTATTCGCTTCATTTTCAAAATTCTGTTGAGGATCGGATTTTTCAATTCCTAGATATTTTTCATCTTTACGTTGTGAACTTATTGAGGTAAAAAGCAACTAATTTTACCAAGTAATTAACCCACAATCGACATTTTTAATAAAATGAGGATTTTGGTATTTAAATTACAAAAATCATCAAAATTATAGCTCATATAGACAAGAAACCTTAGGGTTTGTGTAAATCTGAGTCTATTGAACAAGATGACATAGTTTGATCATGTTATTAATTAAGAGTTATAAATTAGTTAACAATTAGACGTGTAGACTTAAATGAGTACACTTTAAATGGTTATAAGGCTTACGACTTTGAGTAATAAGCTGTATTACCTTTAAACGAACATTCGAACATTAGATTTATTGAATTTATATATAATGAACGACTATAATTGTTAATTAAGTTTCTTAACTTACTAGTTCAATTGTAGTTCGTAGATTATATAAGTCTCTCAATATTTGTTAAACTAATTGTCTAACATTTGTGTGATCTTTGATATTACAGATATGGCTCGACAATTCGTTGGACATCATAATGTTCTGGTCGATTTAGACGTAGATGCCCGTGGTGCATCTAGATTGACTCGGGTTCTTTCTTATCTGGCACGATCGAGGATTCGATATGCTATCACCGAGTCACCGGCCCTATCACGAGATATACTAACCCAGTTCTGGGCAAATATTGTATATGATACATCGGTGAATCCTCCGGTCATCCAGACAAGGATAAATGATCGTCCGGTTATCTTTTCTGCTTCAGATCTTAGGAACATTTTACAGTTGGGAACTGTGGAGCAGGAAGATGGACCAACTGAGTTTCCGTTGGACTTTATCGAGGGAGCTTTAGGACGTATGGGGTATGTTGGACCCAAGAGAGGCCGTCAGTTTCTGAAAGCCCTCGTGTTCGGAGAATGGAGATTTTTACTCCATGTCTTGGTCACGATCTTTGGGCCAAAGAAAGGAGGATATGATGAGCTTAGCTCTTCTCTATTATCGGCTGCACTGTCACTGGTTTACAATAAACCATACAGTTTTTCAGACTATGTTTTTGGAGAATTTGTTAGACAAATCTTGGGAGGTGTCAGGTCTCAGTTTATGCTATATCCCAGATTTTGTATGCTTATCATTCGGGCTTCGATTCCTGACTTGCCAGACTTTCAAGCCGATTTAAAAGTTGATACCATCGGGCTGAGGGCTTACAATGCCATGTTTATGCACACCTCAAGAAGGTTTGAGATGCAACCACAGCCGACAGAGCTGTTTGGGTTCTTGATCCATCCCGATTATGTGACGCCACCAAATCATGGTTGGCTAGATGTTGATGTGGCCGAGGGTGCTCCAGAGCCACAAGAACTGATTGAGGAGGTTCTTATTCCAGCAAATCAGCAAGAGCAACAAGTTGATGTTGACATTGCAGCTGAAGTGGTGCAGCAAGTACTGGCTGAGAACGATGATGCCAATGATCCCATCATGCAGGATGTGGATCAGTATGTTGCTGAGGCACCAAGGTTTGAAGAACCATCCACAGAGGCACCTGATGCTGCTGGACCATCAGGAAGAGATGAAGAAGCTGCTCCGGCTTCTGAATCTGATTCTGATGATGATGATGATGACTCTGGACCTCCTGGGTTTGTCTCTGGGATTCCAGAAGGGATGATTCGAAAAGGATCAAGACTGGTTATGGATCCGGCGCTGAAATTAAAGAGGAAAGCCGTTGATCAGGATCCTGATTTTGTTCTTGTCGAAGAAGATGAGGGTGAAGAAGAAGAGGAGGAAGTACTTATTACTCGACCTCGCAAGCTGCTCAGACAAACAGCTTCAACCTCTGCAGCTCATCTACAATCAAGTTCTACGCCCTCAGAGGCTGAAATGATTGCTGCTTTGGTTCGCCCGTCTTCGCACCCAACCACCAAATCTAGCAGGGTTGCGGCGCGTCTATTAACCGATGTTGCTACCGAGATAGCGAAGAAAATGCAACCGCCTGCTCCCACACCACCAACAACAACTTCTGATGCTCCATCCACCTCACCTATGACTGATGCTGAACGCATTACACAATTGGAGTCTAGGGTTAGAGAATTGCAAGTAGTGGCTAACACTTTTGCTAATCAGCTTCTACAACTGTCCGACAATGTCACTACACAGAACAATGCTTACTCATTGCTACTCAAGACCAACAGCACTCTGGTAGATGACGTGGCTGAAAAGCAACGACAACTTGATCGTCTCTCTCGTCGTATTACATACTTAGAACAGAACCAGCCATCTCAAGGGGAGAAAGCTGCAATTGAGAAGGCTGCATTTGAAGAAGTTTGTAAAGAGGATGAGCTGGCTAAGAAGAGCCGAGATGATGAAGACGATGATCCCGCAGCTGGAAAAGAAAGTGAGCTGGCTGGTCCTTCAACGACTGGTCAGCAGACTACATTTCAGGGGGAGTCTGCTGAAGCAAGTGGTAGTGGAGCTGGTGCTGGTGCTGCGAAGGGTGGAGCTGAAGAAGGTGACACTTGTATTAATATAGACTGATTGTAATTATTAATACATTGTAACTTTGAATTATTTTGTAATATAATTCTGTAATTAAGATGTTTAAACTTGAATGTTTAAAATGTTATAATTATGAATGTTCGTATATTATAAGCCTTTTATAATTCTAGATTGACTATGATCGATAAAAGAGTTATAGGATCATATAATATATGATGTTCGCATATTATAAGACTTATTCAAATTTTAGATCGATTATCATAATCGGTGAAAGATTTGAATAAGTATATATATATAATATATTTTAAATACACAAAGGGATTAATAAGAAAAATCTTAGATTGATTCAGGGAAATCAATGAAAGAACTTATGATATTAATCTATTTGTGTATGTATTTCTATAGGTCATGAAATGTTGAACTTATCAGATTCTGAAGGCGACATGCCAGATGAATTAGATGAGGACATTGACTTTGACCTTGAAGAAGGAGAGTTTGTACCTCCTGAAGATTGGACTTTCATTGTTAATGATGGGGCAGACGAATGTGTAGATCTTGACGCTGATGTTGTTGAACACATTGTAAGCCCATCTACAACTAAAGTGGTCATCCAGGAAGAAGATGGAGAAAGGGTTGTTGAGTTAGATGAAAGTCTAGATGACTCAACCAGTTCTGAATCAGAAGATGACCTTCCAGAAAAACTCAGAAATAATCCCATGTTTAGACCTCTGAAAAGGAGAAAGCAAAAGGTTGGGATGTCTGAAGTAGATATAACTGGAAAGAAAGCTCCAAGGAAGGGGATCATCGGCTGGTATTTTGATTCTGACTTGAAACTTTTCGCTATCAAAAGATTTGACGGAGTTCAATATTTCGATAAGAAGTTTAAAGTATTCAGTTCGCTTCCTCGATTTGAAATTCGAGACTTGGCACGCTTAGAACTGATAAATCCCAGTAATGATCCCTACGCAACGTATGTTGAGAGAATCATTCGGACTGAGGGTAGATCAATGAAGTTTGAGAAGATTAAGCCAAGAGTCGGAAAGACGATCAAATTAAAGGAACGAAGTCAGAGAACTGGCCGAAGATTAAGGAAGAAAACTTATCCAGCTGTCAAGTGCATACAGCAGATACCACTGAAGACAATGCCACAGAATATTCTGGGAAATCTTCTGAACTGGCACGTGGACTCAGAGACTGGTGAAGCTGTCATGGTTGAAGCTGATGATGAAGTTGAAGGAGGAGAAAGAGTAATTCTGACAGTCTATGACCATCGACACCTGATGAATCTGTCGAAGAAGGACCTGTTGAAGTTAAACGAAAACAGGATCCTAACGACTGAAGCATGGGGTGATCTTGCAAGAGATTATCAATTAATGGTGAAGACTTGTATTAGAATGAAGATTCATATGGGCAGTAGTATTTACAAGTAAAGACCAAAGACAAAGTTGAAGATAACGACACTAGAGCTATTGTCAAGGGGGAGTCTGTTGGGACATGTTATTGTGACAATAGATCTAGCTTGTAATAGGACTAGTGTATTTATTATCAATCTTGTATATATTGGTTTAGACTTGTAAATATATGATATTAACTTGTTATTATTATTTGTTAAATGTTATTAGACAAATATCGATTTTAAGTTAAAGTCTGAATCGCGAATTGAGAAGTCAACTCGCAGGTCAACAGACTTGCGAGTTGAGATCTCAACTCGCAGTCCAATCTGGACTCGCAGCTGAGAGCTGCGAGTTGAGATCTGGGCTCGCTGTAAACTGGACTCGCAGGTCTTACCTGCGAGTTGAGTTTGGGCTCGCAGCTATCTCGGTTCGCAGGACCTACTTGCGAGCTGAGATGTGGGCTCGCAGTCCATCTGGACTCGCAGGCCCATGGGCTGCGAGTTGAGTCAACTCGCAAGGCCCATGGCCTGCGAGTTGAACCAGATATAAATATTTTAATGCTGCTCATTATTAAGGGAGATCTAGAAATCCGTGCTCTTTTCACACACACCAAATATTTAATTACTCTCCTCGTTTTTCGTGCAGATATATTTATTATAGTATTAAAGGCTCGGTTTTGAGTGATTAACTTAGTTAATAATCAAAACGAAGTCCTTTAATTGATAGTAAAGTTATATAAGCTTAAACCTAACGTATTGAGGGATTCCGCACCTCAATACTTAAAGATAATCCGTTATCGAACCAAGATCTAGCGACCTTACATTTCACAATCGAAAATTACAAAAGATCACCGTTCAACGGTCTACAATTAATACATGTAGATCCCGATGTTGATCTTTTAATCAAATCGTAGGGTGGAGATAATCACAAGAATATAAAGCTTAAACAATGTAGAACAATGCAATAATCAAACTTTATATTTCTCTCTCTAAAAGGATTACAGCAGCCAAAAAACAGAGAATAAGTGTGTGAAAAGTCTCACCCTAAATCTCTATAATTTGGGTATTTATACTAAACAAACTGGCCGACTTATGCGACACAAGCCTTGTGTCGCAGAGATCACTATTGCGACATAATCCTTGTGTCGCAACTACAACTAATGCGACACAGACCTTGTGTTGCATAACACATAAAATGTAAATTCTAACTAAGTCAGTTACATTTACTAACACATTACAGACTCGACCAACTGACAGACACACAAAGATGTATCAACAATACATTACATAAAGTCTTGCAAGCATTTACAATACAAAAGTAAATAATCTAAACATGCGATTACATCCAAAAGAGAAAATCCCGTAACGCAACAACAGCATAGATCATATAACGGGTTTAGCTTCAATAAACAGGTGGTGACTAATTCCTGAAAAGCATGTAAAAGTAAACAGGTCAACTATGAAACATAGTTGGTGAGTACACAGATTTTGTGTAATGAACGACCCTTTTCAATTGTTTACAAAGTCTAGTTTAAAAGTTCCACGTTACTACGTGATTAGTTCGCAAAAGTAGCCTGTTTAGTGCTGAGGCTCATACAAACACGATAATCATCTGAAAATCAATTTGTAGGATAGTCAAGCGCTATTCCGCGGATAATTATGAAAGTAATTCATTAAAACAAGGCTCATTTAAGAGCGATACTCGTTTGATAGTTAGATTCATTCGTGATTCGATGTTTTGTTCGCAAAAGAGGTTTATTTAAGTACGAGATTCGTTTAGGAGCGATTCCCTTTGGAACTCAATTAAAATTCGTGATTCATTTATAACGCCACACTCATATTTTCAAAGGAATGTTCAATTCACGTTTATAAAACTCAGCTTGTAGTGTTTAATAAGTTCAAGTTACGTTTATAAAACTCAAGTTGTAGTGTTTAATAAGTTCAAGTTACGTTTATAATATCCAAGGATCATCAAATCAATGTCAAAATGTTCATAATCTCAACAGATTATTATGTCGAGGTTCATAAGAATACGAGGCGTTATTATGAAACCACGTTTATCATTGTCCAAAACCACAACGATTTATAGTATAAAATTCAGGTTATAGAATTTATGGTTTTAAAGAAAGATGGTTTCTAATGACAAAGTCATTGTCAAGTTCGGGTAGTAAGGTTTATAGTTTCAAAGAAATGTCATTTCAAGTGACAAAGTCATTGTAAAGCTCAGGTCGTAAGTTTATTGTTTCAAAGAAATATTGTTTCAGATGACAAAGTCATTGTAAAGTTCGGGTCGTAAGTTCATAGTTTCAAAGAAATATCGTTTCAAATGACAAAGTCATTGTAAAGCTCGGGTCGTAAGTTTATAGTTTCAAATGTCAAAACGTCATACATTTATAGTCGTTTATGAAATTTCTATGCTATCACGTTATAATGTCTATAGTCACAATGAGTTATTATGTCACCTTTTTCCATTACACTGACAACCCTCAGGGGAAGGGACCCGAATATTTGTTTGACTATCAAACACTGTTTGATTCTTTCAATATTCCTGAGGAAAATGAAGAAGAGGATATAGTGACACTACTTCCTGGGCTGGACATCGCTTCTGAAACACCACCCATCTATGTTCCTCCACCACCTACAGGAACACCAGCAACTACTCCTGCTGCTACTTGTGAGACTCCACCTCCACTCGTCACTGAGAATGTTCCTGATCCTACAAATGATGAGGAACAAATGTTTGAGGATTCTGTTCAATCACCTGCATCTGACCTTGAAGATTTACCTGCACTTCAACTCGAACTTGAAGCTGACTCTACAAACCTTGATTCTATCATCGTTCCGGCTGCAATTCCGAGTTCTCGGATAAATGTGTCATATCCAGTTGATGCCATTCTTGGTGATTTAAACAAAGGTGTTTTAACGAGAAGACAGATTGCTGCTGCTGAACAATCTATGTTGACATCGTCTCCTGTTACCGTCATTGATCCTGTTTG
Organism: Logfia minima; assembly: GCA_963921325.1. Taxonomy (NCBI): domain Eukaryota; kingdom Viridiplantae; phylum Streptophyta; class Magnoliopsida; order Asterales; family Asteraceae; genus Logfia; species Logfia minima. The sequence continues at coordinate 30,241,008 of OY992764.1, forward strand.
TCTTGGTTCGGAAATTGAAGAATGCTTTCTCTCACAAGTAGAACCGAAAAAGACAGCTGATGCGTTAAAGGATCCATACTGGGGTGAGGCTATGCAGGAAGAGCTTCAACAATTCAACAAGCTGCAAGTATGGACTTTGGTGCCTTTACCCAAGGGTGTTCATCCTATTGGCACTCGTTGGGTATATCGTGTGAAGAAGGATGATCGGGGCGTGGTAACTCGCAACAAAGCACGTCTAGTGGTCCAGGGCTTCACTCAAATTGAAGGTTTGGACTACGATGAAGTATTTGCCCCGGTTGCTCGTTTGGAATCCATCCGCATTTTCCTGGCGTACGCTTCATTCAAAGGATTTCGGGTTTACCAGCTTGACGTTAAAAGTGCATTTCTATATGGTCAAGTGGTTGAAGAGGTTTATGTCAAACAGCCGCCTGGTTTTGAGGACTCTGTTCATCCGAACTACGTCTGCAAGCTGGACAAGGCGTTGTATGGTCTTCATCAAGCTCCTAGAGCTTGGTATGAGCGGCTTGCGACTCATCTTCTGAAGAATGGTTTTGTACGAGGAACGATCGACAGTACTCTCTTCATCAAGCATGCAGGGGAGGACTTGTTATTAGTACAGGTTTATGTGGATGACCTCATTTTTGGTTCCACCAAGGATGAACTGTGTCGCGACTTCGAGCGGATCATGAAGTCAGAATTTGAAATGAGTGCAATGGGGGAGCTGAACTTTTTCTTGGGCATACAAGTCGAACAATCTGCTAAAGGGATTTACATTCATCAGTCCAAGTACGTCAATGATATGCTTACGCGGTATAACTTGACTGACTGTAAATCCTATGGGACGCCGTTAGAGCTGAATCATCACCTTGGTCCAGCGGAAGATGAAGAGGACTGTCCGGAAAAAGATTACCGATCTATGATTGGTTCTCTAATGTATCTCACTGCATCGAGTCCGGACATTGTCTTTGCAGTCTCTCTCTGTTCCAAGTATCAGGCTAAACCGAAGGTGTCTCACATGAAGGCAGTTACGCGAATCTTCGGTCATCTCAAATGTAGACCAACTCTTGGTCTATGGTATTCTAATGAGAAAACCTTCGCGCTTACTGCTTACTCGGACTCGGACTATGGTGGATGCTGATACATACATGGATAAAGAAGGCCCGGAAGGTGATGGGATGTTGGATGATGGGTTGGCGCTTACTATTGGGTTTGAAGCTGGTTTGGGCTCAATGACCCATGGAGTGTGCATGGTAACCTTGGTGGAATAAAGTTTGCATGGTGCATTTAATTATGAACGAATTTTCAGTTTTATAATGTGGTTTTATTATGTTTTAATTAGTCTTTAATAGTAGTTAAAAGTCCTCATTATTGTAAGGCTCTTGGAGGTTTGTAACCTACCAATTTTGTAGGCATTATTGCCATTTTCGTTTTTGGTAGAGGGCAATCAGATTTTGAAGAAGAAAAAAATAACAAAACTCTCTAGAATTATTGTTATAATTCTTTTGATTGTCATTTTTGGGATGTTTTCCTGATTTTGGCCAGATTCAAATCAATAGGTCTTGATTTGCAATCTGTTTAGCAAATTATAGGTCTAATTTGTTAAACACATCTATCCTACACACTAATTCCTATTTGTTCCAGCCCATACACGCATCATTAGTGGTATCAGAGCCATGAATTTCGATGATCCAGATTTCCTACAACAACTCCGTGAGGCTTTAAGAGGCTTGCAAGAAGAAGGACGACGGTTGCCTATACGAGGGCAGCCAAGATCAAGGGAGGAGTTTAAGGTGAACGAATTGCCTGAATTTGCTGGGGGTACAGATCCAGAAAAGTATTTGGAGTGGGAGAGAAAGATTGAACGTATGTTTGACTTCAAAGAACTTGACGATGAGAAGAGGTGCAAATACGCAATTCTGAAATTGAGTGGTGGTGCTTCTTTGTGGTTCGAAGGGCTTAAGGCTAAGAGGACACGGGAAGGCAAAGAAAAGATTTCTTCTTGGGATTCTCTCAAAAGAAAGCTGAAAAAAAGGTTTGTTCCCATAAATCACCGGATTACCACTTATAGAAAAATAGCTGAATTGAAACAAGGCAAGATGAGTGTGGCTGAATACATTGATGAATTTGAAAAACTAACACTAATGGGTGATTTAGAAGAAGTGGAGGAGCAGAAAATGTCTCGATTTTTGCGCGGTTTGAATACGAATATTGCAAATGTTGTTGATTTGTACCCATATGCTGATTTTGGTACACTTTGTGGGTTGTGTATAAAGTTGGAAAATCAGGGGAAAATAAAGTATGTAGGGGGTTCTAATATGGATTCTATGAAGCCTAGACCTTGGGCTAAACCCGAAACTACTACACCTAGTCACGTGGGTGCAAGTAGCTCTTCAGCTGCTCCTAAGATAGTGACTCCAACCAAGGAAACAAGCCTGTCCAAGGTTCGTTGTTTCAAGTGTCAAGGGTTCGGACATTTCCAAAAGGCATGTCCAAATAAAAGAATAGTGACTTTAAGGGAAGCCCTTGATTGCCGGGAAGAGCTGATCGAAGAAGAGGAAAGGTTGGGTGACGTTTTTGTGTTTGAAGAGAAAGAGGATTCCGAAGAGGAGGAAAGTTATGAGGCACCGTCTTATGACACGACTTTGGTTCTTAGAACATTACAAACTAAAGTTGTGCATGCTGATTCCGATCAAAGAGACCAACTTTTCCATACCAAATGTCTCATCAAAGACAAATGGTGTAGCGTGATTATTGATGGGGGAAGTTGCACTAATGTTGCTTCTAGTGAAATGGTGTCAAAATTGGGTTTACTCACTACAACCCATCCTAAACCATATGCACTACATTGGTTAGATGATGGCAATAAGGTGAAGGTGTCAAAACAGGTTAGGGTTGGATTAACTATGGGTTCGTACAAAGATGAAGTCCTTTGTGATGTGATTCCCATGGATGCTTGCCATGTGTTGTTGGGACGTCCTTGGCAGTTTGATAGGGACGTGATACATAAGGGGAGGAGCAATGAATATGAGCTGAAGGATAAAGGTAAAAAAATTGTGTTGAAGCCCATGTCCTCACAAACAGTTCGTTCGATGAGTACCAAACAAAAAAAGAACCCAAATCTCACCATGTTGGCTAGTGAACGGGAGGTTGAGCAAGCTCTTGATTTTGGAGAAGTGGTGTATTTGTTGGTGTCCAAGGAGAATTCTATAGAGAACGTGAATTTGATGGAGGGCAGCCCCATTGCTGATTTGTTACTCGAATACCAAGATGTGTTTCCCGATGACTTACCACCTGGTTTGCCTCCTATCCGTGGCATTGAACATCAGATAGATCTTATTCCGGGAGCACCATTGCCTAATAAGGCTGCTTATCGGTGTAATCCGGAGGAAACAAAGGAGTTACAAAAACAGGTGGATGAGCTTGTGAGCCGAGGTTATGTGCGTGAAAGTTTAAGCCCGTGTGCTGTACCTGTTTTGCTTGTACCTAAGAAGGATGGAACGTGGCGAATGTGTGTTGATAGTAGGGCGGTGAATAACATTACAATCAAATATCGTTTTCCAATCCCAAGGCTGGATGATATGTTAGATGAGCTCCATGGATCGGTGGTGTTTTCAAAGATTGATTTGCGGAGTGGTTATCATCAGATTCGAATGCGTGAAGGGGATGAGTGGAAAACAGCCTTCAAGACCAAGCATGGGTTATATGAGTGGACCGTGATGCCCTTTGGTCTCACGAATGCTCCTAGTACATTTATGAGGCTGATGAATGAAGTCTTGAAGTTGTTTCTTGGCAGGTTCGTTGTGGTTTATTTAGATGATATATTGGTGTATAGCAGGAACAAGGAAGAACATTTGAAGCATTTGAAGCAAGTCTTTGAAACCCTTAGAGCTCAAAAACTCTTTGGAAAACAGGAGAAGTGTTCATTTCTAGTTGATAAGGTGATGTTCTTGGGTTATGTGGTTTCCAAAGATGGGGTGTTCGTGGATCAAACCAAGATTGAAGCAATCAAGTCCTGGCCTAGTCCTAAAAACATAAGTGAAGTGCGTTCGTTTCATGGTTTGGCCTCATTTTATCGACGTTTTATTCGTGATTTCAGTACTCTTACTAGTCCCATTACTAATTGTTTGAAGAAAGGTGCTTTTGTATGGGGGGTAGATGCCCAAAAGGCGTTTGAAACAATCAGGGAGCATTTGTGTGCTGCTCCTATTTTGGCTCTTCCAGATTTTTCGCAACCCTTTGAAGTTGAGTGTGATGCAAGTGGGGTCGGTATTGGTGCTGTTCTGATTCAAGCCAAACGTCCCATTGCTTACTTGTCGGAGAAATTGGGAAGTGCTCGTTTGAATTATTGTACTTATGACAAGGAATTTTATGCAATTGTTAGGGCATTGGATCATTGGAGTCATTATTTGCGTGCGAATCATTTCATTTTGCATTCAGATCATGAATCCTTGAAGTATATTAATGGGCAGCAGAAGTTGAGTCCAAGGCATGCTAAGTGGGTGGAGTTTTTGCAATCCTTTCATTTTTCATCAAAATATAAGGATGGTAAAAGTAATGTGGTGGCTGATGCACTTTCACGTCGTTATGCTTTACTTGCTACACTTGATGTTCGTTTGTTGGGCTTTGAAACTTTAAAAGATTACTATGGTGATGATGCTGATTTTGGTGAGTTGTTTGGGAAATGTACTAATGGTGCCCAAGGGGAGTTTTCGGTGCAAGATGGTTTTCTCTTCAAGGGGAACCGGCTTTGTGTCCCGAAACATACTGTTCGTGAATTGTTGATACGTGAAGCACATGGTGGTGGGTTGGCTGGCCATTTTGGGGTGGTCAAGACTTTAGAAGTGTTGAAAGAGCATTTCTTTTGGCCAAAGATGTTAGGGGATGTAACTAACATTGTGGGTAAGTGTGTGACATGTCATATGGCTAAAAGTTCGTTCAAACCTGGTTTGTACTCGCCTTTACCAGTTCCAGTTCGTCCTTGGGAAGATGTGTCCATGGATTTTATTGTAGCTTTACCTCGCACTCAAAGGGGTAAGGATGCTATTATGGTTGTTGTTGACAGGTTTTCCAAGATGGCTCACTTTGTTGCTTGTCACAAAACTGATGATGCTAGCAATGTGGCTGATTTATATTACCGGGAGATTGTACGTTTGCATGGGATCCCCAAAACCATTGTTTCTGATCGGGATTCCAAGTTTTTGAGTTATTTCTGGAATACTTTGTGGAGGAAGGTGGGAACCAAGTTGTTGTTTAGCACATCACATCATCCTCAAACGGATGGCCAAACTGAAGTTACAAACAGGACCTTGGGGATGTTGTTGCGGGGTTTGGTGAGCAAGACTCAAAAAGATTGGGATGTTAAGCTGGCTCATGCTGAATTTGCTTATAATCGTTCTCCTACTTATGCTACTGGTCATTCTCCGTTTGAAGTCGTTTATGGAATTAATCCCTACCTGCCATTAGATTTGATCCCATTGCCAAAGGAGGAGTTGGTTCACAAGGATGCTGATGCTAAGCTGAAATCTATGATGAAGTTACATGAACAAGTTCGTAATCGTATTGAGGCTGTTAATGCAACTTACAAACAGAAATCCAATAAAAGTAGGAAGCCTCGGGTGTTTGCTGATGGTGATTTGGTGTGGGTGCACTTGAGAAAAGAGCGTTTTCCAAGCAAACGTAAGAACAAATTGATGCCAAGAGCTGAAGGTCCTTACAAGGTGGTTGCACGTGTGAATGATAATGCATACAAGGTGGAGTTACCCGGAGATTATGGGGTGCATGCTACTTTTAACGTGGGAGATCTTTCACCGTATCTTGATGATGATGGTCTTGCTGAATTGAGGTCAATTCCTTTCAAAGGGGGAGGGGATGATACATACATGGATAAAGAAGGCCCGGAAGGTGATGGGATGTTGGATGATGGGTTGGCGCTTACTATTGGGTTTGAAGCTGGTTTGGGCTCAATGACCCATGGAGTGTGCATGGTAACCTTGGTGGAATAAAGTTTGCATGGTGCATTTAATTATGAACGAATTTTCAGTTTTATAATGTGGTTTTATTATGTTTTAATTAGTCTTTAATAGTAGTTAAAAGTCCTCATTATTGTAAGGCTCTTGGAGGTTTGTAACCTACCAATTTTGTAGGCATTATTGCCATTTTCGTTTTTGGTAGAGGGCAATCAGATTTTGAAGAAGAAAAAAATAACAAAACTCTCTAGAATTATTGTTATAATTCTTTTGATTGTCATTTTTGGGATGTTTTCCTGATTTTGGCCAGATTCAAATCAATAGGTCTTGATTTGCAATCTGTTTAGCAAATTATAGGTCTAATTTGTTAAACACATCTATCCTACACACTAATTCCTATTTGTTCCAGCCCATACACGCATCAGATGCAATATGGATAAGAAATCTACTTCTGGTGGATGTCAGTTTCTTGGACCTCGGCTCGTATCATGGCAGTGCAAAAAGCAAACAACTGTTTTTACCTCAACCGCAGAGGCTGAATACATTGCTGCTGCTAGTTGCTGTTCCCAGGTTCTTTGGATACAACACCAGTTGCGCGATTACGGTTTACTCTTAACTATGACTCCTATTCATATAGATAATACTGCGGCTATATGTATTACACGTAATCCTGTCCAACATTCTAAGACCAAACACATAGAAATTAGGTTTCATTTCATTCGTGATTGCTATGAAAAACACCTAATTGATCTGGTCCAAATAGATACCCTTAAGCAGAATGCCGACCTGTTCACCAAAGCCTTTTCCCGTGCTCGTTTTGATGAGCTAGTCAACATGATAGGGTTACGTTTCTTTCCCATTCAAAAGTAATATTTGTGACCTTAGTCTGTTATGTTCTTATTATTCCTTTAAAAAAAAAAAAAAAAAAAAAAGGTCATGCAATAGCCATTCTTTATGTTTTTTAACATTTAAGAAAAGCAATGTTGCAACATTTGTTAAAAGACGTTTAGTTGTGTCTGTAAACAACTAGGGATATGATAGTACATTAGGAGACACTCCTCAAACGACAATCTTAAGTTTTATCCTTGATATATCAGTAGGTTTATCTTGTATATGTTATACTTGCTCTTATAAACATCTGATTACTTGCATGATGTATTGGTAGACATGTTCACACTCTTCTTTGAGCAACTAAGAAATACTTTAATTTGTGTTTAATCTTTTGTGATAACCATCATATGATGTATGACAATGTGTCTTAATTCTTTATGTATTAGCTTTCCATGCTTCAATTAACTTGAGTCTGTATATGGCAACATTTGGGGATTTATGCTGTCTGCTTCCTTTGTTGTACGTCCGTACAGACCTGGTCTTAGTCAGTATACTTTCAAAAACAAAGCAAACAAGAGTCAAACTACTTTCCAATCTTATAAAATCAAAGATTACTTACAAGGTCGCCAAATGGTTTGACCAAGTCTGGTTTTGCTTACACCTGAATCAAGTTTATGTCGCTTTGTTGTACGTCTGTACAGACCTGTCACCGCTGGCTTGATTCTTAAAAATGTTGAATTCAAATACTTTCTCTAACTAATCGAAGTTCTGGGCATGTCTCACTACTAAGAGTATATCTATGTGGGAGTCACGGAGATCTATTCACTCTCATAATAACTGCTAAGCTTGAAGTTGAGTGTGTTACATGTTTAAATGGACAAACAATACCGATAATCGTCTTGTTACAGATTGCTTCTCTGGTTTGTTAACTTTGCTTGATAAATTTAAATTTGGACGACTATACTGATAATCGAATTAAAATTTGATATTGTCTTGCGAATCTGTCTTTCTAATATGATTCCTACAATGACACATCTCAAACTGCTCTTTTCTGTTTTTATTTATTATTCTGATATTTGGTTCATTTACTTTGTTCTCTAAGTGTCACAAATACAACAATCTTAAAACATGAACCCTTGATTGACTTATGCGACACAAGCCTTGTGTCGCATACTCGTGTTGCCAACCCTGCGACACAAGAATTGTGTCGCACACATTGTGACCCCGCGACACAACTATTGTGTCGCACAATTATGTCGCCTATTTGTGCTGCCCACTCAGCGACACAACGCTTGTGTCGCTGCCTTAACCCTCGTGTCGCTGTAATTAGTATCTAATTATCAGCGACACAATAATTCAAAACTAGCGACACAAGACAAACCTGCGACACAACAAACCCGATTCGTTTTTCGATTATTTCGTGATTTTCTGTGGGTTTCTGCTGCTTTCTTCGCTCGTATCGTGTTCTACTCACTTAAACGCATCCACAGGTACCAATTTTAACAACTTTAATTGCGTATTCAATCGAGCATTTGATTTTAAAGTTTCGATTATTTAGGTTTTAGGTATTTACAACAATTGACTGCCTTAATGTGTTATAATAAGCGTAATAATTGTTGATTTATGTTCATGCTATATTGGTACACCTTCGGACTCGATTAAAACTCAAAAACCCTAATTTTTGTTCAACAGCAAAATCTGGGTTTCATTGTGTTCATCTTTGCGACACAAGCGTTGTGTCGCAGTCCGCTGTCTTATGACGCTGCTCATTGCTGCGACACAATTCTTGTGTCGCTGTCTATGACGCTGCTCATGTCTGCGACACAATTATTGTGTCGCCTCCTTATGACGCTAGATTCTATGCGACACAACGGCTATGTCGCCATACTAATTGCGCGACACAACCCTTATGTCGCTGATTAATCATTAAATTGATTTAATACCAAAACTGCGACATAACGCGTTATGTCGCTCCTCTTCCTGCGACACAAGGCTTGTGTCGCAAGACATTTTTTAATTCAAAAATGTCAATGTTATTTGTTGAAACTAACGGCTTCCAAGTTTCTCGTGTTCTTATAGATATGGCAGATATAAATGTGAATGCTCGTTTTTGGGAACCACGTCACAATGTCACCGCATTTTTAGACGATGACAAGGAATCGGCCGCGCCATATCGACTGATGATTGCCTTCCTTCGCCGCTCCAGGATATACAAAGCAATCACGACCACCACCGTTATTTACCGTGATCATGTCACGGACTTTTGGCTCAACGCGGCGATTAACTCAGATCTCCCGTATACAAGACTTATATCAAGAGTTCACGATCGTGAGATCATCGTATCTGAACAAACTATCAGGGATTTCTTTGAGTTTCCGGATGATTCAGAAATGCCGGTTACTTTCTCGAATGCCTTTATCTCTGGAGGCATGATCCGTCTAGGCTATCCTACTATACCCAGAGATCAATATCGCAAGGCTTTTCTTACCAAAGTCTGGCGGTATTTGATGCATATCATGATAGTGTGCCTTTCAGCACGCAAAGCCGGTTTCGATGGCATTAGCCATTCAACTGCGTCCGCAATATTGGCTCTCGTTTATAACAAGCCTTATAACTTTTCGGGCTACATTTTTTGAGCAATGGTGGACCACGCTCAGGCAGGCGAGGGTCAGTGGGCTTTGTACCCACGTTTCGTTCAACTACTCATCAACCACTTGCTCCCAGGTTTACCGGTGGCCCCACAACACCAATTTCGCCCGACACCGATGAATACTCGAATATTCGTGGTTTCCGGTCAATACGCTAAGGGTGCACCGGTCCCGCCTGACGTGCCACTTTTTGGCCATATTGTTAATGAGGCCTACGTGCCTCCGGAGGGTGACGAATTCGCCGATCTGGCTCCTATTCCTAGGCCACTATCACCTCCGCCACAGGCACCGGTTCAACATCATCATCAACAACAACAACAGCAACCACCTTCTCCACAACAACAACAAGCTATCAATCCCGATCCTCAATTTGAAGATCTCATGAGGGATATTGATGACATATGCCCCTCTCCTCCCAGGTCGACGGGCAAAAGGCCCCGTGAGGATGTCACTTACCTTGTCTTTGAAGATATTCCAACATCCAGTCGACCTCGCACCTCTTCGTCTGCAGGGCCTTCAGAAATTCAGACTCCAGTGCACCCTCATCCGGATATTATAAAGCAACTTTTGGAACGGATGGAGGAAATGCAGAAGACTGTGAACGACCAGGCTATTATCATTCAGTCTCAAGCTGCACTTATCGAGGCTCAAACTTCTAGAATTACGACCTTAGAGGATAAGTTTAGGGAGTTTGAGACCCGGTCTATTGGTCCGGGGGAGTCTGTTCCCTCTGGTCCAACTATAGAACCAATAGGACCGGGATCTGAGTCTGTAACTGAAGATGTACATATTGAACAATCTAATGAAATGCCCACTTTAGAGTATTTTCCTGTGCACCGGATTCCAGGCCAACCAAGACCATTGGATGTAGACTATTCTTGTGCAGACCTCTCGTTTATTCAACGCATGATAAACGAAGTCAATTCTGATAATGAGAGTGAAAATTTTGAAGAAGATGTTGATTTTGAAGTTGAGGAGGAAGAACTTAATGATGATGAGTTCTATGATGATGCTCCAATTATTGAGTCAGATTCTTCTGAAGACGAAACTGAAAATACTTCTGAGACTCAAGATGAAGGAACATCGGAGACTCCTATTCCTGATGATGAACCGATTGAGACGAAGGCTGAAAGACTTGCTAGATGGTGGCCGCACGGAAAAGATAGAAAACAAGTGCCGGTCACCTGCAAATCATACAAGGTCACTGGAGTGTATACTGGACTGATAAAGAGTTGGAAGATCTCAAATGGATTGTTTATGATCAAAAGGCTTGATGGTATCCAATATTTCAAAAGATCATTCTCAAAGCTGAGCACCTTGCCAAAAGGAGAAATCAATCGTCTCACTCAGCTTGCTTTGATTAAACCTTCGAGAGACGATCATGCCAACTTCATTCAGTCTACGCTTCAACGAGAAATTCGCACTAAACGGTACAGCTTCATCAAACCGACATTGGGAACTAGAATTATTTACAAGAAACGGTTAGATCCTGTCACCAAACAGCCATTGATTAAAATGCGTTATCCTTCGGCTGAGTGCTTGAAGAAGATACCTCTGGAGACAGTTCCCTTGGACTTTCTAAGAAGATTTCATTACTGGGAACTGGATGCTCATACTGGTGAGGCAGTTTTAATATTTGTGCCTGAAACAGAGCAACCAGAGATGAGCTCACTTTATAACTTGAAGAAAACTCAATTCAGAGTTTTTGATCCGATGAGCTTAATAAATTTCTCTGAGAAAGATCTGAGAAAGCTATTTGACAATCCGATTCGCTTCAATGAGAACAAAGTGATGAACAAGAAGATCGCATTGCAATTTCAGAGGATTGTCAATGTGTGTGTGACACATGGAATACACACTGGCGGTGTATTTCCAGCAGGCTGGGTTTGAACGAAGATCTTGAAGACCAAGCTAAAGACACGGGGGAGTTTGTTGATGCATCTTAGAGTGTCTGTCAGTTGGTCAAGTCTATACTGTGTTTGTAAATGTAATAGACTTAGTGAAAATTACATTTTCTGTATTCTGCGACACAAGGCTTGTGTCGCATAAGTTGTAGTTGCGACACAGTGTTTGTGTCGCAATAGTGATCTTTGCGACACAAGGCTTGTGTCGCAAAACGGCCAGTTTGTTTAGTATAAATATCAAAGTTAGAGATATTTAGGGTAAGACTTTTGACACACTCTATCTTCTCTGTATTTTGGCTGCTACATCTTTGAGAGAATACCTTGAGTATAGAAATATAAAGTTTTATTCCTTTTGTTCTTCATTGTCTAAACTTTATATTCTTGTGATTGTCTCCTCCATGCGATTTGATTAAAAGATTCAAAAGATTGGGATCCACAGTTCCTCGAACTATTACTTGTCGAAAAATGCCCTGGTTTAAATAACGGTTGAGATCGTTGAAAACTAGGAGTCTTCTTAAAACCCAACCCGTTTCTACCCGAATTAGCAGCATTTTCCTTAATATTATTTTTAATTTCCTCATTAAAAATGCTTGCCATTCTTTTATTAACACTAGGTATCTTAGGTGTCGGATGTTACTTTGCATGAGACGAACTAGTTTTGACAGGTGATTGGTCTTTCTTCACCTGTGATGATTTACCAGCTTTACCCTTATTTGGACATATACTTGCTACGTGTCCCTTCTGATAGCACACGAAGCACGAACGTTTCACTAAGGCTTTCTTAGAAGCCTTGTGATCTGTTTGATGATCCAAATCAGGTAAGTTTTGAGAGGAGACCAGTTCTACTTGTTTTCCCTTATCCTTTTTAATATTATCGTGTTTAGGTGTAGGTGAAACAAATTTAACTATGCAGTAGACTCCTCTTTTACTGATTTTACTTTCATTACACTATCATTTTCAAAAGTTACTTTCTTTTCAGGAATTAGTGTCATGGAAGTCTCAGTTGATTGTGACTCTGTTTCATTAAGTGTCTCAGCTCTATCTGGTTTAACAAAATGTATTAACCCAGGGACTGCTGATTGATTAATAGAGTCATTTACATTAGACAACTCAATCCCATCAGATATGAAACTGTAATTATGATTAAATGGTGGAGGGATTTCAGTGTATCCCATTCCACGGTAATCTCTGGGTTGTTTCCGAAAATCTTGTTAGTTCAAGTTTTCTATTAAGATCTGCAATCCTAACCTTAGCATCTGCTAATTCCTTTTCTTTTTCAGAAGATTGTCTAGTTAAATCTGACACGTGTTCACGAGCTAAATCAATTATTTGACTCTGCTCGTTAACTTTGTCTTTTAAAACTTTTAAATCTTCTTTATCATATTTAGATTTCTTAATTAGCTCATATTTTCTTAATTTTAAAACAGTGTTTTCTTCTTTTAAAGAATTTAGCTGAGCCGTCATCAAGTTAGATGATTCAATCATTTTCTAAGCCTGTTCCTGAAAGTTGGTACATAAAACACATGCTTCACAACATAATCCAAATTAAGTAATACTTTATGCTTCTCATCATCTAAGTTGGCCATATATGCTATGAAGTCTTGTGAGTTCATGTTCTCAGTTGACTCCTGCCGTACCACTCTAGTCTCTGAAACAGGTACCTTTAACTCTGTCTCCATCTCTGAGCTGTCCACCAAATTTGACTCAACCTTGTCTTCCATCTTCTCTTCTACAATAGAGGCCATAAACGCCTGAGGTTCTTCTTCTTTGGAACTCCAATCATATGCCCCATCATGCGACTGAACCACCAGAGCTCTGGAATTGGTATTATTCCCTGAGTTGTGGTTGTTGCTTGATAAGCGTGCCTCTGCCCATTCTGACCTGAAGTCTGTTCCCTCTTAGGTCTCTGACATTCCCGTGCAAAGTGCCCAAAACCATCACAGTTATAGCACTTGACCTTGGTCTTGTCAAATTCGAGCTTGCTACTGTCAATTCGGTTCATAAAACTCTACGCTCTCCTTGCAATCATAGTCATTTGCCATTGCAGGTCTATTTCCTCTAAATCGTCAAGGTCTAGTTGGTCATAACCCTCATTTACCATCTCAGGATCCGTGACCTTTCCCTTAATGAAGTTCTCGTGTGATGCAATGAAAGATGCAAACAAAGCAACTTGATCTTCAGTTGATTTGATACTCATAGACATAGACTTGAATCCACTAGTAGTCCCGGATTGTGAATTCCTATCCTTGCATGAGTCTTCAAATGTGCCACATAACAGACATTGCTATCAGAATTTTCAGATTGCCGAGTCTGTTTCAGCATCCCCCGTGAAAAACATTGTTACTCCATTACTTGTTGATGCAGCGGAATCACACCTTTTACCATGGTAAACGCTAGGATCCTAAACTTGATCGGATCTACTCTCCTTCCTTTGCATGTTCAAGTCATATACACGCAGCTTGCTAACAATTTCATCAAGCGTGAAAGTCTTGTATTCCTTACTTTCTCTAATCATCAAAGTGTAGATATCCCACTTTGGTAATAGCGCCTCGAGAAGTTTATTGTTTCTCACTGTTTTAGTAAATGAAAGGCCGTTGTTATCCAATTCGGTCATCGGGTGATAGAATCTAGTGATAATCTCCTCTAATGACTCGTCGTTCATATGCTTAAAAACGTAAAACGGTTAAGTAAGCAGATCGGCTCGACTTTCCTTGATCTGATCATTCCCGTCAAATCTCTTCTCCAGAGCTAACCAAGGCTCTCTAGAAGTATTGTAACATTTGAAAGTGTTCTTAATATCCTGTGGAAGACACATTGTAATTGCAGATAAAGCCTTGTTCTCTGCCTAGTCCATTTTCTTGTCTTCTTCTTTCATCATTGAATACGTAAGAACCTTTATCTTTCCCTCAAATTCATACATAGGAGAATCATAGCCTTCGCTGATGTAAATCCACATCTTCACATCGTTAAACTTTGCAAATGATTCAAATCGATCCTTCCACCAGAAATTGTCTTCTCCCTTGAAAAGTTTCGGTGAAGAAGCAGATTTACCCACTTCATGATCCATCTCTGTCATTTTACTAAGGTTTGACATTTTCAAGAAAGTGAACAAAAGTCAAACGAACCAACAAAAATTTAAAGAGTGACAAGTTCTTACGAACTTAGGGAAGTTCGAACACGATGTAAGTTCGAAGAAGTCAAACGAACTTGACTGCCAAAACTAAGTTCGAAGGCTACAAGTTCGTACGAACTTACAGCTGTAAGTTCGAATAGCAGACTGTAAGTTCGAAAGTATTCCAAGTAAGTTCGTATGACACTTTCTAATTTCGTACGATTCAAAGATGAAATATCTCATATCTGAAAAACTTCGAATCTAGGAACTTTTCAACCAACAACTTCGAGTACCCTTTGTAAGAAGTGATCTCTAACTCATTTGGAAGTTAAAAACAAAGTTTCTAACGTCAAAGTCTTTTGCAAACACTCGTTTCTTTAACGTTATCACCTCGAACCAAACCAAATCATATTTGTTAGGCTCTGATACCAATTATAGGATACCTAGTGATCTTAGAACACGAGGTAATCAAGTTCTTAGAGTGCGGAATGCTCTAATAAACAATACATTAACAAACTTCGAATATGAACTTGTATTATATTCAAACTAAGACAACATTACAATGTGTATTCGAACCTAGCCCCTGGAAACTCTATTCAAAACTCACTCCCATAATAATTTCGGACTTGGTATTTGTAAGCAGCTAAGTTCGTACGAACTTAGCAACTTCTAAGTTAGTACAAACTTACCTAAGTTCATACCTACTACTAAGTTCATACGAACCTACAAAATACACAATCAAAACTTAAGTTAATAATTACAATGATTAACTACAAAGACTAATTACAAACTAAACGTTGTTGTCACACAAGATGCACCAATAATACATACTAGATTCCAAATCTTAATAGATCATTTGGAAAGGTTTAAAATTATCAAAGATGATTTTGAAATCTGTGCAAAGTTTGTTGAAATTCTTCCTAATACTTTCTCTGAAGTTGTTACTTCTTTGGTAGTCAGTGAAAACTTTGGAAACTTATAATCTATCTAGTTTATTTGGACTTTTAATGAATTATGAAGAAACCAAAACCAAAAAAAAATTAAATACAAAAAGAATAGAGAATTATTCTCTAGAGCAGACTATCATCTTACCCCTCCAGACTCAGATTCTGATGAAGATGATGAGGAAGAAATTGAGGAGGAGATGGCTTTGCTTGCACAAAGATTGCAAAAGGAAAAGTTTAAAGGATCTAAAAGTAAATCCACATTTGATACTAAAAAGGCAACATGTTATAAATGTGGAAATATATGGCATATTGCATCCGAATGCAAAACTAAGTCTCGTGAATCTTCACAAGTTGTTGACTCTACCATTCCCTCAGCAGTCTCTGAATTAGTAAATAGTACTGAGTCGACTAAGTCAAAGAAAGTTGAGACTGTAAATAATGGAAAAGAATCAACTGATACTGAGACTTCCACGACTCCCAAAACAATTCTGAAAAAGAAAGTGTTTTTTGAAAGTAAGGGAGTAATGGAGGTACACTCAGAAAAAGAAGAGTCTAAAACTAGTGTTGAATTTGTTGATCCAAAAATTGAATCTGACAAAATAGATATGGGTAAACAAATAGAACCGGTCTCTTCTCTGACTTCTAATGATTTGGAAAACCAAACCAATACCAAAGCTCCTAATTTGGTAAAACGTTCGTGCTTCGTATGTCACCAAAAGGGACATGTGACAAGTATTTGTCCAAAAAAAAGTACAGGAGTCAAACCAACGCAGGTGAAGAAAGACCAATCACCTGTTAAAGCAAGTAGTTCTCAAGCTAAAATAATTAAGACGCCCGAGATAACTAGTGTAAACAAGAAAATGGCAAATCTTTTTCGTAATGAACTTCAAATTAAAAATGTTGAAAATGTGGTTAGAAATGGGGGAGATAAACAATTGCCAAAATTTCAAAGATTTCAACTTCGTTTCCAACCAGTGAAGTTCTCGATGGATGATAGTCCAAGGAACACTACTTCTGTCACAGGAAGTTCTACTGGAAAATCTACTAGGTCGAGAACTCCACAACGTTTTCAAACCCCAAAACGAAATAGTTCTAAACAGGATAATACTAATAGGAATTATAACAATTCAAATTACACTTATCCAACTGAGGTTAGATCGACTTCTAACCCACGGCCAGTCAATCAGAGATTATATCAAAAGTCTTCTGAAAGAAGGCCTAGGGGAAAGACCCACCATTCACCCCCACGTGTAACTACTTCAGTATCCATGTCTCAAGATAAGAGAGATGGTTACTAGAAAAAGTTCACATTTGAGGAGAATGGCCGACCCAAGACCGTCGTGGCTTGGGTCCCCCTCGATAACTAATGTTTATTTCTTGAGTGCAGGAGTTAACTAGACGTGCCATTAACTGGTGGTACGTAGGTAGCGGTTGCTCTAGGCACATGACAGGGAAAGGCAGATCATGGTGGATTTCGTGGAAAAGAAAGTGGGACATGTAAACTTTGCTGGAGCAAAGGGAGGACAAATTACGGGATCAGGAAATTTTACTAATGAGAAAATAACGCTAGAGCAAGTCAACTTTGTTGAGGAGCTTAAGCACAATTTCATGAGTGTTTCTCAGATTTGTGACAAGGGACATCTTGTTCATTTAACAGATAGAGAGGCGCTCATCCTGAAACCGGGGTTTGTCATCCCAGAAGAATGGATATTTATGAGGGCACCGAGGAGGAATGACACTTATGTAATGGACATGAGTGTTGTTGAGTCTTCAACGGCGTCGACTTGCTTGTTATCCAAGGCTTCAGAGATAGAATCTTAGTTATGGCATAGGAGAATGGCACATCTGCACTTTCGGAAAATGAATTATATTGTCCGAAATGATTTAGTGCAAGGTGTCCCAGTACAAAGTTTTGGGCTAGAGAACAAATGTGTGCCTTGTCAAAAAGGGAAACAACATAAGAAACCTCACAAGTCTAAGACTCAGAACTCCATTGCAACGACATTTGAACTTCTTCACTTGGACTTATTCGATCCAGTGAATGCGAGAAGTATAGGCGGGAAACACTACTGTCTAGTGGTTACCGATGACTACTTGAGATTTTTTTGGGTGTTCTTCTTGAGTTCTAAGGATGAGACAGCACAGTTGCTGATATCATTCTTCACTCAAGTTCAATATCAATATGATCGAGGAGTCAAGAAAATCCGTAGTGACAAAGGTTCAGAGTTCAAGAATGTAGTGCTGAATATTTATTGCTTAAGCAAGTGTATTCAGCATCGGTTCAGTGCACCATACGAACCACAACAAAATGGAGTCGCAGAACGGAAAAATAGGACACTGATTGAAGCAGCAAGGACCATGTTGGCTGATTCAAAGCTTCCAGTAATTTTCTGGGGTGAAGCTGTGCATACAGCCTGTCACGTACTGAATAAGGTTTTAACTGTTAAAAGACTTAATAAAACATGTTAAGAGCTTTTACACGGTCGAAAACCAAACTTAATCGGGTTTGAACTTTGGTGTTCCTTGTACAGTACTTAAAACTAGGAATCAACTGAAATTTGGTGAAAGGGCTGACGAAGGACTTTTCCTCGGTTATGATGTTGGTTCACCAAACAAACGAGTCATTAATAAGACTTCCGGTAGAGTGGAGATTGTATTCAACATACAGGTTACCTCTTATACGCCATCTGTTTAAACCGGTCCGGAGTGGTTATTCGATTATGATGCTGTCTTCAAAACCTGCAAAATTCCTCTTCTAAGTGATACAAGCACTTCCGAGGAATCTTCAAGGTTAGAATATGCGATATTGGATGATGGTGATGAACCAAGATCCAATATTCCATGTTCAGAAATTTCAACAGGACTGGAAAGGAAATTGTCTTTGATCAGACAGAAGAAGTTGATTCAGGTTTATGCGAACAAATTCACTCTTCAAAGGCTACTAGTTCCGAACAAGAAATTGTTGAAGAAGATGTAACAACTGAGGGGGAGATTGGATCAAATCTTGGATCTGATATACTTGTTGACACTACGGTCTCAAAACGAATTAACAAAGATCATTCGATTGACAACATAATTGGTGATCCCAGTTCCAGCGTAAAGACTCGTAAAGGAATCACTGAAAGCACTAGTCCTTATGTATAGATCCAAAACATTGGGATCATACATAATTGTTTATAAAGTTGCTTCATTTCACAAGTTGAGCCAAAGAATGTACAAATGGCTCTTAAGGACAATTCATGGGTTGAGGCGATGCAAGAGGAGCTTGCACAGTTCGAGAAGCTTCAAGTTTGGAAGCTAGTTGATTTACCCAAGGGAGAGTTTGCTATAGGCACCAAATGGGTGTTTAAGTGTAAACGAGATGATCGTGGAATTGTCACCCGAAATAAAGCCAGACTCGTGGTAAAAGGATTCAATCAACATAGGGGATAGACTACACAGAGGTTTTTGGACCTGCAGCAAGGCTGGAAGCAATCCGATTATTTCTAGCGTAACGTACCACGTACTTGCGTTATAACAAAAGTATATAAGCTAAAACCATATGCCAAAACAATCACCTAAAGCCATCGGTCAAAACCATCAGCCAAAGCCATTAGTCTAAACCTTCAGCCTAAAGCCATCGGCCAAAACCATAAGCCAAAGCCATCGGCCAAAACCTTCAGCCTAAAGCCATCGGCCAAAACCTTCAGCCAAAGCCATCAGCTAAAGTCATCGCTTAAAACCATCAGCCAAAGCCATTGGCTGAAGGCTTTAGGCCGTAGGCATTTCCCCGAACCTTCTGAAACCGGATGAATAAGTATGTCAGCCATGCATACGGAATCCACACTCTTATCCGATAGTCATCTACATGTATCTAAAGACACACCTCATTACTCAAAGTGAGTCCTATAAATAGGACTCACACCCCACACTTCTAACTTTGCTCCCAAACCGGAGGATTCTTTGTAGGTTCCCTAAACCTGGATCCACGAGGTTATCACGTTTATCAAGTGCGGTATCCTTAAACAAACGTAACAATAATCAACGAGTAACACGAATATAGTAAAGAACACTTTTATTGAAAGTAAGTATCAATTACATTCAACCTAAGACAAAACAATCACAAGTATGCGAACTTTCCTTTGCTAAGTCTTACAAAATACACAAAAACAACTGATTACATTCGAACAAGCATGTAATCTATATAAAGGACCTAATTTCGTACGGGCTGGACCCTACAAACTTGTTTGGTCACAGGCCCATACGAACTTGTCTAAGTTCGTATGATCCTAAGTTCGTACCTACCTAAGTTCGTACGAACTTACATTACAAAGCATAAAAGTAAACTTATTACAAAAAGACTTTTCAAACTAACTATTACAAACTAGAAAGTTGTTGTCACTAAATATGTACCAACAGACTCCCCGTTGACAATAGCTCTAGTTTCTTGAGTCTTGATCTTGATTCTTCATGCAGCTCAATTTACTTCCAGCCCACAATCCTCTTTCTGCACAAACTCTGACCACCTTCTGATATCTTCTGCCTTCATGTTTCCAACTATCTATAAAGAGAATCTTGTTTACATGTAGCTTCATCATATCATCTTTTGACAAGTTTACTAGATGTAAACTATCATACACTCTCAACAGCTCATTCCCATCAATATCTTCCATTACAGCTTCTCCTGTCTTGTTGTCAACTTACCACTATTTCAGCTCAGTTAGAATATTTTGTGGTATCTTCTTCAAAAGAACTCTTTTCAAACACTTAACCGGTTTATAAATCATCTTCATCCACGGTTTGTTTGTAATCGGATCTATCTTAGTCAAATCTGGAACTCGTTTCCCTGCCTTTGGCTTTAAATCAACAAATTTGTTCGATCCTCCTTCACGCTTAACAATTCGTTCCATAGTTCTAGCGTAAGGATCTTCTCCCGGATTGATCAAATCTAGCCAAGCCAGTTCTTTAAGTTCAATCTTCGGCAAAGAACTGAAAATCTTCAATTTATTTTCTAAGTATTGAATCTCATCATATCTTTTTAGTATGAACAGCTTCAGGTCGCTGTCATAAAACCAACTTATGATGCCTTTCTTCAGCTCTCGCGATCCTTTGACTTTGATCATCTCTTTGAATTTCAATTCAGGTTCCTTGTCGATCTTTTTAAACCGCAAATTTCTTAACTCTGCTCAAGATGGTTCTTTATCAGCTTCTGAATCATCATCAAGAATATTATCATCTTCTGACTCTAATCTTTGACGATCTATCACATTTTCACTAGTTGTATCATCCCTGACAACTTCAGTTACCGGTTGCTTTGTCACGACATGTTAATCTATATCAGCATCAGTGTCTAGTATAATCTCACCGTCTGACCTCCACTCAGCAACTTCCTTTGGCAAAAATTCTCCTTCCTCTAACTCAGACTCACTGCTCTCATGTTATCCGGACTAGGCTCCCCCTGAAGTACCTCTCTAACTACAGCTTCAGTAATATCACGATCAATATGATGACCCTCTTAGGGTTGCTCCAACTGTCGAAGAATTTCATCAACCACTTCATGCTCTTTCTTTTGTCTTTGACATTCTCTTGCAAAGTGTTCAAAACCATCACAGTTATAACATTTTACTTTAGTTTTGTCAAAACCAACTTGATTGCCCACAAATTTCCTACCAGTGCGATTGACAAACCTCTCCACACACCTAGCCACCATAGCCATTTGCCATTGTAGATCCGTTTCTTCTAAATCATCAGGACTTACTTGATCAAAATCTTCATTAAGCATAGCAGGATCTATAATTCTTCCGATAATGAAGGACTCTTCATCTATAAGCAAGCACCGCTTCATTTCGGTAGAGCAAAATAAATATAAATATAAATATAAATTTGCGAAGTAATAGATTTTTGCTCGAGTGGTCAATGGATCTTTTTAATGATGGAAATTTTAGCCGCAACATCCTCTGTTTCCTTTTTAGCTTTTATTGAACTTCGTATTAGCCCTTACGTTTTAACTAGTTAATTTACCGATGACTCCCTGGAAACTGAAAAATTCGCCAGAATTTTTTCGGAAAGCTAACCAGGTTGGAAGATCTGCTTGTGACATAAGAACAAAGAGTACAAAAATATAAGTTGAAAGTACAAATATTTAAAGCAAGAAACACTAGGGATGATGATGTGGAATTTTATATGGATCCTATTGTTAACAAATTATAAGAAAAGACTCGTTAACTTCTTGGTCATTTCAGATGAGCAAAATTAACAGTTAATGATAGTCTACTTAATTGTATACACATTAAAGAACTCAAAACATAGTTATAGTTAGAGTTATAACTCTTTACAACACAACTCAAATTAGAATATGATTAAAACGTTTTGTCACCATCTTACTTATTTTAATACAAATGCCACCAACATACTTGTTAGTTACTTGTTGACTTCACCAACATACTTACTAATTAATAACGTTAATGATAATTTGCAATCATAGTTGTGTAAACACTAGGGATGGCAATGGGGCGGGGATTGTCGGGGATCTCATTTCCCATCCCCATCCCCGTTTTCCGCTCCTCATCCCCATCCCCGTCGGGGATTGATTTTGTATCCCCATCCCCGTTCCATATGGGGATCGGGAATCCCCATCGGGTATTCGGGGATTTCTTTCTCCATTCTCAATTTAACTTTAATTATAAACAAACTACCGAAATGACAAAATTAACGAACATAAGTTCGTATGATTTGTTGCAAGACTAAATATGACATCAACTTATTATTACATAGAGATATCATAAGGTGTCTAAGGTTTATTGATTAATTGAAACAATTTTGAGTAACACGTTATTAAAATTGGGAAAACAACTTTGACAATACGAAGCGTTGAGTTGAAATAACGAAGTGTACAATATGATAATATATTAGGATTTTTGAAAATCAAGAATTTTAACATATACTGTGACAACCGTCAAAAATCTCAGGTCAATAACGCACTTAAATTCCTAGTCTATCTAATTTCGTTTACAGCACTCTAAAGTCCTAGTGAAAAGTCTAGGTTCGACTCCTTAAGTACCGAAACCGTAAGTTACCGAAATCGCGTAACGTTTTAGAAGACTGCTTAGCGGACTTTAAGATCGTAAACAACATTAAATTAGGTTACAAAGTGTCAAAGAAAACAAATGAAATTAAATTTCATAAGCCATCACAAAATATTCATCTATCTCAAAAATAGCTCGGTAAACACGACTGGAAATCGGTTTATTAACTCGCGAATGTCAATCGTGATCGAATCAAATACATTTTGATGAATGCTATAAACTTATAAAATAAAGTTTTATGACTCACACTTTAACCAACAAAAAAAATCACGAAAATCGAAAATTAACCGAAATTTCATAGCTCGGCAAACGCGACCCGAATCGAATAAACGAAACTCGAATCCGACAAACTAATACTTGAATATCCATTATAAACAATCTAAAATACAATTTGAAGTATTTTAGAAATTTAGAACATCAATTTTTATAACCCTTATATTAAGCATAAAAACAACACAATTTCAAGCTTTCAAATGTGCAAGACTTGTGAGATTTTAATACAAATAAATATCACAAATAATATATATGATATTTTAACAAAAAAATGAAAATAATAACTCATTTTGATGCCCAAAAACCGGCCTCCCCCTTTGACCACTCAAAACCCCCACTCACATATCAAGATTCCATGCAAAAAACCTTCTACACTTACACACTCTTCCACTTTAATCATTTCTTTCATTTTCACTTTCAAAAACACATACAAACACTCTCTTCACACATTAAACTCCAGATTTTTCCAGCCCCATATCATCCTAAAATCATCACATTAAAAGAGTTCTTGCACCAAGAACACAAAATCAAAGGTAAAACCCACCATCTCTAACTTCATTTCTTCATTTTCTTACTTCAATTCTTCAAAATACATGGATTTTATGCCTATTTCATGGCTATAATCCACATAAGGTGTTTGATGTTTGTAGGTTGTTTCTTACACTTGTTTAAGTGTAAAAACAAAAGAAAAACCCATGATCAAACACCGAAATCAAACCGAAAAATCGTCTTTTTGATGTTTAAGTGCTTGCATGCACTATTTTTCGTAGCTAAATCTTAATTTATGTTAAAATATAATTTTGTTTCTGTAAAAATACATATTCATGCATATAAGACAAGGCCTCCATCATTGGATTAGGTCTAAAAATCGTTGGTAGTGAAAACACACCAAAATGATCACCATTGTCTTATATGTAATATGTCCAGAATTTGACCTCACTTGAAACGACCATAACTCAGTGAATAATGGTCCAAAAATCTTGATTTTTCTTCTGGAATTTAGCTTAGTGTCTTTCCTTTAAAACCCCACTGGTCTCACTCAAATCCATTGAGTTTACGACCTCCAAATGTATCACACAAAACTGATGCGCAAACAGTAACTTTTCTGTGAGCACCTTGTTGTGATACTTGTTCATGGGTCTTAAGGTGTTCCATAAATCTAAGAAAAAATATTTTAGACTCCTAACATATATCAGTAGTATAAAAAGATAGGAATTTATCTTGATGATTAAGTATTTTTAGAAAATGCATGAACATCATGCATTATTTTAGTCTTGTAAAATGTAAATAATTGTGTTGTGATGAATCAAAAATACAAAAATACTAGATAAAATGTGTTAAAATTTTGGGGATTATTCTTGTCAGTAACTAGATCATAAAAAGAGTCTTGAAAATAAAAATGGGAATTTTTGGTAAAACATAAGTATTTTCCCTAAATTAATGCAAACAAAGCCTATAAAAGGTGACATAATCATGAAAAAATACTTTTGGACACCAAATAATTATGGGAAAATTCCAGTGTCATTTTCCTCAGAAAATGACACTATCCTCAAAATTTCACACTCTTTGGAAGTGTTTTGATACATTTTCCGATTTACGTCTTGTTAAAACGCATAATGTTTGGAACCAAATTTTCAGTGCTCAAAATGATTTGAAAATTTTACACAAACCTAAAAATGATTAAAAACTGATCTGGTAAAAATTCCAGAATTTTTTGTGAATAATTACTATTTTTCCCATATTTATCCCACTTTTTAGACATAAAATGATTATAAATAATCCATAGGTCTAAAAATCCCCAAATTTTTACAGAAAATTTGTGAACTATATTTCGTGTTTCATACCAAGTTTGGTAATTTTTAGATGTTCTATCCATGTATTTTCATTATTTTGTTGACAACTCGAACAATTACCGGCAACGTTAATTAAAGGGAAATTCGAACTTTTCGGCACTTTGTAATTTAATTAGCTAGCTAAGCAATCCTAACAAATCGTATTAGTCGAGAAACTAATTAGGAACCTTGTATTCGTAGGTCTTGGATAGGAGTCACACTTGGTCGAAACGCACATTACATCCATCCGTACGCTCACGCTCAAACAGTGAGTACACAGCCCCTCTTTTAACGCTTTACTTAAATGTTTTGGGGTGAAAAGCATGCTTATATGATTTGAATACTATGTTTATGCTATACTTGATTTACAAATGCTATGCTCATGCTATGCTTATTTTCGAATACTTGACATGGTTAGAATGTCGTATTGATTACAAATAACTTCTTGAATGTTCACCGTTTATATGAACGTGATTATATGCTTGTTTTTCTATCGTATCTAAAGTCCCCGGTATATCCACACGACCATTAACTCTATATGAGCCAA
Source organism: Logfia minima (assembly GCA_963921325.1). NCBI lineage: Eukaryota > Viridiplantae > Streptophyta > Magnoliopsida > Asterales > Asteraceae > Logfia > Logfia minima. The sequence goes on from OY992764.1 coordinate 30,266,132, forward strand.
ATGATGCATATGAATAGTACTATTTGGGAGCGAGACCACCTCCCCACTCACGCGGCCATGTGAGTGCATCCCATCATCCTAAATGCCAATGATAGGGCATCTCTCTTTGGGGCAAAGGTTTATCGGTTGTAGGTTTGGTTGTGGACTCAAGCATATTAACTCATTGTGACTATAGACATTATAACGTGATAGCATAGAAATTCATAAACAAATATAAATGTATGACGTTTTGACATCTGAAACGATATTTCTTTGAAACTATAAAACTTACGACCCGAGCTTTACAATGACTTTGTCATTTGAAACGATATTTCTTTGAAACGATATTTCTTTGAAACTGTAAAACTTACGACCCGAGCTTTACAATGACTTTGTCATTTGAAACGATATTTCCTTGAAACTATAAAACTTACGACCCGAGCTTTACAATGACTTTGACATTTGAAACGATATTTCTTTAAAACCATAAATTTTATAACCTGAGTTTCATACTATAAATCATGGTGGTTTTGGTTAATGATAAACGTGATTTCATAATAACGCCTCGCATTCTTATGAACTTCGACATAATAATCCGTTGAGATTATAAACGTTTTGATATTGATTTGATGATCCATTGACTTGATAAACGTAACCTGAACTTATTAAATACTACAATATGAGTTTTATAAACATAACTTGAACTTATTAAACACTATATCTTGAGCTTTATAAACGTGAATCAAACATTCCTTTGAAAATATGAGCACGGCGTTATAAATGAATCACGACTTTTAATTGAGTACAAAAAGGGAATCGCTCCTTAATGAATCTCGTACTTAACTAAACCTCTTTTGCGAACAAAACATCGAATCTCAAATGAATTTAACTATCAAATGAGTTTCGCTCTTAACTGAGCCTAGTTATAATGAATTACTTCATAATTATTCGCGCAATAGCATTTGATTATCCTAAAAATTGATTTTAAGAACTTATCGGATGGTTATCGTCTTTGTATGAGCCTCGACACTAAACTTTTGCAAACTAATCACGTAGTAACGTGGAACTTTTAAACTAGATTTGTAAACTCTTGGAAAGGGTCTTCATTTCACAAAACCTGTGTACTCACTAACTATGTTTCATAGTTGACCTTTTATTTTACATGCTTTTCAGGAATTAGTCACAATTTGTCTATTGAAGCTAAACCGGCTATTTGATCTATGCTGCGGTAGCGTACGAAATTTATTTCTTTTGGGATGTAATAGCATGTTTAGGATACCTACTTTTGCGCTGTAAACATTTGTAAAACTTATTGTAATGTATTGAATGTAGACCGTTGAACGGTGATCTTTTGTAATTTTCGAATTTGAAATCATTGTACTGTTACATCTCGTGTTTCCGCTTTAGCGGGGTGTGACATATACATATATTGGTTATATTATAAAAATGTATATAAAAATGTATATAATTTATGTTATGTAATATCATTATAATGTATATAATTTGGGTATGGGTTCGGGGACCCGATAAAATCACTATCTAGTGCGGGTTCGAGTATGGGTATGGGGACCCGAGGGGTATTCCCATCCCCGGTTTTCAAATTCGGGGGTTCCCCGTCCCCGTCCCCATACCCGGTCAACTCGGGGATTCCCCGGTCAAATCAGGTGTGGGGATCGGATTCCCCGTCGGGTGCGGTTTTTTTTGCCATCTCTAGTAAACACATGACGATTAGTTTCAAACATTACCAAACTTTATTTTCATAACCTAACATTGGATATAAAATTTTTGTAAAATTTTAGAAATTTTTATAATTGTATATTATTTATTCACAATTTATATCCAAAATGTGATGGAAATTCAAATAAAATAGCAAATATTCATGAAAAATTATGAAAGTTTTACAATCTTAGTTTCTAATTATTTTAAGACTTCTGTAAAAATTTCAAGTCATTTGTGGCAATAAAACCCGGTTTTCCAATATTTTAAGATTAAAAGCACACAAATTAAAATAAATACTAAAAAAGAATTCAAATGATATAATTTTTGTTGTGGAATGTTATTTACCGATATAAACACGTCAGAAAAAGTTTAAGTAATTCTTGGCATTGGGAACTAATTTTCATGATTAAACACTCCATTTTAATAATAGTTTTGTATTAAATTAACGAAAATACTTATGGACTTAAAAATTCCCAAATTTTTACAAAAAGTTTATATCCAATATTAAGTTATGGAAATAAAGTTTGGTAATTGTTGAAACTTATCTTCATGTGTTTACACAATTATGATTGCAAATTAATCATTAACGTTATTGATTAACAAGTATGTTGGTGACCTCAACAAGTAACTAATAAGTATATTGGTGACATTAGTATTAAAATGAATAGGATGATAATCTCAAAAAATGAAGCAAAATAGGTCGGTGACAAAATATTTTAACCCACTAAAATATGTATATAACGTCTATATCTGCATTTGCATTTACAGTTTTATCCGTAGCTTTTTAACCGTTTGTAATGTCATTCTTAATTGAATACTTCATATAGTTTTGCAAAAAGTTGATATGTTCATATATCTGATTTTTATAGTGATGAAAGCACTTCATAGTCTAATTTGTTAGGTGATTATTATCTAATTTTATAACTTCGTAAGTTATGTGATATATTTTTCAGATTCATTAAATCACCTAAATTAATGAGATCTGCATTACTATGAATTGGATAATGCCCCACCATGTCCTCTCTAGTTTCACAAGACACCACCCTTCCCAACCACGTCACTTCTCAACTCCCTCCGCCTCCTCCCCTGCAATCATTTTCAACAGCAACAAAACCTTCTTAATTATCAGTCTTAACCTCAAACCTCTCGTCAGTTCCCTTAAATGGTCCCTCAAATGGTCATCAAACAAACACCTAACAGTCTCATATTTCAAGTGTTTACTTGGGAACCTTTCTTTCGAGTCTACTTCACAAACTATTGCCAATTGTTTTAGAAGGTTTGGTTGGTTCAAGGCTTTCATAGAGAAGAAATCGAAGTTTTTCTTTCATCAAGTTCGCTACACATGAAGAAGCTCGAGAAGCGGTTTACGGTATGCATGGAAGACCTTTGCAATGTGGATAGTAACAATCGTATTTTTTCAAGGGCTGTCGGAGGATTTTGATGGTTTTTTGAAGATCCAACCTATGTCGGAAAGGAAAAACAAGTATTCTCGAATTATATGGCTCAAAATAAAAGATCTCCCTTTTGATCATATCTCGGTGGATAACATCTCTTACGTAGCTAAGGCTTGGGATGTTCTCTATGTCGCTAAAGATTCTTCATATTTTAACACGGCTGATTCGATTTATTGTCTTATTGAGATTTGTGACCCGAAACCTGTTCAAGAAGAAGGTTTTGCAAAGATTGATAAAGAGGTTTACCTTCTGATTTGGGTTTCGGGACACACTCGGTTACCTATTGGAAATCTAAGCACAGAGTATAGTTTCTCGAGAGTTGAAAGTGATAAAAGAATTGGAAAAATAACACGACCGAAGTTCTCGAGGGTGTCAATGCTACTCAACGGTCACCTATTGCTCGTCTTAGAAACAACTCCTATATTACAATGGATAATTTGAATTCAAAATCCAGCGGTAATATTTCGCAACAAGTTTTGGTGGAAAACCCTGTCATGGATACCGAAAAAGTATGTGATGGCAGTGTTTTAGGGGTTATTGATGTACATCATACCCCTAGTAGCACCATGTACACAAAAGTTTTTGAGAACGTTAAAATAGCTCTTTCTCACGAGGCTCAAGGTAACACTAATTTATCTGTTGCCACACCATTTGTTCCATAACATAAAACATCAAAAAACTTTAATTCTCTCCCTTGCCAAACCACTCCCCCTTATGCAAATTTAGCCCCTACAGCCTTTCCTTCTAATCTTCCTGCACAATCTGCAACGACCTTCTCTACTACACAAATTTCAATGGTGGATTCTTGTATTGATAAGGATTGTCATTCTTCTTGTTTTGTGTTCAAAAAATATTTTCAAAAACATAAAGAACGTAAAGCAAAAGACAAGTGTAAAGAAGGTGACAATGGAAATGGATCTCCCAAACTGTCAAAAAAAGAAGAAATGGAAACACAATTTATGTCGATATTCTACAAGAGATAGTTGAAGAACATAATCACATAGCGAGCCTTAATGATTCAATTGATGTTGTTTGTCAATTTCTTTTAAGGAAAAATCCACTGAAAGAGGTGGTTCTATTGGGAAATTAATCAACATGAACAAGAAAACAACTGAGATGATCAAGTACGAGCAATTCCTCCAGAACATGAAAGATTACGACCATTCTGCGGGAAAGAAATAAACATCGCATTTACTTTCATTAGCATATTTGGTTGTCTTAACGTGTGTTTCAGTTTCTATCAAAGAATCAAGCCACGAAGCCAACAACCTTTAGATGGAGATTTCATCATAACAAGTGTATGTGCACTCGAGATCAAATACCTTACAGCGGTGTCATATTCTAATCTTTTGCGCAATCTTGGTTCCTTAACCATATACTGACATCTAGTTTATTTACTAATGTTTAGAGCATCTACTAATAAAGGTTCAATTTCTTAGGATTGTGTCGGCTCAAGAGGTTCAATTGTAATTGTAGTTCTAGTCAACTTTTGTTGATGAAGAACATATCTATATATTTTATTTTGTTTTTCGCCAAAAAGAAAAGAGAAAAAAACTATGAATTGGATACCACCTAAGCAAAAGTGTCCTTTCTTTTTCTTCCTTTATTGGATCCTTCATGTGTCTTATATCATCATCAAGGTCATTCAAGTAATCCCCTTTCAAGTGTGTATGCTCATATATGGTTATATACATTATCATCAATATAATAATAATAGTATAAGTATATTTTTGTAACCCCAAGCTTTATGCAATTAAAATTGTACTGACTTGAACTAAACTAATGATAAACACCTAATTAACCACTATGACAATAACCATTATTTCAAACCTAACTTGATGTACCACAACTTACCTAAACCTAAGTTTCAACATTTAATGACTCTATATAATCTTTACCAAGTCACATATATATCACTATTAATTATTATTATTGACTCAAAAAGGTTCTGAAAGTATCAACAAAACATGATTAACAAAAGATTTGATAAAAATTAAAACAATAGTATTTAATTCATAAGAATGAAAACAAATGCATGGTATATCCATAAGATGACAACTAGGCAAGATTATGTTATGAATTAAAGCAACATTTGTAAAAGTGTTTTTACATCCAACCTAGCAAGTGCAATAGTTCTTTGTTCCAGCTGAAAACTGCACCAATGGAATAGTTCTCTGTTCCAACTAAATACCTTAGGGGCAAATGATTTTGCAACAACAATGAAAACTCTAGCATTGACTAAAAGATGGGGAAGGTCCCGTAATTCACCTCCGGCGTGAGAATCCATTCACTTGATCGAAATGTATGGTGAGTATTGAAATTAGGGTTTAAGAATGAAGTAATGAACATACCTCGGATATAAAGGGTAAGCCACTATTCATAGGTGTTAACTCTATTATGTTAACTCTATCTAATGATGACTATGGTCCAACCCCCTTTAAACTATATAACACATGGTTATCACAACCGGGTTCGATTCAATGATACACTTGGCTTGGACCAATACAACAAACAGTCATCATGCAAATGCTTTTATCCGGTTCAAAAGAAAACTCCAATCCATGAAAAACTCTATTAAGCAATGGGTTTCTAACTTCAAAGCATCTCAGAACCATGATCTCCATAAATGTGAATCAGATATTGCAAAAATAGATAAGGATGTGGAAAATGGTATCTCTTCTGACCAAGCATCCCAACAGAGGTTAGAGCTTGTCAATAAACTTCGCCTTATCCAACAACAACAAGATTCAGAGGCCTCACAGAAATCTAAAATTAAATGGGGAATTGAAGGCAACAAGAACTCTAAATATTTTCATGGCATTATAAACCGGAAACGAAGACATATGGCTATTAATGGTATTATGAAAGATGGTGATTGGATCACTCAACCGGATCAAATCACACATGCTTTCAAAGAGTTCTATGAAACCAAATTCGAACATTTTCAAGGCAGACAGGTATCTTTGCGCAGCAAACATTACAATACCATTACAGCAGGTCAATCCTCTTCTCTTGAGGCAGCTTTCACGGAGCAAGAAATATATAATGCTATTATAGATTGTGTCCCTTTAGTTGAGCATGTGGAATAAAAGTCGTTACCACCAGTATAAGATCCATGTATTCGGTTGATTACTTGCACCCAAAACGAATTCGGATTGGATACATATCTCCATCTCCATTTTTGAAGGAAAGAAAGGTTTAGAGCATATAAGCTACCAAGACCAAGGCCTCCTTTTAGCTTCGAAGAAATGACAGATTTCCATGAAATCCAAGGGTGAAACGATTCTGAATTTGATTTGCCCCAGAAAAATTTGGACCGTATAGTTTCGAGCTGGTTGTTTATACTCATGGGCATTTGAAACAGGGAGAAGTAATAAGTGCCGAGAGAACCTAACACCGATGTGACAAGCGTTGATCTACCACCTATTGAAAGCAGATTTTCTTTCCATCGTGAGAGACGACTTTTAAACTTGTGTATAATTGGATCCCAACCTTTACATTTAGACATGTTTGCATGAATTGGAATACCAAGGTAAGTGAATGGGAGGTTTCTAGCTTGACAGCCTATTAATGAAGCTATCGACTGAATTTCTGTCTCGTTTATACCTATGCCGAAAAGATTAGATTTTTGGAAGTTTATAAATAAACCTGATACTTGACGAAAGCATTCCAGGAGCTGCACTAAATGATAAACGTTCACCCGTGACCATTCACCTATGAGAAGGACGTCGTCCTCGAAGAATAAGTGAGAAACATTTAAGTCTCCGATGTTAGTTCCTTGTATAAACCCAGCATTGATAGCGTCTTTTAGAGCAACGTTTAATCCCTCCAAAACCATAATGAAAAGAAAAGGCGATAAAGGGTCGCCTTGACGTAAACCTCTTCGAATTTTAAACTCAGTAGTAGGGCTCCCATTTATCAAAATAGAAGTCGAGTGTGAAGTTAAAATGCCTCGGATCCATTTACACCAAAGATGACCAAAATTCATAAAGCTCATAATTTTATCCAAGAAATCCCAAGACACCGTATCGAAAGCTTTAGCAAAATCGATTTTAAAAAGCATAAGAGTCTTTTTCTTTTTATTATACCAATCGATAATCTCATTCACTATTAAAGGCCCGTCAAGGATTTGGCGGCCTTTAATAAAAGCAGACTGCTCTGGGCCTATAATATGCTCAATTACTTGAGCAAGACGATTCGCTAGGACCTTAGCAACGATCTTGAATTGACTGCCAATTAAGCTAATGGGTCGGAAGTCGTTTATAAGCGTAGGATTTGAGACTTTTGGAATGAGCGTAATAAAAGAGGCATTACACCCATTGGGAATCTGACCATCATCGTGAAAAGAATTCATGAAAGCTATGATGTCTTCCTTAAGAATGGACCAATACTTTTTAAAGAGAAAAGTTCATGATGGCAACTCAACTCGCTTTTAGCTTGATGCTTGGCTTTATGATGTCCCAATCAAAGCAATTTTTCCAAGTCTTTTTCCTCTTGATCCCAACCCAAACTGTCTTGTTGGGGACAAATGGAATGGGAATTGGTTATGGACTTGGAATCGCAGCATCACTCGAGGAAGAATTAAAGCTCAGTTAGATGACCTTCAAGCCCGTATCTTGCCTATTTCGCTTACTTCCAACCCTGATAAATGGATATGGTCTATAGGTAATTCTTCTTTCTTCATTGTCAAAGAAATCAGAGAACATATAGACTCAATGTTGCTTCCGAATGCTGCTCCTAGTTCCCGTTGGTGTCGATTCTTACCCAAAAAAGTGAACATTCTCATTTGGAGAATTCTTCGAAACAGGATACCAACTCGTTGGAATCTAACTAATAAAGGATTGGAGATCAGTTCGATCCTCTGCCCGTTATGTAATCATCGCCCGGAATCCACTTTTCATCTTTTTTGGTCTTGTGCGAAATCAAGCTCTCCGTGGTCTCGAATTTTTGTTTGGCTTGATATTCAGGACTACCCAAATCCCTCTTCCATTCCATGATTATATGACTGGCTTGATCATTCACATGTAAGCAAATCTCAAAAGGCGGCCATAGAAGCTATTTTTGGTGTTACTTTATGGATCATTTGGACGTTTAGAAACGAATGCATCTTCGGGACAAAGAACTCTCATTCTATTATGTTGTTTGATCAAATTGTTTCATGCTCCTTTTTATGGTTCAACAATAGAAATAGGAAATCTTTTATTTCTTGGAACAATTGGATGTTTAATCCATTGTTGCCTTCAATTTTGTAATTCTTTCTAGCCCTTGGCTAGTTTTTATATATTTCAGCCGTTCAAAAAAAAACTATTCATAGGTGTATGATACTTCCAGAAGAAGTTCCATCCACCAATCAGGTTGTAACACTAAGAAAATATTCCCTTTTAGCCAATCACATTTCTTCAAATGATCATTAGCCATGTGAGGGACAATATTCAGTATTTATGTAATGGTCCACACTATAATTTTGTTAGGATATCATAACCATTTTAGTCGGTTCTCCTCCTCTCCTGATGGAGATAATATGAGATAATATGACTGATGATTTGATGACGAATTCCCCTGATGTAGGGTATAGTCTACTTTGGAACTTGATTTACACCACAAGATCAACAATGATCTGGGCAGAGGTATAATTTGACTGGGTGAAAACGGATTACGCCGTTCAAAAGTAAAGTAAGAAAAATGATACATATATCTACTTAGATAGATCTAAAGTAGGCATAAAATGTGAGAGTGACATGTGTCAAGTTCAACTAATAAGATTATGCGAGAGAAACTGTATCAGCCAATCAATACGTTAACCTTACTTTTAGGTCCATCTAAATATGATTATATAACATTAATGTTTTTGGACTTAAATCATTTATATCTGGAAATAATTAAGTCATTTATACTTGAAAATAATTAAGTTGTACTTTCCAGTCAGTGAAGAACTATACATAAGAGTTGGGAGAGCAGTTAACATACTTATTGTTTTTGTTTATTTCTTTTCCCTTAATATTAAACAACCTAGAAGAATAAAAGCAAGACAGAAAAAACAAAAAAGGGTGTTCTGCAATGATATAAAATTAATATCATGCTTCTCACATCTCCATTCCACTCCTCTTTGACCCATCATGCTTCTTTCTCTTTACTCTTTGAATTTATAACACCCATTTGTTCATTGCTAAAACATCAATATCATCTCTTAGTTTCTTAATGAAAAAGGACACCTCTAACTGAAAAGATATGACACTTTTCTCTTTGATTGAACTAACCTTAGTTATAACCGTATTCATTGAAGTGAAATAACCAACACTATTTGTTGTTTCCGGATGGCACAACAGGTACATATCCCATACTGGTGCATTTAGTTAAGGTTTTATGTTTGTGTTTTTGTTCTTTATTTTGATCAGTTGAATATGTCTATGCAGGAAGAAGGTGGATGGCCTTTGGGACTGCAGCCTTTGAATGTAAGAGCAAGAAACCATAACTTCTCAGGATCAATCTCATGCAACACTTTACTCACCGGCTCTCCTTCTTTAACCTCAGATTCTTCTTCAGCATTAGATACACAGGTTTGTTAATTTCTTTCATTTAATTATGAAATCATGGCTCATTACCCACACATGTTTCTTGGTTGGCCAAACTAGAAACTAATCTACTTTTGGGCATAGATTTAGCATGCTTTTGTATCTTTATATAGTTTCACACATAAAAAACATGCTTAAAACAAGTTTTTCTGCTTAGCCATAGCGTAATGAGGGAGCTTTATGACCATCACACTTGCATAATCATTGCAAACTATACATTATAATCTTAGGAAATGTAACGAAAACAATTAACTATGTCATAATGAATTATTCTATAAGTTATATGTTAGAAAAAAAAACCTACAACTTATTTCACATATACGTATATAGTACTCTCTTCAACAAGATTTGAAGATGTAACCTCTTAGTTGATGTATTTCTCACATACCGTTAGCTAGGTAGAAGGACTTTTAATTTGGTGAATTATTATATTATTATTGCAAATATTTATCATAAACGGCCATAGATTTTCATTATATTTTTTATACGTACTTTGTGATTATATATGGGTAATTTGAAATGAGCTGATACCTACAATCTTGAATTGTAACAATAAAAGAATAATAATATATGAGAATCTTTTATTTCACAAGAGCTCTTTTAGCTTTCACCTTTCTTCTAAGAGTAGAAATTATGTATATAAATATAAAGCACAACTTGCAATGCATAAGGTGTACAATGAATCAATGCTTTGATCTAATCTCTAGAGATGACCGAATAACCTTTTTTGTTTTTGTTTTTGTTTTGGAGTTTCTAGTTGTGTCTTATTCTCCCAAGCTTCTTTTGGTATGAGCCATATATAAAGACATATACAAGATACAACCACATGTATGTCCTCGGGAGTAGATGACCAAACACTTTTTTTACCTTGAAACAAGTGAATGTATGTTCAATTTAATATGACATTTTTTCCCCTGTAAAAAGCACATGTCACCCTTTAATGTGTAATTTGGGCACATCGAAATAAGGCTAGATAAGCACTTTCACAATCAAATGCATATCAACAAGAATATTATATCCTCGATTCACTGCGAGTCTAGTTCGTTAGTCGCTTATTAATCACATGTACCTATCAACGTTAAAGTCTAAACTATGAATGAGTTTTACCACAAGTGTTGATCGCTCTTATGTTCTAGGATTTTTACTTTAAATCTATGTTCTTAATTGCAAACTTACGGAGCCTAGCCTATACTATCCTTACACCTTTTTAGTACGATATATCTGTCCTTACACCTTTTTAGTACGATATATGTACCTACTAATATAATGTTTGAAAATGTGAAATTTGCTTTGAGATTGGTACTACTTAGAATAATGTTTGAAAATGTTTTGAGAACGGTACTGGTTATGAAGTCCACAGGGTCTTTCTTTCATGACAAGAACATCACACTAGGGAACCTCTTGGGCGTTTCAAGCATTTCAAGAAGATCTTTAGGAGGTAGAAGACGAGTCATCTCAGAAACAATAACTTTGGGACACATCAATAATAGATCAAACTCTAGATTCAAAACTTGGTGTTTCAAATTTTGTTTGTGCCCGAGAGACAACATTGATATCGATATAGCTAGAAACAATATTGTTCCCCTTGGCCGTTTTCTTGAAGTGGAAAGAAGAGCCGCTCATGAGCAAATGAGGCGAGGTCAACATGGACCCGTGATTTATGGACCTGATGACCTCCCTCTTGCTCAACCTTCATCCAATTCGTTGTTTGTGGATGGACAAATTGCTCCTCCAACTCATTCAAGCCCCACTGATTCGGATCCTAATAGAAGGAAAGAGGGTAGAAGAATAATTAATCCTTGTTTTTGAAACATAATCACTTTTCTTTCTTATATTTGTTACTTGAGATGTTGAGTTCACAATTAAACCTCTCATATATTTGTTACTATTAATATTGATGGTGTTTGATGTGTCCAAAGTCCAAACGGTTGGAGTGTGTTCTCATGAATTAGATGTTTGACAAAATCTTTTAAGTGTCTAGATTTTTACAAGTAGCTTTTGACACATTTAAGAGCATCCAGAAAGTGTCCATTAACATTACTTTTAATGATGATGAGTTAACATTATTCTTATTTCCTAATTAGCCGAAACTAATGTGATTGATTTATTTGTAGCGGTAATTATGAAACAATGAATACTTTAACACCAATATCTTATAAAATAACTTACCTTTATGGAACACTCAACAAAGGCGATGACTCGAATTTTCTTATGGTAAAAATAATTACTTCTCAAATAATGCACCACATACCTACTTAAGAATATATTATTAAATTTTTCTATAAGTTTAAAAACTACATTTCCCCAAGTTGACCATAGTTAGAGTTAAGTAATTAATAATTAGTGATGGTTGAAGAATCTTTAGGGTAAACTCCAAAAAGTGTAAAAGAAATTTTTTAAGTGTTTGTTTGATTCCTAATCCTCCATTACTTGTGATATCTTGCCGGGGAGACATTGACCATTCTACGTTGGACTTTCACCCCTCTACTTTTATTGACATATCACAAATTTATAAAACACAATTAATGTTTTGAGACATAAATGTTGTAAACAACTCATATTTATAATACTGTATTTAATTAAGGGAAATACGTGACAACCGTCAAAAAAATTTCAGGTCATTAAAGCACTTAAATTCCTAGTCTATCTAATTTCGTTTACAGCACTCTAAAATTCTAGTGAAAAGTCTAGGTTACGACTCCTTAAGTACCGAAACAGTAAGTTACCGAAATCGCGTAACGTCTTAGAAGATTGCTTAGCGAACTTTAAGACCTTGAGGAACATTAAATTAGGTTACAAAGTGCCAAAGAAAACTAATGGAATTAAATTTCATTGTCATCACAAAATATTTATCATATCGCAAAAATCGAAAATTAACCTGAAATTCCGTAACTCGGTAAACGCAACCGGAAATCGGTTAATTAACTCTCGAATGTCAATCGTAAAAGAATCAAATTGCATTTTGACGTGAATTATAAACTTAGAAAATAAAATTTTATAACTCCCATTTCAACCATTAAAACATCACAATTAAACATTTCAATATGTACAAACTTATACCAAAACAATATGTAACATTTAAACCTTTAATTACTTAACATTTAAAAAAAAAAAAAAAAAAAAAAAAATTTTTTACTCCCTCCTCCCCCCAAAAACGGCCAGCCACCCCCCCCCCCACCCCCTCTTGACCACTAACAACCTCCACTAACTCTATTTTGATTCCATGCAAAAGCTTATACACTCCCACACTCTTTCCCCTAATCATTTCTCTCATTTCCACTTTCAAAAACACTCTCAATTCTCTCTCAATTTTCTCTCAAGAACACAACACTTTCCAGCCCTCTTTCAACCAAAAATCATCAATCTTAAAGTGTTCTTACACAAAAACACAACATCAAAGGTGTAACCAACTATCTCTAGCTTCATTTTCTTCCTTTTTCTTTCTTTAAATCTTGTAAAACATGGATTTTATGCCTTTTGCATGGCTAAAATTCTCATACAATGTTTGATGGTTTTGTAGGTTCCCTTACACTTGTTTAAGTGTTAAAACAAAAGGGCAACCTATGATCAAATCGAAAATCAAACCGAAAAGTCGACTTTTGGATGTTATAGAGTTTATTTACATGTTCTTCCTAGAATTATGGTTAAAATGTTAAAATATGTTTATGTTTCTGTAAAACACATGTTCATGCATAAAAGACAAGACTTCAATCATTGGATGAGGTCTAAAAATCGTTTGGTAGTGAAAACACACCAAAAAGATCACTTTTGTCATGCATGTAATCTGTCCAAATTTTGATCCTACTTTGTTCGACCATAACTCAGTCAATATTGGTCCAAAAATCTTGATTTTTCTTCTGGAATTTAGCTTAATGTCTTACCTTTAAAACGCCACTGGTCTCACTCAAATCCATGGAGTTTTCGACCTCCAAATGTATCACACAAAACTGATGCGCAAACAGCTACCTTGCTGTGAGCAATCTAGTTGTGATACATGTTCATGGGGCTTAAGGTGTTCGATAAATTCAAAAAAAATTGTTTTTAGACTCCTAACAAGTTTATCTCAGTAGAATAAAAAGATAGTAATTTATCTTGTTGATCTCATATTTTTAGAAAATGCATGAACATCATGCATTGTTGTAAGCTTGTAAATTTCAAATACTTGTGTTGTGATGATTCAAAAATACATAAGTGCTAGATAAAACATCTTAAAATTTTGGGGATTATTTTTCTTAGTATCTAGATCATGAAAAGAGTCTTGAAAATAAAAATGGGAATTTTTGAAAAAAACATAAGTATTTTTTCTAAATTAATGCAAATAAAGCCTACAAAAGGTGAAATAATCATGAAAAATACTTTTGGACACAAAATAATTATAAGAAAATTCCAATGTCATTTTCTTAGCTATCCTCAAAATTTCACACTCTTTGGAAGAGTTTTGATATGTTTTCTGATTTACGTATCGTTAAAGCACATAATGTTGGGAACCAAAGTTCCATTGCTCAGAAAGACTTGAAAATTTTACACAAACCTAGAAATGGGTACAAAATGATCTGGTAAAAATTCCAGAATTTTTCGTGAATAATTATTATTTTTCCCATAATTATCCTACTTTTTAAACATAAAATGATTATAAATAATCCATAAATCCAAAAATCCCCAAATCTTCACAGAAAATTTGTGAACTATATTTCATGTTTCATATCAAGTTTGGTAATTTTTAGATGTTCTATTCATATATTTTCATTATTTTTGACAACTCGAACAATTACCGACAACATTAATTAAATGGAAATTCGAACTTTAACGGCACTTTGTAATTTAATTAGCAAGCTAAGCAATCCTAACAAACCATATTAGTCGAGAAACTAATTAGAAACATTGTGTTCTTAGGACTTGGATAGGAGTCAAACCCGGTCGGCACGCGCATTACATCCATCCGTACGCTCACGCTCAATAGTGAGTTTACACAACCCCTCTTTTTAACGTTTTACTTAAATGTTTTGGGGTGAAAAGCATGCTATATGATTTAATTACTATCTTTGGATTACAAATACTATTCTTATGCTATACTTGATTTACGAATGCTATGCTTATGCTATGCTCTTTTTATAAATGCTATCCTTGATTTACAAATGTTATGCTATGCTATCTGCTATGCTTACTTTCGAATACTCGACATGGTTAAAATGTCGTATTGATTACGAATAACTTCTTGAATGTTTGAAGTTTATACGAACATGATTATATGCTTGTTTTCTATCGTATCTAAAGTCCCCGGTATATCTACACGACCATTAACTCTATATGAGCCAAATGATGCATATGAATAGTACTATTTGGGAGCGAGACCACCTCCTCACTCACGCAGCCACGTGAGTGCATCCCATCATCCTAAATGCCAACGATAGGGGATCTCTCTTTGGGGCAAAGGTTTATCGGTTGTAGGTTTGGTTGTGGACTTAAGCATAATAATTCATTGTGACTATAGACAAAAATGCGATAGCATAGAAATTCATAAGCGACTATAAACGTATGACGTTTCTACTTTTGAAACGATATCTCTTTAAACTATAAACTTTACAACCCGGGCTTTACAATGACTTTGTCATTTGAAACAATATCTCTTTAAAACTATAAACTTTATGACCCGAGCTTTACAATGACTTTGTCATTTGAAATGATATCTCTTTTTAACTATAAACTTTACGACCCGAGCTTTACAATGACCTTGTCATTTGAAACGATATTTCTTTGAAACTATAAACGTATTACGTTTTGTCATTTGAAACGATATTTCTTTGAAACTATAAACCTTACGACCCGAACTTTACAAAGACGTTGTCATTTGAAACAATACTTCTTTAAAACCATAAATTTAAAACCTGAGTTTTACACTATAAATCATTGTGGTTATGGACAATGATAGACGTGGTTTCATAATAACACTTCGCATTCTTATGAACTTCGACATAATAAGTCGTTGAGATTATAAACGTTTTGATATTGATTTGATGATCCACTGACTTTATAAACGTAACCTGAATCTATTAAATGCTACAATATGAGTTTTATAAACATAACTTGAACTTATTAAACACTATATCTTGAGTTTTATAAAAGTGAATTGAACATTTCTTTGAAAATATGAGCGTGGCGTTATGAACGAATTACGACTTTTAATTGAGTTCCAAAGGGAATCACTCCTAAATGAATCTCGTACTTAAATAAACCTCTTTTGCAAACAAAACATCGATTCACAAATGAATCTAACTATCAAATGGGTATCGCTCTTAAATGAGCCTTGTTTTAATGAATTACTTTTATAATTATCCGCTCAATAGCGCTTGACCATCCTAAAAATTGATCTTATGAAATTATCGGATGATTTTCGTCATTGTATGAGCCTCGGTACTAAACAGATTACTTTTGTGAACTAATCACGTAGTAACGTGGAACTTCTAAACTAAACTTTGTAAACTCTTGAAAAGATTCTTTCCTTACGCAAAACCTGTGTACTCACCAACTATGTTTCATAGTTGACTTGTTTATTTTTACATGCTTTTCAGGAAATAGTCACAACTTGTCTATTGAAGCTAAACCTGTTATATGAGCTATGCTGCTATAGCGTTACAGAATTTTGTCTCTTTTGGATGTAATCGCATGTTTAGATTATTTACTTTTGTGTTGTAAACGCTTGTAAGACTTATGTAATGTACTAGTAGTAGACCGTTGAACGGTGATCTTTTGTAATTTTCGATTATGAAATCATTGTACTGTTACATCTCGTGTTTCCGCTTTAGTGGGGTGTGACAAAATAGTTCATTTGAATACAAATTTTTTTAAAAGAATGAGAGAATAAATCTCAATCATTCATTTCGATCAAAGATAACAAAACCCATTTTCCATTCATGTTTTTTAAATTTAAATATCTTAAAAACGGTAAGTCAAAAAATAATAAAAATTACACCATAAAAATCATCATGTTTTTCTCTTCGATTAGACATCTCAAAAGGTATACTTCTGACGAATTTTGTTTTTTTTTTTTCATTTTTTGTGGATGTGTTACGATTGACTAACAAAAGTGTTACCCGCAACTATCACATGTGTTATAAGCGATAGTCGGTACTAACACATGTGATAGTCGTCGGTAACATATGTGCTATTTGTTTATAACACATGTGTTACCAATTTTCAAAGGGGTACTAACTTAATGGTTATAGTTTCTAGGCTTCTCTAAGGAGAACTGGTGTTTCTATAACCTTCGGCTCTGATACCATTTTCTGTCACACTCCGCTAAAGCGGAAACACGAGATATAACAGTACAATGATTTCATAATCGAAAATTACAAAAGTTCATCGTTCAACGGTCTACAAATAAAACATTACATTAAGTCTTGCATGCGTTTACAGTGCAAAAGTACATAATCTAAACATGCGATTACATTCAAAAGAAACAAAATTTGTAACACTACAGCAACATAGATTACAAAACAGGTTAAACTTCAATTGCCAAATTATGGCCAAGTCTTGAAAAGCATGTAAAAATAAACGGGTCAGCTATGAAATATAGTTGGTGAGTACACATGTTTTGTCTAATGAAAGACCTTTCAAGAGTTTTCAAAATCTAGTTTAGAAGTTCCACATTCAGCAACCCGTTTGATTGTTATTTTACCTCGGACTAGATCCCCAACCCCCATTATTGCAGCAAAATGATTGATTCCAAAACGAACTGTCCCCATGAATTTTTCGATAAAGTTTATCAGAAGGGACTTATCTCTGATCATGTGTCTGGAAGATCCTAAATCAAGATACCAAACACATACTGAGATTTTCTGCAAAATTAAACCATTGAAGGAACCTTAGGAACCCATATTTCAACGAGTTCGTCAGTTTTGTACAATTTATGGTTGATTGTTTCCTTTTAGGTACCCATTTGGAGATAAATTTAGATAGACTTTTAAGCTTAGGAACCCATTTAGAAATCATTTCTGGGTGTGCTCTTTGTTTTAGGAATCCATTTTGAAACCCAACCCTTTGATTTCCATGGTCTAGATTGATATTGCATAGCAAGTTGATAGTGATTATTACATCTAGCTACAATTCTATCTTTCAACATAGATTTATACACATTCACAAGATAATTTATAGCATAACGCAAAGTATGATTTGTGACAACGTCAAAAATCTCAGGTCAACACCGCACTTAAATTCCTAGTACATTTATTTACGTTTACAGCACTCTAAAATCCTAGTGAAAAGTCTAGGTTATGACTCCTTAAGTACCGAAACCGTAAGTTACCGAAATCGCGTAACGTTCTAGGAGATTGCTTAGCGGACTTTAAAACCGTGATGAACACAAAATTAGGTTACAAAGTGCCAAAGAAAACAAATGAAATTAAATTTCATAAGTCATATCATATCGCAAAAATCGGAATTTAACCGGAAATTCCGTAACTCGGTAAACGCAACTGGAAATCAGTTAATTAACTCGCGAATGTCAATCGTGATCGAATCAAATACATTTTGATGAATGTTATAAACTTATAAAATAAAGTTTCATGACTCAAACTTTAACCACAAAAACATCACAAAAATCGGAATTAACCGAAATTCCGTAACTCGGCAAACGCGACCCGAATCGAATAAACGAAACTCGAATCCGACAAACTAATACTTGAATATCCATTATAAACAATCTAAAATACAATTTGAAGTAGTTTAGAAATTTAGAACATCATTTTTTATAACCCTAATATTAAGCATTAAAACAACACAATTTAAAGTCTTGAAATGTACAAGACTTGTGCAATTTTAATACAAATAAATACCACAACTAATACATATTATATTTTATCAAAAAAATAAAATAAAAACTCCAAATTTTCATGCCAAAACCGGACTTCCCCTTCCCCCACTCAAATCCTTTCTTTACCTTACAAAACTTCACTCACAATTTTAAGATTCCATGCAAAGCCCTTCACCATTTTCACACACTTTCCTTCCATCATTTCCTCTCAATTCTCTCTCAATTATCTCTCAAGAACACAGATATCTCCAGCCCTCTTTCAACCAAATATCATCAATTTTAAAGTGTTCTTACACAAACAAAACATTAAAGGTATACCCAACTATCTCTAGCTTCCATTTCTTCATTTTCTTACTTTGATTCTTGTAGATACTTGGATTTTATGCCTTTCTCATGGCTTAAATCCTCATACAAGGTTTGATGGTTTGTAGGTTACACCTTACACATACTCATGTGTTAAAAGAAGGGTAACCTATGATCAAACCGAAAATCAAACCGAAAAGTCGACTTTTTAATGTTATAGAGTTTATTTACATGTTCTTGCTAGAATAAATGGTTTAAAATGTTAAAAATATGTTTATGTTTATGTTAAACACATGTGCATGCATAAAAGACAAGGCTTCAATCATTGGATGAGGTCTAAAAATCGTTGGTAGTGAAAAACACACCAAAATGATCACCATTGTCTTATATGTAATCTGTCCAGATTTTGACCTCACTTGAAACGACTATAACTCATTGAATAATGGTCAAAAAATCTTCATTTTTCTTCTAGAATTTAGCTTAATGTCTTACCTTTAAAACGCTACTAGTCTCACTCAAATCCATTGAGTATTCCACCTCCAAATGTATCACAAAAAAAACTGATGCGCAAACAGTAACTTTTTTGTGAGCACCTTGTTGTGATACTTGTTCATGGGTCTTAAGGTGTTCTATAAATCTAAGAAAAATTATTTTAGACTCCTAACATGTATATCTCAGTAGTATAAAAAGATAAGAATTTATCTTGGTGATTAAGTATTTTTAGAAAATGCATGAACATCATGCATTATTTTAGTCTTGTAAAATGTAAATAATTGTGTTGTGATGATTCAAAAATACATAAGTGCTAGATAAAACTTCTTAAAATTTTGGGGATTATTTT
Source organism: Logfia minima (assembly GCA_963921325.1). Taxonomy (NCBI): domain Eukaryota; kingdom Viridiplantae; phylum Streptophyta; class Magnoliopsida; order Asterales; family Asteraceae; genus Logfia; species Logfia minima. Next base: position 30,285,809 of record OY992764.1, read on the forward strand.
TCTCAGTATCTAGATCATGAAAAGAGTCTGGAACATAAAAATGAGAATTTGTGGAAAAACATAAGTATTTTTCCTAAATTAATGCAAATAAAGCATACAAAAGGTGAAATAATCATGAAAAATACTTTTGGACACAAAATAATTATGGGAAAATTCCAGTGTCATTTTTCCCAGAAAATGACACTATCCTCAAAATTTCACATTCTTTGGAAGTGTTTTGATATGTTTTCCGATTTACATCTCATTAAAACGCATAATGTTGGGAACCAAAGTTCCATTGCTCAAAAAGATATGAAAATTTTACATAAACCTAGAAATGGGTACAAAATGATCTGGTAAAAATTCCAGAATTTTTCATGAATAATTACTATTTTTCCCATAATTATCCTACTTTTTAGACATAAAATGATTATAAATAATCTTTAAATCTAAAAATTCCCAAATTTTCACAGAAATTTTTTGAATCATATGGTATTTTGTATACCAAATTTGGTATGTTTTGGAATCTGTTTTCATGTGTATCCATTATTTTGATCACAACCGGAGTAATTACCGACAACGATAATTAAACGACAAATCAAACTCTAACGGCACTTTGTAACATAATTGACTAGCTAAGCAATCTTAACAAAACATATTAGTCGAGAATCTAATTAGGAACCTTGTATTCGTAGGTCTTGGATAGGAGTCACTCTCGGTCGAAACGAGTATTACATCCCTTCCGTACGCTCACTAACGATCGTGAGTACATAGCCCCTCTTTTAAACGCTTTACTTAAATGTTTTGGGGTGAAAAGCATGCTATATGATTTAATTACTATATTTGGATTACAAATACTATTCTTATGCTTTACTTGATTTACGAATGCTATGTTTATACTATGCTCGTTTTACAAATGTTATGCTCGTTTTACAAATGCTATCCTTGATTTACAAATGCTATGCTATGCTATATGCTATGCTTACTTTCGAATACTTGACATGGTTAAAATGTCGTATTGATTACGAATAACTTCTTGAATGTTTGAAGTTTATACGAACATGATTATATGCTTGTTTTCTATCGTATCTAAAGTCCCCGGTATATCTACACGACCATTAACTCTATATGAGCCAAATGATGCATATGAATAGTACTATTTGGGAGCGAGACCAACTCCCCACTCACGCGGCCACGTGAGTGCATCCCATCATCCTAAATGCCAACGATAGGGCATCTCTCTTTGGGGCAAAGGTTTATCGGTTGTAGGTTTGGTTGTGGACTCAAGCATAATAATTCATCGTGACTATAGACATTATAACGTGATAGCATAGAAATTTCATAAACGACTATTAATGTATGACGTTTTGACATTTGAAATAACATTTATTTGAAACTATAAACTTACGACCCGAGCTTGACAATGACTTTGTCATTTGAAACGATATTTCTTTGAAACTATGAACTTACGACCCGAACTTTACAATGACTTTGTCATCTGAAACAATATTTCTTTGAAACAATAAACTTACGACCCGAGCTTTACAATGACTGTGTCATTTGAAATGACATTTCTTTGAAACTATAAAACTTACGACCCGAACTTATCATTAGAAACCATATTTCTTTAAAACCATAAATTCTATAAACTGAGTTTTATACTATAAATCGTTGTGGTTTTGGACAATGATAAACGTGGTTTCGTAATAACGCCTCGTATTCTTATGAACCTCGACATAATAATCTGTTGAGATTATAAATATTTTGACATTGATTGATGATCCTTGGATATTATAAACGTAACTTGAACTTATTAAACACTACAACTTGAGTTTTATAAACGTGAATTGAACATTCCTTTGAAAATATGAGTATGGCGTTATAAATGAATCACGACTTTTAATTGAGTTCCGAAGGGAATCGCTCCTAAACGAATCTCGTACTTAAATAAATCTCTTTTGCGAAAAAACATCGAATCACGAATGAATCTAACTATCAAACGAGAATCGCTCTTAAATGAGCCTTGTTTTAATGAATTACTTTCATAATTATCTGCGCAATAGCGCTTGACTATCCTAGAAATTGATTTTCAGATGATTATCGTCTTTGTATGAGCCTCGACACTAAACAGGCTACTTTTGCGAACTAATCACGTAGTAACGTGGAAGTTTTAAACTAGACTTTGTAAACACTTGAAAATGGTCTTTCATTACACAAAACCTGTGTACTCACCAACTATGTTTCATAGTTGACCTGTTTACTTTTACATGCTTTTCAGGAATTAGTCACCACTTGTTTATTTAAGCTAAACCCGTTATATGATCTATGTTGCTATAGCGTTACGGGATTTTCTCTTTTGGATGTAATCGCATGTTTAGATTATTTACTTTTGTGCTATAAACGCTTGTAAGACTTTATGTAATGTATTAATTGTAGACCGTTGAACGGTGATCTTTTGTAATTTTCGATTGTGAAATCATTGTACTGTTACATCTCGTATTTCCGCTTTAGCGGGGTGTGACATGATTACAATTTTTTGAATGTTGAAAATACAATGAATCATGTTCGTTGACATTATTGTAGTTACACGAATAAGAACTATTGAGAGTGCGATTAAACTTTTGACTTCGGCATTTGTCATGAAGATTTGTCGTTTTTAGATCTGAAACATGAAAAGCACCGGTATTAGTATTTGAAAAACCTGATTGAATGCTCTTGTTTGAAGAAAACTTAACATACTTTTTATTCTTTTGCAAAGAATAATTAGTAAATTGAGATTTCTTTGTAGCATTTACTATGTGCTTTATACTTTTTTCTTTCAAAGAATGGTTAACCATTGGTTCAATCTTCTTTTCAAATAGTGTTTCCAAATCTCCTTCGGATCCCATTAGTTTATCAAAATCAAGTTCTTGAAAAGATTTTGATATCGAAGCTAAACTAGATGTAGAATTAGAACCTTTCAGTTGTTCAATATTTTGCAAAAGATTTGTTCTTTCTTGATCAAAATTTAGTTGTAGAGTGGTTATTTGTTTTTCAAGATCAAATATTTTATTTTCCAAAATTAAATTTGGAATATAAAGTTTTGTTTTAACCACTTATTCCATTACTTCATCTTGATCAATAACAGGCGTTGGACAACTTGGAAAATAATCCTCCGAAAGTGGTATTTTCCTTGTGTCATAACTTTCATTTAATTTCTCATAATTAAATGAAAATTGTGCATTCTCGGTTTTTGGCCTATTGAAATTCTCAATAACTTCTTCTTCATTAGTTGTGTGTACAAAAAACATTTTTAAAATACTTCCCATGTTACCGTAGTTATAGAAGGTAGGTACTTTAGAAATAGCTTTTTGTAAATAGCAAGGATTTTCAAAACCTAATCCTTCTCTTGAATTATAAAATTTGATATCCTTAGGTTTTCTGAAGTCATCTTTAATCGTTTAAACTATGAATTTCTTAATTTCAAAAATTATCCAAGCTCTGATACCACTTGTTGGAATCGGTCTGATCTAATTGAGACTTATAGATTTGAATAATTATCAAGAAACTTGTGGAATAGTACTTGATAACTTAAGAACGATTCACAGAATAATATTTTAACAATCAAAAGCTTCAATATTATTAATATCAATTATACGAATACACAGATGTATTAGGGTTTACACCTTGAAGCCTTACATACGTATCTCTATGCTATTGGATCTCTATTTATATGTATATAGAGTCCTGAACAACTTTCCTTTAAACTAGGAAACAAAATCAATCTTTTCAACTAACTCTATTTGTTACCGTAATTACAAAACACGTAAACAGTATTAATATTGTAAACAATCTTAACTATGAAGCAACACTAATACTGGAACAATAGTTACTCTGAAGCTTTGCAGTATTAATTCTTCAATCTTCTTACAGTACTAACTCTGATAGCAGCATAAACTCTGAAGCAGTATTAATCTTCATACAGGATAACCTCTGCTAACAACACTAACTTTCTTCTAACAGCACAAACATATTAAAACCAACATATCACTTGTTGTAGGTTGAAGATATCTTTTGATGGATGATGCTTACCCAACATATATTCCGAATCTCCCTTGAGGACCCATTTTTGTACATTGTGGTGATGCAATGGGAACGTATAGTGCACAACCAAATAGTTTCAGGTGGAAAATATTTGGCTCTTTTCCAAAAGAAAGTTGTAGACGAAATTACTTGTGATATGCACTTGGTGTAACACGAACTAATGATGCACCATGTAAAATTGCACGTCCCCAAGTAGACATTAGTAGTTTTGTTCTCATTATTAAAGGTCTTGCTATTAGTTGGAGACGTTTCATTAATGATTTAGCTAAACCATTTTGTGTATGAACATCAGTGATTGAATGTTCAACAAAAATTCCTACAGACATGTAATAGTCATTGAATGCTTGTGATGTAAATTCTCACGCATTATCAAGTCTCTCCTTCTTAATATCATGATCAGGAAAATGTGTGGGTAATTTAGTAATGTGAGAAAAAAAAATTGCAAGTGCCATATTGCGGGTTGATAATAAACAAAAATGAGACCATTTTCTTGATGCATCTATTAATACCATAAAGTATCTAAATGGTCCAACTCATGGATGAATAGGTCCACATATATCACCTTTAATTGTTTCAATAAACTATGGTGATTCGTTTTCAACTTTAAGTGGTGAAGGTCGCACAATTAGTTTTCTAAGAAAACAAGATTTACATGGAATCCTTTTCTCATGGGAGATCTTATGATCCTTGAATGGTTGTCCATGTGTACTTCCAATTATTCTTTTCATCATTGTAGATCCCAGATGACTTAATTTGTCATGCCATAAACTGAACAAACTAAGATTACACTGTTTTTCTTTAACTACCATGTGAGATTTTACTACATTTATATGTGTATAATGCAAGCTAGAATCAAGCATCGAAATTTTTTTCAACACATGTTTCTCATTAGTAAGGTGAAATAAAACGGCTCCAAATCGTACTATTGTCCCCGACAACGACGCCAAAAACTTAATGCGCACCGAATGATCGGTCCGTCTCGGCGAGACGTTGTTGGTTGTGGTGGTACCGGACAGTCACAAAACAGTGCGCGATCAGTGGGGTGTTTTATATTTATAGTGCGGGGTATCCTAAATTACTTACTACGTACAGGCTCTAACTAAGGCGAGTAAGTGACAAGTATAACTCAGGTGTCGTTCTATGACGGTTGAATTTGAAGCGGAGCTCGTTCGGATAATTCAGTGTTCGGGGTTTGGATAGTTGGATAAGAATTTGGTTTTTATCAATTAAACTAGTAAAACAATCAAATAAAAATAAGCTAGCTAGCATACAAGGAACAACTAGGGATAAAGGAATACGTGGTTTTCCATGATTTAGTTTAGTGTCGGAACGATGTTTATTGTGAGGGCAATCTTAGACTATAGATAGATAGACCTTGGTGTAAACATTAGAACCCTACCAATTTAGCGTACATTCTAAATTGATATGTCACCAGGAACTAGGTTATCTTGATTATGATTAGAATAGATATGCTCAACTCCCAACACTGCTCTACTATGGAACAAGTGACCATTCTTGGAATATTGTGATTCCTATGTGAAGGGATAGAGTAGTAGCCAAAATAAGTATTTGACCGTTCTTAACACCTAGGTTTATCTTTTACTCTTCTAATTGTGTGATTGGTTATTAACTTTGCAGGTTTAAACTACTAGTTATGTAGAGTCTAAGGTTATAAGCATCTTAGGTCAGTTGAACCTTCGCTTTCTTTTCTAGGCTTATCCTATATGTTCAGATAGCTCAGATTACTTATGTTATGACCTAGACTTCTCCTTTTCAAGCAGTTGTACATACATGGATTATTCACAATGTTTCATATGCAGACCATATCATTCAGTAAGTCAAAATGCACTTTACCGCATAGCAGTGTTCCCATTGTTTCATACGTTAACCATTCCTAATTTGAGTAATCCACTAGGTGATGTACAGTGATTCCATAGTTATTTAATATATACAGACTTACTATGTATTAAACGGTGTTCTCGTGGTTTCTTACTTCTATAATGGTTTTAACACAAATAACTACATACCACAATCAAGATTCATGACTTCTTAATATCTATGAATTCATGTGAATATATATGTGTGTGTATATGAATATGTAAGTATATTGTCAAAGGTTCAGGTATTCATTTCTAACACACAGTTACAAGCTCTCTGAAATACAAACAAAACGATACAAATGCGCTCTCTCAATTTCTGATATGATCAATCAACTTACAAATGAAGCCAAGCTTCCTATTTATACTCGAACCTGTTGTTTACTGTGACAATTATATTGACTGCGACAGTTACTGTTGGATTGTCGCATTTACACTAACTGCGACAATCATGATTGTCGCATTTTCACTTATTGCAACAATTGTGTATTGTTGCATTTTATTGCTGTCGCACTCTGCTTGCGACAGTCAGATATAAAACTTGTCGCAGTCTAATACTTATACAAATGCAAATCTTATTTTATTTATCTAACAATCTCCCCCTAGGATTTAGCATCTTGTATCTTGAATATATTCTTTGAAGCAAGTATTCTTTTGCAGTCTTTGATGATCTTCCTTGAATAATCTTGTAAACTCTACTCTTTTCTTTAGTAAGATTTTGTCTGGAAATCTTTGACCTTTTTTTCTAAACATTCTTTAATTCTCTATTGCTCCCTCTTGATATGATATGAGTCTTCTGGAGCTTTTAACGTGTCAATTCTCTGAACCTTATATGACTTTTGTTGATTGACTTTTCAAACGTCAGTCAACTCTTGAATAGATAACCTTGAACCTTTTGGACTTTTTCTTTCACAACTTTCAATAATCTCCCAATAAATCCTTTCTTCAAATCCTTTCTTTGACTTTATATCAATCTTTAACATATCAATTGTCATATTTAAATTATTCAAAATTGACCAATACTAAAGAAATCATTTTCCTAACCCTTCTACATATGCAACTCGTTTGATTGTAATTTTTCCTCTCGCCAAATCACCAACCCCCATAATAGCAGCAAAATGATTCTTCCCAAACCGAACTGTCCCCATGAATTTTTCAATGAAGTTTACTAGTAGGGACTTATCTCCGGTCATGTGTCTGGAACATCCTGAATCAAGATACCAAACACATACCGAGATTTTCTGTAAAATCAAACAATTGGAAAATCCTTAGGAACCCATTTTTCAACAAGTTCGTCAGGTTAGTGCAGTTTATGGTTTATTGATTCCTTTTAGGTACCCATTTTGAGATAATTTTAGGTGAACTTTTAAGTTTAGGAACCCATTAAGAAATCATTTTGGGTGTGCTCTTTAGTTTAGGAATCCATTTTGAAACCCAAACCTTTGATTTCCATGATGTAGATTGATATTGCATAGCAAGTTTATAGTAATTATTACGTCTAGCTACAATTCTATCATGCTACATAGATTCATTCACATTCACAAGATAATTTCTAGCATAACACAAAGTATGATTACAAATGTTTGAATGCTGAAAAATACAACGAATCATGTTTGTTGACATTATTGTAGTTACACGAATAAGAACTACTGAAAGTGCGATTAATCTTTTGACTCTTTTGAATTCGGAATTTGTCATGACGATTTGTCGTTTTTAAATCTGAAACTTGAAAGGCACCAGTATTAGTATTTGAAAAACCTGATTAAATGCTCTTGGTTGAAGAAATCTTAACATACTTTTTATTCTTTTGCAAAGAATAATTAGTAAATTGAGATTTCTTTGGAGCATTTACTAAGTGCTTTATACTATTTTCTTTCAAAGATTGTTTAAACGTTGGTAACATTGTTTCCAAAACCTCTTCAGATTCCATAATTTTATCAAAATCAAGTTCTTGAGAAGATTCTGATATCGATGCTAAACTAGATATCGAAGAAATTTTTAGTTGTTCAATGTTTTATCAAAGAGTTGTTCGTTCTTGATCAAAATTCAGTTGTAGAGTGGTTATTTGTTTTTCAAGGTAAAAAAATTTATTTTCTAGAATTAAATTTGGAATGTAAAGTTTTGTTTTAACCACTTGTTCCAAAACCTCATCTTGATCAACAACCGGAATTTATTTTCCAGAATTAAATTTGGAAAAATAATCCTCATAAAGAGGAACTTTCCTTGTGCCATAACTCGCATTTAACTCTCTATAATTGAACGAAAATTGTGCATTTTCTGCTTTAGCTCTATTGAAGTTCCCAATGACTTCTTCTTCATTAGCTGTTTTTACAAAAAACATTTTTAAAATACTTCCCATGTTACCGTAGTTATACAAGGTGGGTACTTTTGAAATGGCCTTTTATAAATGTTGGTGCATGTTTTGTGACAATAACTCTTATTTTGTAATAGTTAGTTTTTGTTATTAGTTTTAGAGTAAATATTGTAATTGTTATTAACTTAGCCTTTTGTAGTTTGTTTGTAAGTTCGTACGAATCTATATGTTCGTACGAACCTAGGATGTTCGTACGAACATGTAAGTTCGTACGAACCTAGGATGTTCGTACGAACATGTAAGTTCGTACGAACCTTGGACCAGCTAAGTTCGTACGAACTTGTTGACTATATAAACAAAGTTGTAATGTCATTGGTACGCTTTTGGAAACTGATATATTCGAATATACAGAGCTATCTTTCGAATACATACAAAATTATACTATAAACACTTGCATTTCACTTGTTTTATTGTTGTTTGTGTGTATTAAACCTTTCCGCAAACTAATATACATTGTAATCCCGTTTGGATCCGTTCAAAGGGACTTTCAATTGGTATCAGAGCTTCAACAAGCCTTTGTTGGGTTCGGGATTGATAAAACACAAAGAAAACGAGATTTGAAAGTGTTTTGGAAGATAAAAGTTGTACTTTCGGCTTTCTTGAGTGTTTGTGATTCATATTCCTTAAGTTTCATTCGATTTCAACGGTTGAATCTTTCTAGATCTGAGTTTTTGCTCAGATTTGAGTTTGAACAGCAAGTTCGTACGTTTCAGAAAGTGTCGTACGAAATTACCTCAATTAGCCTTCGAACCTAGCCAGCTGTAAGTTCGTACGAACTTACAGCTTCGAACCTGATAAGTTCAAACGTTTGATATCATACGAACCTAGATAGTCTTCGAACTTATAAGTTCGAATAAATCTAAGTCGTACGAACCTAGTGTTTGACTTGTGTTGACTTTTTGTACTTGACTTTGTTTGACTCTATCTCACTATGTCGAATCTCAACAAAATGATGGAAATGGACCATGAAGTTGGGAAGTCGGCCTCACCTCCAAAACTCCTTAAGGGAGAGGATTACTTTTGGTGGAAGGAACGGTTCGAATCCTTTGCCAAGTATAATGATGTTCAGATGTGGCTCTGCATCAAGGACGGCTATGAAGCCCCCACTTATATGTTCGAGGGTAAACCGTGTTTCGTTTCATATTCATCCTTGAAGGAGGAAGAAAGAAAGATGTACGAAGCAGAAAACAATATCTGCACTGACTATGTGCCTTCCTCAAGAGATAAAGCACACATTCAAAATTACAAGTCTCTCTCACTTGATGAAGTGATAGGGAAACTGCGTGTATACGACTTGAACATGTAGAGGAAAGAGACCGGGTCCGATCAAGTTCAGGATCCCAGCGTTTACCACGGTAAACGGTCTGATTCTGCTGCATCTATAAGTGGTGGAGTTACTGCATTTTATACTATCGAGGGTGAAACGGACTCGGCTATCAGAACTACTGCTAGCAATGTCTATTATATTGCCTCATCAGAAGACTTAGGGGCTGATAGAAAATTGAAAACTGGGACATCAAATAGTTTTAAATCAATGCCCATGAGTATGAAGTCAACTGAAGAGGAAGTAGCCTTGCTTGCCTCTTTCATTGCATCTCGTGAAAACTTCATTAAGGGCAAGATCACTGATCCTGAGTTGATAAATGAGGATTATGATCAATTGGATCAAGATGATCTAGAGGAGATGGACTTGCAATGGCAAATGGCCATGATCGCAAGAAGAGCCCAACATTTTATGAATAGAACTGGGAGAAAATTTGTAAGTAGCAAATTGGGTTTTGACAAGTCCAAAGTGAAGTGCTATAACTGTGATGGTTTTGGGCACTTTGCTCGGGAATGTCAGAGACCTAACAGAGATCAAGCTCCTGGTCAAAACGGGTCAAGACATTTTAGTCAAGGCTCATCTGATAACAATCAGAGCTCAGGAAGTAATCATACTTCAAGAGCTCTGGTGGTTCAATCTCAAGGAGGAGCATATGACTGGAGCACAAAATCTGAGGAATCGCAACCATTTATGGCCTCCATTACTGAAGAGAAGGAGGAAAGCAATGCAGGGTCTGATTCAGAGAAGGAAGCAACTACTGAGATGGAGATTGATGTACCTGCTGATGAAGAAAGAATCAAGATTCTGAAGTCAACTGAGGAAATGAGCTCAAAGGACTTCATTGCCTACATGGCAAATCTTGACGCTGAGAAACAAAAGGTATTACTTAATTTAGATCTAGTAGTTAAAGCCTGTGTGTTATGTACTAACTTTCAGGAACAGGCTGAGAAGTTAGTGGAATCATCTGATGTTATAACATCTCAGTTAAAATCTTTAAAAGAAGAAAACACCATATTAAACATCAGAAACTCATAACTAATAAGTAAAGCAAAATCTAATAAAGCAGACATGAAATACTTAACAGATAAGTTAAATGAGCAAAGTGTAAGAAATGACTTGGCTCATGAACATATTTTAGAATTGACTAAACTTTCTGCTGATAGGGAAAAGGAATTAGCTGATGCAAAGGTTCGGATAGCTGATCTTAACAGGAAATTAGAGTTAAGAAAATTCTCTATCGAAACCTTAGATAACATGCTCAGCGTCTAAAAACAGCCTGGTGATCACAAGGGAATGAGCTATACAGAAAGTCCTCCTCCTTTTAATCACAATTATTCCTTTATATCTGATGAAACTGAGATGTCTAATGTTGATGATTCTGCTAAACAACCAACAGTTCCTGGTCTAATACATTTTGTTAGACCTGCGAAAGCTGAGATAAGTACTACACCTGAATCAACATCAACTGACACTCCCATTCCACCAGTTTCTGAACTAAAAATGAATTTTGTAAAAGAGAGTGTGGTCGAACATGGAAGTGTCAAGGAGAAGCTAAAGAATAGAATTAATCTTGAGTTACCCAAATCTGAAAATGAAAATTTAGATAATAAAAATGATAAGGGTAAGAAGGTTATAGCAGTCTCCTCTTCAAGATTGCCTGAACTGGATGAAATGGCGATTCAAAAGGCCGCTAAAAAAGCCTTCGTGAAACGCTCATGCTTTACATGTCATCAAAAAGGGCATGTTGCAAGCATTTGTCCAACTAAGGGCAAAATTGGAAAGGTACAGGTGAAGAAAGACCAATCACCTGTAAAGTCTGTGTTGCCTCCTAAAAAGAAAAATCCAGAGGCGACAAGCATAAAATTGAGGTTGTCTGGCGTTTTCATAACAGAAGGTAAAACTAAAGAAAATGAAAATGCTGGAAATTCTGGGAGGAATGGGATGGGATTTAAGAGAACTCAAAGTTCTCAGAGAACACAACCTGCATTAAAATCTGTGAAGTTTTCGTCTCATGATAGTTCTAGGAGCACTACCTCTTCTGGAGGAAGCTCTTATGGACAGTCTTCTAGGAATAAGACTCCACAGAGATACCAAACTCCCAACAACCGTTTTAACAACCCTAATAGTAATAATATGAATTATCATAATTTAAGTTATAACTATCCAATTAGGGTTAGATCTACATCAAACCCAAGGCCAGTAAATCCTAGACTTTTTCAGAAGTCTCCGGAAAGAAAGCCTAGTGGTAGTACCTCCCATGCTCAGACGAATGAGACTCCCAGAGCATCCGGCTCTACTGTTAAGAGTAATGGATACTTGAAGGAGTTCACATTCGTATATGAGAATGACAAACCCAAGACCGTCGTGACTTGGGTCCCCCTTGATAACTAATTATTTTCATTTAATGTACAGGAGTTAATCAGACGTGCCACAAACTGGTGGTATGTTGATAGCGGTTGCTCAAGGCACATGAAGGGGGAAAGACATCTTCTTGTGGACTTCATACACAAGAAGGGAGGGTATGTCAACTTCGCTAGAGCGAAAGGTGGCCAAATTACTGGATTGGGAAATGTAACAAATGGTAAGCTAATGCTAGAGCAAGTCAACTATGTTGAGGAGCTGAAGCACAATCTTATGAGTGTATCTCAGATCTGTGATAAAGGACATCCTGTCCATTTCATGGATAAGGAAGCACTTATATTAAAACCTGGTTTTGTCATTCCAGAAGAATGGATAATCATGAGGGCTCCTAGGAAGAATGACACTTATGTTATGGACATGAGTGTTACTGAATCTGTTCAGGAGTCGACATGTCTTCTATCCAAGGCATCTGAAAATGATTCTCAGTTGTGGCACTGGAAAATGGCGCACCTGCACTTTAGAAAGATGAACTATATAGTAAGAAACGGACTAGTGTTAGGTGTACTAGTACAGAAGTTTGGATTTGAGGACAAATGTGTACGTTTTCAGAAAGGAAAACAACACAAGCAACCTCATAAGTCAAAATCTCAAAATTCCAATGCCTCAACTTTTGACCTTCTTCACATGGATCTATTTGGTCCTGTAATGCAAGGAGTATAGGCGGTAAACACTACTACCTAGTTATCACTGATGACTTCTCGCGCTTCTCTTGGGTATTCTTTTTGGGAACAAAAGATGAGACAGCAGAAATGCTGATGACATTCTTTACCCAAATTGAACATCAATATGGACGAGGATTCAAGAAAATAAGAAGCGACAATGGCCTAGAGTTCAAGAACTCGGTAATGAATGTCTTTTGCTTAAGCAAAGGAATTCAACACCAGTTCAGTGCACCCTATGAGCCACAACAAAATGGTGTCACTGAAAGGAAAAAATAGAACCTTGATTGAAGCAGCAAGAACAATGCTGACTGATTCAAAGCTTCCCGTCATTTTCTAGGGAGAAGCAGTGAATACAGCTTGTCATGTACTCAATAGAGTTTTAACCGTTAAGAAACATAACAAAACGTGTTATGAGCTTCTAAATGGTCGAAAATCAAACCTGACTGGTCTTGAACCCATCGGTGTTCATTGTACCTTATTGAAGACCAAACATCAATCTAAATTTGGTGAGAAGGCTAACGAAGGATTTTTCCTAGGATATAAAGCCGGATCTCCAAACAAAAGGGTCTATAATAAGACATCTGGAAGAGTTGAGATTGTATATAACATACAAGTCACATCTTATACTCCAGCCGTACAAACTGGACCAGAATGGTTATTTAATTATGACATTGTTTTCAAGTCATTTAATCTTCCGATCCTATGTGAAGTTGACTCTCTAGGATTATAACATGTTATACTAGATGATGGTGAAGATAATATATTTGCACCAAGATCTAGTGTTCCAAGTTCAGAAGTTGCAAATGATAAAGGTAAAGAAGTGATTAATGAACCGATTATAGACCTAGATCCCACCTCAATCGATCTCCCATCTTCATCTGAAGTTACAGATTCTGTGCAAGAAACAGCTGCAGAAGAAGCAACACTAGAGGGGGAGATTGGATCAAATCTAGGGTCTGACATACCGGTTAATACTACGATCTCGACTCGTGTGAACAAGTATCATCCAATTGATAATATCATTGGTGATCCGAGTTCTGGAGTAAAGACTCGTAAAAGAGATATCTGGCAGCACCAGTCTATATGTATCGATCCAAGATACTGGGATCATGCATAAGTGCCTGTATAGTTGTTTTATATCTCAAATAGAGCCGAAAAATGTTCAAATGGCTCTCAAAGATAACTCCTGGGTAGAGGCTATGCAAGAAGAGCTTGCTAAATTCAAAAAGCTCAAAGTATGGGAGCTAGTTGATCTACCCAAGGGAGAATATGCAATAGGCACCAAATGGGTGTTTAAGTGCAAACGTGATGATAAATGAATAGTTATTCGAAACAAGGCAAGGCTAGTAGTTCAGGGATTCAACCAACAAGAAGGGATTGACTGTAGGTGTTCGCACCAGTAGCAAGGCTAGAAGCAATTTGATTGTTTCTGGCATATGTTGCACATAAGAAGATTAAAGTATATCAACTCGATGTTAAGAGTGCCTTTCTTTATGGTAAAGTTCAAGAACTGGTGTTTGTCCAACAAGCTCCGGGGTTCAGTGATCCAGACCATCCAGACGGAGTCTATAAATTAGACAAGGTTTTGTATGGACTGCATCAAGCACCCATAGCTTGGTATGAGACGCTATCTACCTATCTCTTGGAAAATGGGTTCAAGAGAGGACAGATAGATAGCACTATGTTCATCAAGTGGCAAAAGGAGGATTTCCTACTTGTACAAGTCTATGTCGATGATATCATCTTTGGATCATCTGACGAGAAAATGTGCAGAGACTTTGAGCAAGTAATGAAGCGGAGATTTGAGATGAGTGCAGTGGGTGAATTGAACTTCTTCTTAGGATTACAAGTCGATCAGAAAAGGGATGGATTTTTCATTCACCAGATGAAGTATGTTCATGAAATGCTCACGCGTTTCAATATGACAGACAGTTCGTCATATGGCACTCCGATTCAACTGAATCATAATCTCGGACCGGATACTGAGAGCTTTGAAGATGTGGATCCGACTCAATATCGGGCCATTATCGGTTCTCTCATATATCTAACTGCTTCTAGACCGGACATAACATTTGTAGTCTGTTTGTGTGCTCGCTTTCAATCTAATCCAAAAGAATCACACATGAAGGCAGCAAAGAGAATTTTGTGTTACCTTAAGGGAAAACCTAAGTTAGGTCTTTGGTATCCCTCGAGTGGAAATTTTGACTTTGTTGCCTACACTGACTCAGACTATGGAGGTTGTAACTTGAATAGGAAATCCACCTCGGGTGGTTGTCAGTTGCTAGGTAGTCGCATTGTCTCATGGCAATGTAAGAAGCAAACCTCGGTCGCAATCTCAACCTGTGAGGCTGAGTATGTAGCAGCCGGTAGTTGTTGTTCACAAGTATTGTGGATACAACAACAGCTGCGTGACTATGGTTTGAACTTCACAAGTACCCCTATTATGATTGATAACCAATCTACAATGTCCATAACTAATAATCCGGCTAAGCATAGTAAAACGAAACACATTGACATTAGACATCATTTTATACGTGACTGTGCTGAAAAACATCTGATTAAATTAGTTAAGGTGATAACTGATGACAATCTTGCCGACCTTTATACCAAGGCATTTGATAGGTCTCGGTTTAAGCTTTTAATCCAACTAAATGGGATGAGAAATCCTGAGTAAATTTTTCCCACAAAAGAACTTAGTGTATTTTTATTTCTTAGTTTATTTTACTTTTTGTCTTTGCAAAATTAATTAAAAAAATTGAGAGTCATTGTATTAATTGCATAGAAATCATGAAATCATTATCCATGCCTAGAACATTTTATATGTGTGGCTTTTAGATGTAGGACATACACAGTAAATGTACCTAAAATGCAATGTATTTGATAGCTTCACATGATGATGTATTGGTAGGCATTAGGCATAATGGTTTTCAAGTATTAAATTTATAATAAATAATACGATCTTTTATGTGAACTCTTTAATTTGATGTACGACTTAAGTCTTAATTCTTAGGAGATAGATCGTACATGAATGCTTGATATTGGATATAAAATAAAAATAAATCATCTGGGGGGTTCACTGACTGTTTCTTCTGCTACATCTAGAAATATGCTGACCTAGATTCAGTCAGTGTTTCCTTACACTGGAACAAACTTGACCGCGAAACAAGAATAATGTGTTCAAGGTCTCTAGTCAAACTATGTCGCTTTGTTGTACGAAAGTACAGACCTGTCACCTCTAGTTTGATTTTAGATTTGTTTGCTTCTAACCTTAGTCTTGTATGATAGTTGAAACATGTACTTATGTACATTGCTGTTAAAGCAAAATGTCTTGACTTTAAAGATGACATAAACATGAAAAATATCCAATACATGCTACTCTTGACTGTCTAGATCTTAAGGGTATATCATATGTAAGATACACAGGAAATCGTGAACAATAATCTAATATGTACTTGAGAATTCTGAATGCCGAATATTTAAATGGACAACAATACCGATAATCATTGTGATCTATTACTTACAACAATAAAAATCAAAGGAATAATTTAAAATTCCTAACTGTGTATTGTTCTCATCATGGCTAATTCGATCTTTGTATCAGTGACACTCTCAAAAAGATTGTACGTTTTCAAATATGAACAATTTCATATTCGCATTTTACTTTTTATGTTATTTTACATTGTTTAAATAAATAAATGAATAAAAGTTCTTCGCTTTTGGGAATTATTTACATTTTGTTTTATTAATTGCTCAAAATTTGATCCATTACTTGTCTAAATATTTAGGTTAGTCAAATATGTTTTAAGATTGAAAATGTTAAACTTAGAGGAGAGGGTATGTTCGAAGTCTAAGTTCGTACGAACTTAGACTTAGGGTATAAAAGGGTCAAGCCTAGTCAAACTTCTCATTCTCAACCCTTCGAACCTCATATTCGTACGAACATACCCAGTGCGTCTGCGTACGAACCTAGCCTCGGTTCACCCATTTTCAAATTAAACTCAAAATCTGGACGTTGTTTTACAATTCCAAACCGTTAGACTTCATCACAAATATAATCTACATCTTTGTAAGTAACTTAGACAAGATTTAGACCGTTATTCATAACAAAATTGAATTATTTTTTGGGTTTTTACAAAACTATCTATAATTCAAAATCTGGAATGTGTTTTGGTTGATTAAGATAAAACAAGCCTAAGCGCACCTTTTCCAAGTGTCTGATTGCGTTTTAATTAACAAAATTTTTGAACTTTGGTTTTCAGTTCATCCATTCGAACCTACATCTTCGTACGAACCTAGCCAATGTAAGTTCGTACGAACTTAAGTTTGACTTGGTTAAACAGTAAGTTCGTACGAACATACAAGGGCAGTAAGTTCGTACGAACTTAAGTTTGACTTGGTCAAACAGTAAGTTCGTACGAATCTACAAAGGTAGTAAGTTCGTTACGAACCTATTTTGGCTTGAACTTTGAAAATTTTGTTGAGACTTGTTTTAATTGTAGAATCTTGCATACCGGACTTTAAATTACTTATGTCTAATCTCTAACATTATTATTCTTTATTTTTGGTGTGTTTGTGTTTGCTTTTGCAGAAATGGCTGATCAAGTGCGTGATTTCTTCAACAAGCATAATGTGGCAGTTACTTTTGATCTGGCTAATCCGGCCACGGAATCGTTTAGAGGCATGTTGGACTTTCTCATGCGCTCGCGAGTGTACTATGCACTTACTCATTCGCCGACTTTGAGTTTTCCGTATCTCAGCTAATTCTGGGCAACGGCGGTTCATGATTGTGAGCCTCAACCACCAGTGATAAGGGCTACCGTGAATGGTGTCGATATCAAATTTTCTGCTGAGTTTCTTAGGCAGGTCTTGCAGTTGGGGACTGAAGAACAGGAAGACGGCCCAACTACCTTTCCTCTTGAGATGCGTGCTGGCGCGTTTCAACGCATGGGTTATGTGGGAGACGTTACTCACACCCAATACACTAAAAGTCTGGTGTACGGCCAGTGGCGCTATCTAATGCACATTCTGCTAGTGTCATTCCGGCCAAAGAAGGCAGGGTTTGACACTATGAACCACAAGCTGCAGTCTGGGATGATTTCCCTTGTATACAACAAACCCTACTGCTTTTCTCAGTACTTTTTCGATGAGATGGTTCAGCAGATCAAGGGGAGCGTGAAGGACCATTTTATTTTATACCCTCGGTTTGTCATGATGGTGATCAATGCCTTGCTTCCAAATCTTCCAGTGATCAATCCGGTTGTTCATCTGATGCCGGTAGATAAGAAAATTTTCGGCCATTGCCTCAGTCACAACAAAAGGCGGCTGTTGCTGATAGGCCTCAGGCCGTGCCCTTGTTTAGGGCAATTATTGATGCTGCTTATTAGGCTCCACCAAATCATGGTTGGTTGGATGTGCCTATGCCCCAGGCAGCTGCTGAGGTTCCAGTTCAAGAACCAGGCCGGCCCATGTACATGCAGAACATGTGGCAGTTATTGCTGGGCCACCGCAGGAGGTTGTCGAGGATATCCTGCACCAAGTAGAGCACCCTGTTGAGGGAGAACGTATTGATGCTGCTATTGCTGAAGAGTCTGTTGAGGAGGAACCGAGAGACATTGACAAGTATTTCTCTGAAGGTGGAGACTTCACCAGTTGATGCTGATGAGCCGAGCAAGACATCTGCTGAAGCTGAAAAAGCTGATGCTCTAGATTCTGAGGCTACTGAGTTTGATGCAGATGATGATGAGAATGAAGATGATGATGGTGATGATGACGATTCGAGTCAACCTATGATAGTTTTCCAGGGCTCGAAGGGGGTGTTGCGTGACCCCCTGGTTGCCGGGGAAATGCAGAAGGGAAAGAGAAAGGTCAAGGAGGACGATGACTATGTTCCCGAGGACTCCGATGTCGAATCTGAACCAGACCGGTTCCGGGTGCAAGCACGTAAGCGCCCGCGTTCCACTGGTATTGTTATTGGAGAGGGTGGTCAAGCTCCACAAATCATATCTCATTCACCACCACCCGTCGTTCCACCGACTGTACAACCACCACTCACACTTCCATCAATTACACCTACTACCGCACCACTTTCCACTCAATCTACTCAAACTGTTCCCAGCCCGGCTGCTCGGCTCTCTGATCCGGATAAGTTTACATATCTTGAGGGCCGGATCACGAGTTTGTCTGATATGGTTGCCAATTTGACTGGACTCATTGTGAGTCAGGAAATTCTAGTTCAGAACTTAACAAAGCTAAATCAGGAACTCGTAAAGCGCCATGAGAAGTTATAGGATCAAGTACAGTTGAATGAGGTCACTATTTTCCAAATGAAGCGCCAATCGCTCAGGGGGAGTCAGGAGCCAGGGTACAGGGAGGATGAGCTGAGATTTAAAGCTAATAATGACCGTGACGATGATCCAAGCGCACCCAAAGAAGGTGAGCTGCCTGGCTCTTCATCTAGAGTGAAAGGTGCAGTAATAGCTCAGGGGGAGTCTGGTCAAGGTACGGGTGTGAGCGGATCTGGAAAAGGTGCAACAAAGCCTCAAGAAGAGATTGAACCATCTCGAGGGTGGAACAAAGAGTCCAGTGAAGCACCAGCCGAAGGGTCAGACTGGAGCCAGAAAATCGAAGAAAAAACGGATCAAAAAGGTGGTTGGGGGGCAGAATCAGGGTCTAGTGGTGGTGCAGCGGCAGATGGTGGTGGCATCCAGCTTCCAGTTAATCTAACAGAGTCTGATACTATAGAAGCGTTGCTTGGTTTGGACGATTCTGATAGCGAGGGATCTGAGTTAGAGGAAGGAGAGATTTTGAATAAGGAGGTTGCAGACTGGAAATCAGATGATGAAATCATTCCAGATGACGATGCTGATATTGATGAATTTATAGTGTCAAAGCAACCGGTAACTGAAGTACTTGTTGAAGATGAAGCTGGTGAGAAAGTGATTAACTTGGAGCAGGACTTAGCTCCTGAAGTTGAATCAGATTCTGAAGAAGTTGAACCAACTCGAGATGAGTTAAAGAAATTATGGTTCAAGAAGGCTGAAAAGGAACCGGAAATAAAATATAAAGATGATATCAGGGTCAGAGGATCGGGCAAGCTGAAACGAGGCATCATAAGTTGGTTTTATGATAGCGATCTGAAGCTGTTCATTCTAAAAAGATATGATGGGATTCAGTACTTGAAGAACAATCTGAAGACCTTTAGCTCGTTGCCGAAGATTGAACCGAAGGAGATAGCTTGGCTAGACTTGGTAAATATTGGAAATGATCTTTACGCTCGTGCTTTAGAAAGAATATTAAAGCGTGAAGGAAGATCAAATAACTTTGAAAGTTTAAAGCCAAAGCCGGGTAAAAGAGTTCCAGACCTGACGAGGATTGATCCTATCTCTAACAAGACGTGGATGAAGATGGTCTATAGACCAGTTAAATGCTTGAAGAGGGTTCCGTTGAAAAGAATGCCACAGAACATTCTTGGAAATCTAAAGTGGTGGTACGTTGACAGCAAGACAGCTGAAGCAGTCATGGAGGATGCTGATGAGAAGGAGCTGTTGAGAGTGTATGACAGTTTGCATCTGGTAAACTTGTGGAAAGATGAGCTGATGAAGCTTCATGCAAACAAAATCCGATACCGAGACAGTTGGAGGCATGAGGGCCGAAAATATCATAGGGTCATCAAGGTGTGCATTGAAAAAGGCTTATGGGCTGAGAGTCGACAAAGTTGATCGAGAATCAAGATTCGACAGAGCCTGAAGACTGAAGACTGACAGAGCTATTGTCAAGGGGGAGTCTGTTGGTG
The DNA here is from genome assembly GCA_963921325.1 of Logfia minima. Lineage (NCBI taxonomy): Eukaryota > Viridiplantae > Streptophyta > Magnoliopsida > Asterales > Asteraceae > Logfia > Logfia minima. Next base: position 30,306,321 of record OY992764.1, read on the forward strand.
CATGTTTTGTGACAACAACTCTTATTTTGTAATAGTTAGTTTTTGTTATTAGTTTTAGAGTTAATATTGTAATTGTTATTAACTTAGCCTGTTGGCGATTCTGTTGATGCATCTTAGAGTGTCTGTCAGTTGGTCTAGTCTGTACTGTGTCTGTAAATGAAATAGACTTAGTGAAAATTACATTTTCTGTGTTCTGCGACACAAGGCTTGTGTCGCATTAGTTGTAGTTGCGACACAGTGCTTGTGTCGCATTAGTGATCTCTGCGACACAAGCCTTGTGTCGCAGAATGGCCAGTCTGTTTAGTATAAATATCAAAGTTAGAGATATTTAGGGTAACACATTTTTGCACTCACTTTATTCTCTGTATTTTGGCTGCTACACTCTCTTTGAAAGAATATTTTGGGGATTGAGTAATATAAAGTTTTATTCCATTTGTTTATCATTTTGTCCAAACTTTATATTATTTTGCTTGTGTTCTTGTCTCCTTATCCACTTGATTTGATTAAAAGATCACCCCATTGGGATCCACAATTGGTATCATAGCCATAATCTTTGATTGTTAGTGGTATCAAATCATTTGGTTAAGCTTTTTAATACTTTTTTGATCATTTGACATTTTCTTGGTGTTTGATCTTCTTTATTGGTATTTTAGAGCTGCATTTTGGTGTTTTTGAACCTAAAAATCTCTACTTTTACTGGCTTTTTCGATAAAAAACGTTTAGGTTTCAAAAAATTTCGTTTTTGAGGTTTTTCGCACTGACAGCGCCGTTTCTGCGACACAAGGTTGCGACATAATATTGTGTCGCTATAGGGTTTCAGCGACCTTAATTCTGCGACATAGTGTTGCGACACAAGGTTTCAGCGACCTTAATCCTGCGACATAACACTGCGACATAACCACTGTGTCGCTGTCTGTTCAGTTGCGACATAATCATTGTGTCGCTGCTATTCTTCTTGCGACATAACCTCTGCGACATATCATTTGTGTCGCATTTTTCAGTTTTTCAAAATTTTTGAAAAGTCTCTCGAGCCCATTACCATGTCTGCTTCTACATCAACATCACTTCAACAGGTTGGGGCAATGCTAAAGCATTCTAGTGAGGTGGGCTCTACAAACAAACCACCGATGTACACTACGGGTATGAACTACTTAGACTGGCGTCAACGGTTTGAAGCGTTTGTATCTTTCAACAATGCTGAGATGCTGATCTATCTTGAGGAACGATATGAACGCCCTGTTCGAACCGATATATTTAATGGACCTATTCCTGAAAAGTCCATTAAATCAATGACTCCTGAAGAACGTAAGGCTTTCGATACTGAACGAAAAACATATTCTGCGATTACTATGGCCTTACCTCAACAGATATTGAGACAACTACGCCATCACAAGACCGCTTATGATCTATGGAAGGGGTTTGAGAAGAAATGTGGTGGTAGTGATCAGTACAAACGAAACAAACTGGATCTGGTTAAGAAACAGTTTGAGGTCTTTGACATGTTACCTACTGAGTCTCTGGAAGATATGTGTAGTCGATACTCTCAGCTTGTAAGTGAACTAGTCGAGGGAGGAGTAAATCTCGACAAAACTGATGTAAACAAGAAGCTTTTGGGTTCCTTACCAAAGAAATGGAATACACGAGTACTGCTAATGGAAAAAGACGAGGATATAATGGATATGGAGCTTGATGGTCTAATTGGACAGATTGCTGCTGACCTCCTGGACATGCAGAAGAAGGAGACCAAGGCTACTGCACATATTCAGAATCCCATGTTATATGGTGTGGATGTTCCTGCTGCAGCGACTCAAGCTGCTGGGGCTGCATTCTTCTCTCGGGGTTCTGGTGCTCCTAGTTTATATGGTGGTTTTGGATATACTACCACAAACTCTGCTAGTGGGGGTGGTACTTACTCCAATCTTAAAGGAGCATCTCCTGCAGTTGTTGAGGAACATGCAGCTGTATTCACCGCTTTCTTGTCAGCGTATGATGACTTCCTATCCAACAAAAACAGCACTGTGAATATGACTGAAGAAGATTTCAGTCAAATTGATCAAGAAGAGCTTGAAAGAATGGACTTGAAGTGGAGCATGGCTATGCTCACAAGACGTGTCAAGAATTTTTTAAAGAAGACTGGGAGGAAGAACGTCACTGATCCGGAAGAGAAGGGTCTTGGATTCAATAAGAGCAAGGTAAAATGCTATAAATGTCACAACTATGGACACTTTGCTCGTGAATGTGACAGAAAGAAGAATCCACCTTCCGGTTTGTCCAAGCCCTCTCAGTCCAACTCATCTGAGAAGACCAGATCTGATGAAAAAGCGATGGTTTCCGCTGCGCTACTGCTTTCCAACAATGCTTGGGAATGGTCTGACCCAGATGAAGATGATACAGAACGGGCACTAATGGCTGAAGTGCATGAGGTACATGATGAACCCTTATCTTGTGTATCATGCATTAAATTAACTAACCAGCTAAATAGGTATAGAGAGGATACCACACGCCTTAACACTGTCATAGAAAATTTAACTGAAACAAATAATATGTTACGGGACAGTGATAAGGCCAGTGGTCAAAAGTTAAAAGCTATTTTGGAAGAGAAAAAGGAACTAAAAGCTAAAAATTTTGAACAACAAGATGAAATTGGTAGCTATGTTGACATGCTATCATCTGTTAAAAGGGAACTTGTTGAATCTCAAACTGAGGTTTTAAATTTAAAGAAAAAGCTTTCAAACTTTTCAACATCCTCTCTAGTCTTTGATGAAATCCTACAGGCACAGAGGACTGACACTAAGAGTAAGGCAGGACTTGGTTTTCATCAAGTCCCACCTCCTAAGGATTATTTACCTATGCCTGTTAGGGATAATGTCAATGATATGATGCCTATCTTTACTAAGATAGATGTTAAAACTGTCAAACCTACTGTGAGCATCAATATAAGTAAGCCTGAGCTAGTTAAGGCTGAAAATGTCATCATTGCATGTGAACAACCTGAAACTAGTAGGCCCGAGCCTATTAGGGCTAATACTAGTGAGTCTGAAACAAGTAAGACTCAAAAGGTTGAGAAAGTTAAACCTATTAAGGCCAAGATTCATCAGACTGAACTTATTAAATCTGAAAATATAGTTGAGCCTAAATTAGGAAAGACTCTTTTTGTGCTTCCTCGTATTATTGAAGAGGAAATTGAAATTGAGGATATAACTGATCAAGAGTATCGACCAGTTAAGAAAAACGTCAAGCCTGAAAATCATATAATTACTATCGAACAAAAAGAACAGGCTATAACAAAAGGAAAAGGTAAAGCTATGGCTGAACCTCAAAAGAAGATTGTTTCTAAAACGATTATGTTAAATAAATCTTCTAAAATTTCAACTAAAGCATCTGCTGCTGTTGAATGCTCACACAAGTGTGATTGTTCAACACATACTTCTTTTGGTCGAGCTCATCGGTTTGTTCCTAAATCTCAATCTTGTTTTGAGCAACGATCTTGCTTCTACTGCAAGAAGCAAGGTCATTTGATAAATAATTGTCATGTGCTTGCAAAGAAACAGTCTGGGAAACAGGTTTCTCAAGTTTCAAAACTTAAAAAACTTTCAAAGAAGCCTATTTCAATGAAATGCTCTAAGCCTACTGTTGATACATGTACAGTGTCAGCAACTTGATCAAAGACTTAGAAATCAGAATTTTTGTTTATGCGACTTTACTTAGCAAACTTATGTTTAGTGTCGCATATGCGACTTTATAGTTAGTGTCGCATAGTTAATTAGTGTCGCGTATGTTGTCTATAAATAGGCTGACTTTGTTCTTCATTTGCACGGAACAGAATATCTACATTTCAAAGAAACTATTGTCATTTCAATTGTAATCATTCCTGTACTGATTCAATCGATTGATAATAAAAGAAAACCGTTATTTACATCACTCGTTCAATTTCGATACGTATTACTCAATTGTTTGTAGGATTCCGCACTCAGACAATTGTGATTGTGATCTGATCCAGATAGAATACAAGACCTACAATTGGTATCAGAGCTTGCATAGGTGATCACAATCTTATACTGAGTAAATTGAGCAATTGAAGTTTTGGTTATTTGAAGAATTATCAAATTTGATCGACTGTGAATGTTATGGATTGATGTGATTGAAGAATTGTTATCAGAAGACTATTTAGCATTAATTCTATCGATTACATGGTGTAATTCAAGGATTGAAGTTCAAATTTCATGATCACAGAGTGACGTCACATTCGGTTTGTACGGACTTTGATAATATTCAAATTCTGGTGATTGAAGATTGATGAATTTGACTCAGAGTGTTTCGGATTGATTAGTACAGTTAATATCATCGTGTGATTGAATCAAATTCAGGTTTAAATTTGATTTCAAGTTTGGAAGGATTTCGGTTGAAGTTGATATTTCGAATTTAAGCTTTTGCGATCTTGCTAAAGTTGCTGTGCATTGCTTAGGTGTATCTACAAACTGTGGTACAAACAATTCAAAGCTTTAATCTCGTATTTTATCAAAATTTTCAAACTTACAGTACGCTCTGCGACTTTACCTTAAAGTCGCACCTGCGAACTTATCTTTAAGATCGCATACTTGCCTTTCTTGCGATCTTAGTCTGAAACTATTTGTCATCAGACTTTGACTTGCGATCTTATTTGTGCGACTATACTACCAGACTTTAACCCTGCGAACTTATCACCAGACTTTATCTTAAAGTCGCATAGTAAGTTCGCATCCTTATAAGTTCGCATTCCAGACTTTATTTCAAAATTTTAAAATGATGTCTTATAACATGAGCGCTATGATTAAATTTGATAATGAAACCGGAACGCCTAGCAAACCACCCAGATTCTTAAAACCAAGTGATTACGCTAACTGGAGATATCGTTTTGAAAATTATATTGCTTTTAATGATCCGGAGTTGCTAGTATACTTAACAAAGAAGTATATAGCACCAATGATTGATGGAACTGGAACCGAAAGAGTTGGTAATCATGTAAAGACTATAGACTTGATGACACCTGATGAGAAAAAGGATTACGAAAAAGAGAAGAAAGCATATGCAGCTATTACAATGTGTTTGAATCGAGAAGTAATGATGCTTTTTAAAAAGAAGCAGACAACGTTTGAGTTATGGGAAGCCATTGCTACTAGATTTGGAGGCAATGATCAGTACAAGCAAAGTCGTCAGGAATTGCTTAAGAAACAATTTGATTTGTTTTCCCAGCTACAGAACGAAACATTTGATGAGCTGCTTTCTAGATTTTCTCTTCTGATTTGTGAACTTCGAGAGGTAGATGTGATCATGACTGATATAGTGATTAACAAGAAACTACTTCACTCTTTGCCGAAAAAGTGGGAAGTCAGAGTCATGCTTCTAGAAGAAAATTCTTTCTTGTCTGACTGGTCATTAGATAAATTAATTGGAAAGCTTCAAGCTTACGAACTTGACATGCAGACAAGAGAAACAGGTGTACACGGTGTACAGTACCCAAGTTTGTATAGTGATATTTCTGTCAAGGAATCGGGCGGAGTTGCTTTACTATCTGGTCTAGACATACCAGTTGAGAAACAAGAAATCAATGTCAATTCCTGTGTTAACTGTGTTCAATGTTCGAACAAATCTACTTGTGTTCCACAGGTGCATACTGCCTCTACTTCAAAAGCAGTAGAAGATCATCTTGGTATCTTTCATGCTTTTCTGAGCTCATATGAAAGCTTTCTATCCGGAACTACTATAAATCTTGATCTCACTGAAGAAGATTATGATCAGATTCATCCGGATGACTTGGAAGAAATGGATCTGAAATGGAATATGGCTATGTTGACCAGAAGAGTGAAAAAGTTCATACAACGAACTGGTCGAGCTCAAGTTGGAAATAATTCAAAGCAAGGACTTGGTTTTGACAAAAGCAAAGTTAGATGTTATAACTGTCAGAATCTTGGTCATTTTGCACGTGAATGTGAAAAGGCTAAGCAACCTGCTTCTGGTTATACCAAACCTAGTCCATCCAGATCATATTCCAGCAACCATACTTCAACACCACAAGATAATGTCAAAACTTCAGCTGCTCTAGTATCAACTACCGATCATCACTATGACTGGAGTAATCATGCTGAAGAAGTTGCTTATTCACTGAATCAATCTGCATTTATGGCTGATATAACTGAGGTCGATTCAGAACCATTTATAACTTCTTGTCTATCTTGTGCTGAACTTCAAACTAAGCTCAAATTATATCAAGACCAGAATCAAAATTTATTGGATGACATTGAAAAGCTTAAATTTGATAAAAGGGTTTTAAAAACAAATGAAAAATTATATGAAGAAAGATCTAAGTCTTCTTATAATGAAATTCAATTGTTGAAAAACAAAATCTTAAATCAGCAAGCTACAATCAATGTTTATCTAATGGAAATGGATTCTCTCAAAAGAAAGAATTAGCTGAACATCAAAATGAAATTTTGATGTATAAATGTAAGTTTTCAAATCTTTCAGCTTCTTCTATGGTTCTTGATACAATTTTAAATGCACAGAATAAAGATACAAAATCTAAGTCTGGCATTGGGTATCATAATGTCCCTCCTCCAAAAGCTTATACCCAAATGCCAGCTACAATTGATATTCAAGAAGTTGTATCTTTAAAAGTTTCTGACATTGAAAAATCTGTTGATCCTGATGCTCCTATTAGTATTGAAGAAGAATTTGAAGAGCCTGTGATTGTAAAAAATAATATCAAACCAGAAAATCATATCATTACAACGGAAATTGATGATATCTATTTTCAAACGATAAATTCTCAAAAGAATTTTAAAAGGGTTGATAAGGTTTTAACATCAAAATCTTCTGATTTACAATCATGCTCATTAAAATCTTCTAATCCAAAAGCATTGAAGGTCAATACTCCGATAGCAAAACCAAAGGTTTGTGCTAAAACAGAAACTGTGAATGTTGTCAAAGCTAAATCTAAAACAAATTCACATTCTCCAAAATGTACTCATTCATGCTGTTTTTCTAACAGATCTATGAAATCTAAATCTGCCAAGATCTCATATGAATATAGGTCATGTTATTATTGTGGTGTTCGAGGCCACATTGTTCGAAACTGTTTGTGGTTTTATAAACAAAATTTGAAGAAAATTGCTTTGACAAAGTTTAACCGAAAAACTTTCATAACTTCTACTGTCTCTTCAAAATTTGATAAAAATCAGATTACCAAACCAGTTTCTAACCAGGCAAAAGTTTGGAGGGTAAAAGGATTGGTCAAAGAAGCAAGTGCTTCTAACAAAACAAATGGACGACCCAAGACCATTGAGGCTTGGGTGTCCCTTTCAAACTAATCCTCTTTTTGTTTATGCTGGAACAGACCCGACGAATTCAAGATAATATTTGGTATGTAGACAGTGGGTGTTCCAGGCACATGACTGGAAATTTATCCTTATTGAAAGATGTAAAGTCTATCAATGGAGGATATGTTTCCTTTGCCGGTGATAAAGGAGGTCACATCTCAAAAGAAGGAACTGTTGCAAATGATTCGCTGAGTTTTGAGAAAGTTCAATTTTGTGAACAACTGCAGCACAATCTTCTAAGCGTATCTCAAGTGTGTGATAAGAAGTATGTCACAGCTTTCACTGATAAAGAATGTCTGATTCTTAAGCCGGGATTCGTTATTCCTAAAGAGTGGATCATAATGAGAGCTCCTCGTCGCAAGGATCTTTATGCTCTCGATATGAAAAATGTTTTAGTATCTTCGGATCTTACATGTTTGCTAACAAAAGCATCTGAACGAGATTCTCTTCTCTGGCATCGAAAAATGGGACATATTCATTTTAGAAAAATGAACTTTTTGATTAAACATGATCTTGTGGACGGAGTTCCTAAACAAACTTTTGCTATCACAGATCATTGTATTTCATGTAAAAAAGGTAAACAGGTGAAGAAATCTCATTCCTCAAAGAAAGTTAATTCTATTCAGGCTCCATTGGAACTTTTGCATATGGATCTTTTTGGTCCCATCAATATCAAAAGTCTCGCTGGAAAATCATATTGTTTGGTTGTAACGGATGACTACTCCAGATTCTCTTGGGTTTACTTTCTAAAAACCAAGGATGAAACTTCAGAAAATTTGAAGTTTTTATTCAATAAATTGGAGAATTTGTGTGGATTGAAGATAAAGATGCTCAGAAGTGATAATGGCACGGAATTCAAAAATCACAATCTGGAGTTATTTTGTTTACAAAAAGGTATACATCATCAGTTCAGTGCTTCAAGGACCCTGCAACAAAATGGGGTAGCTGAAAGGAAAAATCGAACTCTCATTGAGGCTGCCAGGACCATGTTATCAGATTCTAAATTGCCTATTACTTTTTGGGCTGAAGCGGTTAATACGGCATGTTTTGTGCTCAATCGTGTGTTGACGGTTAAGAAACAACAAAAGACGTGTTATGAATTGTTTAATAATCGAAAACCAAATTTAAAGTTTTTGGAACCATTCGGTTGTCCATGTACTTTCTTGAAGACCAAAGATGTTTCAAAATTTGGAGAAAAGTCCAGTGATGGATATTTTCTTGGTTATTCAGTTAACTCTCCAAATAAACGTGTTTTCAATAAAATATCTGGTCGAATTGAAGAACATTTTGAGGTTGAATGTCTTAGACATTTGGATTCTCCTCAAGGCAAAGGACCTAACTGGTTATTTGATTATGATTTGTTGTTTAAATCATTCAACATTCCTGAAGCTGCTGATGAGGTCATTGAAATTCTTTATGAACAGACTATTTTTCCAAGAACAAGTGATATTGCTTCAACATCTTCCGTCTTACCACCTGTTACTGCTGAACCTATTGATGATCAAATGGCTCCTGAGAATGAAGAAAATTTTCATGAAACATTGTCTGAATTAGAAACTTCTTCGTTGGATGCAAGCACTCATGATGATTCTATCGAAGAAACTTTGACCAACATTGATCCAACTATTGTTTCTAATGTTCCTAATCTTAGAGTACATTCAAGACAGTCTTCAGAAAACATCATTGGAAATTTACAGGATGGCGTACAAACTAGACATCGTGTTCAACAAAGCTTAATTGCTAGTTTGGAATCATGTTTCTTGTCACAAATTGAACCTAAAAATGTCAAAATGGCTTTACAAGAGCCATCATGGGTTGAGGCTATGCAGGAAGAGCTACAACAGTTCGTAAAAATGAATGTTTGGACCCTAGTAAAGTTACCTAAGGGTGTTCACTCTATTGGTACTCGTTGGGTGTTTCGAACGAAAAAGGATGATCGTGGAGTTATTGTGCGAAATAAAGCCAGACTTGTAGTTCAAGGCTTCACTCAGATTGAAGGTCTTGACTATGACGAAGTTTTTGCTCCGGTTGCACGTCTTGAATCAATTCGAATATTTCTCGCGTATGCGGCATTTAAAAGATTCAAAGTGTACCAGCTTGATGTAAAAAGTGCGTTCTTATATGGAAAGGTTCATGAAGAGGTGTATGTTTGTCAACCACCTGGATTTGAAGATCATCAATTTCCTGATCATGTTTACAAGCTTGACAAAGCATTGTATGGTCTTCATCAAGCACCACGAGCATGGTATGAGACTTTGTCTCAACATTTGCTTCAAAATGGCTTTTCAAGGGGGCAAATTGATAGTACTCTCTTCATAAAGAAGTCTAAAGATGACTTGCTTCTTGTGCAAATATATGTGGACGACATTATTTTTGGTTCGACTGACGACAAACTTTGCAAAGAGTTCGAAATGATCATGAAGTCAAAGTTTGAGATGAGTTCTATGGGAGAGTTAAACTTTTTCTTGGGTTTACAAGTTAAACAAACCGAAAAAGGGATATTTATTCACCAGTCAAAATATGTAAATGACATTTTGACTCGTTTCAAAATGACTGATTGCAAAATTGCTGGCACTCCAATAGAAGTTAATCACAAATTAGGACCATGTCCTAAAGAAGAAGATACGGACCAACATGAATATAGATCAATTATTGGTTCCTTAATGTATCTTACAGCGTCACGTCCGGATATCATGTTTGCCGTTTCTATTTGTTCACGATATCAAGCATGTCCCAAGATTTCTCATCTCAAAGCTGCAAATCGTATCTTCTGTTATCTTAAGGGCAAGCCACATCTTGGTTTGTGGTATCCTCATGATGAAGATTTTCAGCTTTCCGCCTTTTCTGATTCGGACTAATTACTATTTTTCCCATATTTATCCCACTTTTTGACATAAAATGATTATAAATAATCTATAAGTCTAAAAATCCCCAAATTTTCACAGAAAATTTTTGAACTATATTTCACGTTTCATACCAAGTTTGGTAATTTTTAGATGTTGTATACATATATTTCCATTATTTTGTTCACAACTCGAACAATTACCCACAACGTAAATTAAATGGAAATTCGAACTTTAGTGGCACTTTGTAATTTAATTATATAGCTAAGCAATCCTAACAAACCATATTAGTCGAGAAACTAATTAGAAACCTTGTATTCTTAGGACTTGGATAGGAGTCATACCCGGTCGGCACGCGCGTTACATCAATCCGTACGCTCACTCTCAAACTGTGAGTTTACACAGATCCTCCTTTTAACGTTTTACATAAATGTTTTGGGGTGAAAAGCATGCTATATGATTTAATTACTATATTTGGATTACAAATACTATTCTTATGCTTTACTTGACTTACGAATGCTATGCTTATACTATACTCGTTTTACAAATGCTATGCTCGTTTTACAAATGCTATCCTTGATTTACAAATGCTATGCTATGCTATATGTTATGCTTACTTTCGAATACTTGACATGGTTAAAATGTCGTATTGATTACGAATAACTTCTTGAATGTTTGAAGTTTATACGAACATGATTATATGCTTGTTTTCTATCGTATCTAAAGTCCCCGGTATATCTACACGACCATTAACTCTATATGAGCCAAATGATACATATAAATAGTACTATTTGGGAGCGAGACCACCTCCCCACTCACGTGGCCACGTGAGTGCATCCCATCATCCTAAATGCCAACGATAGGGCATCTCTCTTTGGGGCAAAGGTTTATCGATTGTAGGTTTGGTTGTGGACTCAAGCATAATAATTCATCGTGACTATAGACATTATAACATAATAGCATAGAAATTCATAAGCGACTATAAACGTATGACGTTTTGTCATTTGAAACAATATTTCTTTGAAACTATAAACTTACGACCCGAGCTTTACAATGACCTTGTTATTTGAAACGATATTTCTTTGAAACTATAAACGTATGACGTTTTGTCATTTGAAACAATATTTCTCTGAAACTATAAACTTACGACCTGAGCTTTACAATGACCTTGTCATTTGAAACGATATTTCTTTGAAACTATAAACCTTACGACCCGAACTTTACAAAGACGTTGTCATTTGAAACAATACTTCTTTAAAACCATAAATTTATAACCTGAGTTTTATACTACAAATCATTGTGGTTGTGGACAATGATAGACGTGGTTTCATAATAACGCCTCGCATTCTTATGAACTTGGACATAATAGACCGTTGAGATTATAAATGTTTTGATATTCATTTGATGATCCATTGACTTTATAAACATAACCTGAATCTATTAAATACTTCAATATGAGTTTTATAAACATAACTTGAACTTATTAAACACTATATCTTGAGTTTTATAAAAGTGAATTGAACATTTCTTTGAAAATACGAGCGTGGCGTTATGAATAAATTACGACTTTTAATTGAGTTCCAAAGGGAATCACTCCTAAATGAATCTCATACTTAAATAAACCTCTTTTGCAAACAATACATCCAATTTCAAATTAATCTAACTATCAAATGAGTATCGCTCTTAAATGAGCTCTATTTTAATAAATGCTTTTATCCGCGCAATAGCGCTTGACTATCCTACAAATTGATCTTAAGAGATTTTCTGATGATTATCGTCTTGTATGAGCCTCGACACTAAATAGACTACTTTTGCGAACTAATCACGTAGTAACGTGGAACTTTTAAATTAGACTTTGTAAACACTTGAAAATGGTCTTTCATTACACAAAACCTGTGTACTCACCAACTAGGTTTCATAGTTGACCTGTTTATTTTTACATGCTTTTCAGGAAATAGTCACAACTTGTCTATTGAAGCTAAATCTGTGATATGAGCTATGCTGCTGTCTCGTTACGAAAATTTTGTCTCTTTTGGATGTAATCGCATGTTTAGATTATTTACTTTTGTGTTGTAAACGCTTGTAAGACTTATGTAATGTACGAGTTGTAGACCGTTGAACGATGATCTTTTGTAATTTTCGATTATGAAATTATTGTATTGTTACATCTCGTGTTTCTGCTTTAGCGGGGTGTGACAATCAAAGCCAACATTGAATGTAGTGTTAGATAAAAAATAAGATTTGCACTTGTATAAATCCTGGTATGCGAGAAAATCAGAACTATCGCAGAAAATGATCACGTGACAATTCTAGATTGTCGCAATAGGTGAAAATGCGACAATCATGATTGTCGCAGGTGGTGTAAATGCGACAATCATAGATTGTCACAGGAAGTGTCGCAGGCAATTATGAGTTCAAGTATAAATTCGCAGCCTGTGTTCATTTGTAAGTAGTTGTTGAATCTAAGCGAAATTGTATATACATTTAAGTATCTTAATGAGTGAGTAATTGAGAGCTTGTAACAGATTAGAAGTATCAATACATAAGCATTTGATTATGTGTTCATATTCATACATATACATACAGATACATACATATAGATTACACTCAAATCTCGTTCCAAACACGAAATTCGATCCAACAATTACTATAAGAGCACTAGTTAGGTGTTTTGGAAGAGATCACACGGTCAAATTGCAGGAATCAAGCTTTAATTCGAAAAAAACGCAAAATGGGTATTCTAAGTGAAACTTTAAATTTTAGGATCAAATTCGATTAAGTTTTCGGTTTCTGATCAAGCTAAGGATCTATGAAGGTTAAGTAAGTAGTATACAACATATTGAAGCAACAATTTGTAGGATCATCTCAAATGACAGAATACATGCAAATCAACGTTCAACAGCTAATGAGCGGAAATCAATAGCTAAACACAAGTACGTTTTTAATCACAAGCACAGACAATATTATATTAAGAATTATAATCAATGAACGAATACAATACTGACCACAGAAGCAGAAAACACAGCCAAAAGCTCTTCTGGAAATCGTCAAGTTCAACCACCTAACAACTGAAACCCTAAGCGCATATTTATAGGTAACTAATCAGCGACATAGCGATATTGGTGATATCGCCTATGCGATATTGTCAATATCGCCTAAGCGATCTTGCCAATGTCGCCTAATACAGAATGTAACTAATTAATTACAACTCAAAACCTAGACCAAGTGACAGACACACAATGTACCAACAAACTCCCCCGTGTCTTCAGCTTGGTCTTCAAAAATGATCTTCAGACAAATCTTCAATTAAACCCATCCAGCAGGAAACTTACCACCCGCATGAATTCCATGGGTGACACAGATATCCACAATTCTTTGAAATTGTTGAGCAATTTTTTCATTTATCGGATTGCCCCGATAGTATCTTATACGGTTATCGAACAACTTCCTCATATCTTCCTTTGACAGATTGATCAAACTCACGGGATCAAATATCCTATATTGAGCCTTTTTCAATCCATAAAGAGAAGTCTTCTCAGGTTCCACATGTCCAGGTACGAACACCAACACAACTTCTCCAGACTGACTGTCAAACTCCCAGTAGTGGAATCTCTTTAGAAAATCCAGAGGAACAACTTCCAGAGGAATCTTCTTCAAGCAATCAGCTGGTGGATAATGTACTTTGTAGATCGGCTACTTGGTTACTGGATCCTACTTCTTCTTGAACTTGTATCTTTTACCCAATGTTGGTTTAATAAAACTGTATCGCTTTGTCTGTACTTCCTTGCGCAAAGTTCTCTGAATGTAATCAGCGTTACCATCTTGAAACGGATTTATCAGTTGTAACTGAGCAAGCCTATTAATTTCACATTTAGGCAGCGTACTCAGTTTGTTGAACGAACGCTTGAAATATTGAACCCCATCTGTTCTTTTGATCATAAAATTTGCTTTATAAGCTTTCCAGCTCTTCATCAATCCAGAAAAATCTCCCCTAACCCTGTATGTTTTGCAGGTAACAGGCACAACTTTCTCTTTGCCATGAGGCCACCATGATGCTAGGCGAGCTGCCCTTTCTTCAGCAGTTTCCGGAACCTTAGGTGATTTTGGCATTTCAGCTTCAGGTTCAGTTGAATCTTCAGGAGTAACAGTGGTTGGTTCTGGTTCATTTTCATCCTCAGATGAGTCCGACTCGATTATTGGAGCATCATGATAGAATTCATCGTTTTCAAATTCTTCATCTTCAACCTCAACATCCGAGGTTTCTTCTGGTGTATTTTCTCTCACATTATCAGATTGGTTAACCATTCTTGCTAAATATGTCAAATCGGCACAGGAGTAGTCAACCGCCAACGGTCTTGGCTGACCGGGTATATCTTCAATCAAGAAATAATCCAAATGTAAAGTTTCATTACTAGCTTCAACATTTACATTTTCTGTTTCAGGGGGAGTTACATTTGGTCTTTCACTAGCTCCTATCTCCCCCGAAACGACCAATTGGGACTCCAAGGTCATAACCCTAGACCTAAGCTCCTCATTCTCTTTTTCCACAGCTGCAAGTCTTGTATCTTGAACTTCTATTACAGCAGCTTGGGAGTCCAATGTATGTTGCATCACATCCAGCCTCTTGATCAGTTCTTGTATGACCGAGGGATGAGGTTGAACAGGAATATCAACCTGCGGTGCAACCTGAGGCCTGGAAGAGGTAGAAACCTCACGAGCAACCTTGGACTTCTTTGGAGGAGGAGGCACATACTCATCATCTCCAGCAGTCCTAACTCGTTTGTCTTTTTGCTGAACATGCTGCCTGCCTTCAGCTATTCTCCTCTGAATCCTCAAATATCTCTGAGGATTGATCTGCCTAAGATATTCAATCTCTTGTGGAGGCGGGACCAGACCCTCAGAGTCGCTTTAAGTAAAACCACCAGCAGGCCCAGAAGATGTAGAATCGGATGGCCCCTCAGAAGTGTCATGATGAACATGCAAAGTGTGCAAAGCACCCTGCGAAGTAACGCTCATGAAAACATCCTCTAAAGGATCTTCCGTAGCTTGTACGGGAACATCTGCAAGATTTTCTTCTTCCAGTTCAGGCTGTTGAGCGACCGGATCGAGATATCCGTCGTTTGCTGGTGGCTGGTAGTTTGGGTCAAGAATATGACCAAACAAAGGTGTATCTGGAGGAATAGGAACCCCCTTTCCATTTGAGCTCATAACCCCAAATATCCGATTGGACATTGGAGTTTGCCTGTAAACACGGGTGGCATCAGTCGCCAAACCCGGTAGCTCCCGGTTGATCATCAGTTGCAAAAACCGTGGATACATGTACCATCGGTTATCCCCAAGCTGGGCATTATCAACCATCGATCGAAAGATGTAGCCCGAATAATTGTAAGGTTTATTGTAGACGAGGGCTAACATCGCACAAACGGTCCTATGACTAGTACCGTCGTACCCAGCTTTTCAATTTGAGATGCACAGAATGAATATGTGCATCAACCATCTCCAGACCCGCGTAAGATGACCTTTGCGGTATTGGTCTAAGTGGCTTCCAACATAACCCATCCGGTTCATTGCACCGACAATGAACTCATTAGGAAACTGGATAAACATATCCGGTTGATCATCAAATTGAAAGATATCACGAATAAGCTGCTCAGAAATAATGACTTGACATCCGTGAACCGTCGAGATCAGCCTTGTATATGCGAGATCACTGTTAACTGTAGCATTTCTCCAGAATTGGCCGATGTGATCTCGATAGATAGTAGTCGAAGCAGTAATAGCCGTGAAGATACGCGAGCGGCGTAAAAATGCAATCAACGGCCTGAAAGGCTCAGCAGAGTCCTTTGTACCATCCAGAAATGCCGTAATATTGTGACGGGCATCACATTTAAGATCAAACTGAGCAAAATCTTCCATTTCGCAAAACAAGTCAATAAAAGCACAAGACTCAAAAACAGTGAGTGAAATAATCAAAAAACAGGCCAAAAGCAAATTGAAAAAGTAAACTGGGCCCATTTCACCAACAGTTTGGGCCAGGCCCAATTAACAGAATTCTGATTTAGGAGATATTGAAACTGATATCGCTTAAATTGATTTAGGCGATATTGAGTTCAATATCGCTTAAATTGGACAAAACTGATTAGGTCTGTTTGAAATATGCGATATTGGAAATTAATCCAAAGGAAGCGATATTGTATAATATCGCACATAATATCGCGTCTAATAGCGCTATTTAAAACAATATCGCCCAATAATATCACTTAAATTAAAACAATTTTAATTAATATCGCTTAGATTTAACAGTTTTGGAAATTAATCCAATTTAAGCGACATCAGCAACATCGCGTACAGTATCGCAGACGATATCGCTGAAATCAAAAACCTAATTTGGGCGATATCGTTATCACAATATCGCCCCACAATATCGTTGTGACATCAGCGCAGACACTAAGGTCGAAATTTCACAAATAAAAGGGGTGCTAAGCCCTTACAAATATAGCACAATCATCTGGAATATGCAGGGAACAAGATAGTCTATGTTTTATAACCTATTTATACATTTCGAACGTAAAATAAAAAACCTAAAAGAAACCGAATATAAAATGTATAAATGCGGTATAAAAATAAACTAAAAGATAGTGGGGACATACCAATCGATGTAATGGATATAGGCGAGCAAATATATGTGGTTTGATTGAAGTAAGGATCAAAACTGAGAGAGAATTTAAAAAAATTGCAATATCGCAGAAATCGTTATGCAATATCGCAGGTAATATCGCTTGAGTGTTTTTGAAAACGTATTGAATTCTGAAACAGACATTGGTATATATACAAATATACTTTTCAGCGATATTACCAGTATCGCTATCAATATCGCCAAAAACAAATATCTAGATAGGCGACATCACAATGTCGCCAACAATATCGCCAAAATTCAAAAACAAACAGTAAGTTGTGACAAAATAAAAATTAAACTAAAAAGAAAAAATAAATAAATAATAAAAAGATAAAATACTAAAGCATTTAATCTATACTATTCCCCTCTTTTTTTTTTTTTTTTTTTTTTTTTATATATATATATAACGAAATAGATGGTGTCGCATTTAGGGATCATATTAGAAAGACAGATTCGCAAGACAATATTAAATGTTAATTTGATTATCAGTATAGTTGTCCAAATTTAAATTTAGCACGCAGAGTCAACTAGCCAAAGAGACAATCGGGAACAAGACGATTATAGGTATTGTTTGTCCACTTAAACATGTAACATACTCAACTTCAAGCTTAGCAATTATTGTGAGAGTGAATAAGCCTCCATGAATCCCTCATAGATATACCCCTAGTATCAATTCATGCCCAAGACTTCGATTAGTTAGAGAAAGCATTTGAATTCAACATTTTTAAGAATCAAGCCAGCGGTGACAGGTCTGTACATACGTACAACAAAGCGACATAAACTTGATTCAGGTGTAAGCAAAACCAGACTTGGTCAAACCATTTGGCGACCTTGTAAGTAATCTTTGATTTTATAAGATTTGAAAGTACTTTTGACTTTTGTTTGCTTTGTTTTTGAAAGTATACTAACTGAGACCAGGTATGTACAAACGTACAACAAAGGAAACAGACAGCATAATTCCCCAAATGTTGTCATATACAAGCTCAAGTTAATAGAAGCATGGCAAGCTGATACATAAGAATTAAGACACATTGTCATATATCATACGATGGTCATCACAAAAGATTAGACACAGATTAAGAGATTTCTTAGTTGCTCAAAGAGGAGTATGAGAATGCCTACCTATACATCGTGCAAGTAGTCAGATGTCTAGAAGGTCAATTATAACAAGTACGCGATAAACCTACTGATATATCAAGGATAAAACTTAAGATTGTCATTTGAAGAGTGTCTCCTAATGTACTATCATCTCCCTAGTTGTTTACAGACACAACTAAACGTCTTTTACAAATGTTGCAACATTGCTTTTCTTTAATGCTAGTAAGCATAAAGAATGGCTATTGCCTAACATATTTATGCAAAAACGATCAAATAAGCAAAAGAAATAATTTTCACAATTTACTGTTTTTCTTGAAAGAAGCGCAACCCTATCATATCAATAAGCTGGTTAAACCTAGTTCTGGAGAAGGCCTTGGTAAACAAATCAGCATTTTGCTTATCAGTTTCTATTTGGACAAGGTCAATCAGATGTTTCTCATAGCAATCCCGTATAAAATGAAACCTTATCTCTATGTGTTTGGTTTTAGAGTGTTGTACGGGATTTTTAGTTATACAGATAGCAGCAGTATTATCAATATATAAAGGAGTCATAGTTAAGAGTAAACCGTAGTCACGAAGTTGGTGCTGAATCCACAAGATTTGTGAACAGCAACTGGCAGCAGCAATATATTCAGCTTCAGCTGTGGAGGTAGAAACTGTCGTTTGCTTTTTATATTGCCATGACACTAAACGTGAACCAAGAAACTGGCATCCTCCTGACGTTGACTTCTTATCGATGCTACAGCCACCATAATCAGAATCTGAGTATGCTGTGAAAGCAAAAGACTTCTCTGTTGGATACCATAGACCAAGAGTAGGTCTATGTTTAAGATACCCAAAAATTCGTTGAACCGCTTTCAAATGAGACACCTTGCGTTGAGATTGATATCTTGAACACATCGAAACAGCAAATACTATATCAGGTCGAGAGGCTGTAAGATACATTAAAGATCCAATCATCGACCGATATAGCTTTTCTTCACAGTTCGCTTCATCTTCAGCTGGTCCTAGATTGTGGTTTGTTTGAATGGGAGTGCCATGCTCTCTACAATCATGCAACTTATAGCGTGCTAACATATCATTAACATACTTTGATTGATGAATGTAGGTGCCCTTCGTTGATTGATCGACTTGAACACCCAAAAAGAACTTTAGCTCCCCCATTGCACTCATTTCAAATTCAGACTTCATAATTTTCTCAAAGTCTCTACACAAAGATTCATTGGTTGAACCAAAAATGATATCATCTACATAGACTTGAACAAGCAGTTGACTGTGTTCAGTACGTTTGATAAAAAAAGTGCTGTCAATGTGACCACGTTCATAACCATTTTTAATCAAGTGCATTGCCAACCTTTCATACCACGCACGCGGAGCTTGATGAAGACCATAAAGGGCCTTATCCAACTTGCACACATAGTCTGGGTTGACTGAATCTTCAAAACCAGGAGGTTGCCTGACATATATTTCTTCAGCAACCTTACCGTATAAAAACGCACTTTTGACATCCAGCTGATAGACACGAAACCCCTTAAATGTCGCATACGCTAAGAAGATGCGAATAGATTCCATTCTTGCAACAGGCGCAAAGACTTCATCATAATCCAAACCTTCTTGTTGTGTATATCCTTGAACCACTAGCCTAGCCTTATTACGAATCACCACTCCCCTATCATCACGTTTAACCCGAAACACCCAACGAGTTCCAATTGGGTGTACACCTTTTGGAAGTGGAACTAAATTCCAGACTTTCAGCTTCTCAAATTGTTGCAACTCTTCTTGCATTGCAGAAACCCAATGTGAATCCTTTAGAGCCTCATCAATCTTTGTTGGCTCAACTTGGGATAAAAAGCATTCTTCAATTGTAGCCTTTAGACACGTAAGATCATCAGAATTAGATGGACCTTCAGAAGTATCTTCAGAAGTTTCATCCGTATGATCATTCGTTGGAGAAGGTTTAACTGCTTTGCTTCTAGTTAGAACACCTGCATTCACATCTCCAATAATATTCTCAATTGAATGATCCTTATGAATACGAGAGACAGCTATTGAATCAGGTGTGAGGTTTGTTTCCAAATTGTTTAGCTCAACCTCTTGAGCGAGGGAATCATTTTCATTCTCAGAAAGGATGTCATCAACAGTAGCAGGAGAAGATTCTGGCTGTTGATCTGCAGAAGAACTTTCGGGAACATCAATAGACAAAGATGGTTGAAGATAAGTAGCATCAGAAGTAGATGATGGTACGGATGAAGAGTTATCTGGATTAAGATGCAAGCCATGAAGAAGCGTAACAACTTGATCCACTTCATTGAATATCGGAAGATTGAACGAGTTAACAAGATTGTCATAGTCAAACAACCAATCAGGACCTTTTCCTTTAGGAGACTCCGTGTACTTTAAACATTTTACCTAAAAATGCTCTTCAATCTTTCCCGTTTCCTTGTTGAAAACCCTCTTGTTAGGAGAATTAACCGAATACCCACGAAATAACCCATCGAATGCTTTTTCACCGAATTTTTAAACTTTATCTTTTGTAATTAATATGGTGTAAGGACATCCAAATGGCTCCAAAAACTTTAAATTTGGCTTTCGGTTATTCAACAATTCATAACACGTTTTATTTTTCTTCTTGTTCATCAGAACACGGTTTAATACATAGCATGCCGTGTTAACTGCCTCGGCCCAAAAAGTAATCGGCAAGTGAGAATCAGACAACATAGTACGGGCAGTTTCTATGATTGTTCTATTCTTTCTCTCCGCTACACCATTCTGTTGCGGAGTTCTCGCTGCACTAAATTGATGAACAATTCCTTTGCGTAGACAATATAATTCAAGAATTTTGTTCTTGAATTCCGTTCCGTTATCACTACGTATCTTCTTTATCTTCAAGTTGCACAAATTCTCAAGTCTATCGAACAGATAGGTCAGTATATCAGGTGTTTCATCCTTTGTACGCAAGAAGTAAACCCATGAGAAGCGAGAGTAGTCATCAGTTACTACCAAACAATAAGATTTACCTCCAATGCTCTTCGTACTTATAGGTCCAAACAAGTCCATGTGAAGTAATTCCAATGGAGATTCAATGGAATTACTTTGCTTAGACTTGTGAAACTTCTTGTGCTGTTTTCCTTTTAAGCACGAAACACAATCGTCTTCCAAAGCAAAAGATTGCTTAGGAATCCCATCCACTAAGTCATGTTTCACCAGATAATTCATTTTCCGAAAATGAATATGACCCATCCTTCTGTGCCACAACAATGAATCCTTAGTAGACGCTTTGGTTAGAAGACATGTATGTTCTTGAGTTTCTACTGTCCTCATGTCCAAAATATAAGAGTTCTTCACTCTAGGAGCTCTAATCAGAATCCATTCCTCGGGAATTACAAATCCCGGCTTCAATATCAAACACTCCAAGTCTGTAAACGCAGCAGTGAACTTCTTATCGCAAACTTGAGAGACGCTTATCAAGTTATGATTTAGCTCCTCCACAAAGTTAACATTTTCAAAGCTCACCTGACCATTTGTGAGTGTACCTTTACCAGTTATCTTACCACCATTATCACCAGCAAAAGCAACATATCCCCCATTGTATGGTTTAACATCAGAAAGAAGGGTGATATTGCCCGTCATGTGTCGTGAGCAGCCACTATCAACATACCACTTGCTATTCATCACCCTTGACTGTCACAACACAAAGAGACAAATGGTTAGTTTGAAATGGAGACCCAAGCCTTGATAGACTTGGGTACTCCTGAGATTTCATCAATTATTACCACATCAGTTAAAACCTTGTTTTTCAGTAAATCATTTTCTTTTACTGATGTGATAACTTCAGATGACACATTATGTCCTACATCTTTCCTTTTCCAAACTTTATGTGGAGTATTTTGTTACCTTCGACAGTAAGGATTAAATTTTCTGGTTTGTTGTTATTAACTCTAGAGGTTGGGACATTTCGAGATAATCCATGTTGTTTTGTCTTTTGAATATTTTTATGTTTAAAAGAACGTGGATCAGTTCTAGATGCCCACTTTCTAGCAAGCACAGGACATTGATTAATGAGATGACCCTGCTTCTTACAGTAGAAGCATGATCGTCTCTCTCGAAAAGTTTGATCATCACTAGATAGTGGTTTTGGCAAAAGAGGAACTCTACGAGGCTTGTTTTCAGGAACATATACAGCACATGAACACTTATGTGAGCATGATGGAGTAAATGTATTTATAGTTGAGGAAATCTTAGTTGAAGGATTTTTAATTGAAACCTTATGATTTTGAATATTCTCTACCCGTTTCATTTTTAAATCCTTAGTAATAGATTTCTTTTTAGAAAATATTTGACCTTTACCTTCGACAGTAAGGATTAAATTTTAGAAAATATTTAATCACAGGATTTGTATCCTTTTTGATAACAGAAGGTACATAGTCTTTAATTTCGTCCTGCGAAAGACTGGGCTGATTCAAATTTGAGGGAGGAGGTTGGTTGTGATAGCTAATTCCTGCCTTACTCTTCGTATCAGTCCGTTGATTTTGCAGAATGTTGGAAAAGACCATAGTAGATGTGGAGATATTTGCAAGTCTTCGTTTTAAATCAACATTTTCAGATTGAGTTTCAGCAAGTTCCTTTTTAAGATGTGAAATGAGTTTTAAATAACTGTCAATCTCATCTTGTTTGTTAAAAATCATTGCCTTTAACTCTTTCTTTTCATCAATAAGGGTTTTCTGATTTACAGTAAAGACTTTTTCGTTATCTTTTAAAACTTTGTTCGCTTCAATAAGATTGGTTAGATATGTATTCAAGCGATCATTATCTACTATGAACCTGTTGATTTTACCAGTTAGTGTGATACAGGAATTACAATTAAACGAATCAAAGTCTACCTCATTTTGAACATCCGCCATAAGAGCTATGTTATCTTGATCGTCCATAGCAGAAAAATCATAGGCTTCTTCATCCATCAAAAGAGCTGCCTTGGCAACTTCATTCTCTTTGTTGAAAGTAGAAGGTTTTGTAAATCCAGTAGACGGTTGTCTACCTTTCTCACATTCTCTAGCAAAATGTCCCATATTTTGACACTTGTAGCATCTAATCTTGGACTTATCGAAACCCATGCTAGTTTTATCAGTGACGTCTTCAAGAGATTTCTTTCCTGTTCTCTTCAAATAGGTTTTCGTTCTTCTGGTAAGCATAGCCATGTTCCAACGAAGATCCACTCTCTCTAGTTCATCAGGATCAACTTGAGCAAAATCTTCATCGGTAAGATCTACCGAGCTAATCCTCTTAGATAAAAAATCATCATAAGATGATAAAAAAGCATTGAAGATTACTGCATGCTCGTTGTGTGATGCAGTAGCAGAGGAAGATGGTTGAGCAGAAAAGGAGGAAAATGTTCCACTTGAATTATTACTAGCTGAGTGATTCGTTTTAGATACAGCAGTAACAGGTCCAGATAACAGAGCTGTACTTCCATATCCAAAACTACTAGTATCAGGAAGCAATGAACTGGATCTTGTGCTTTTCTTTTGAATATCCAAAGCACATGTTTCTAATTTGCTAATAAGTTGATCCAAAGTCATTGCCAATACGTCTGGGTCATTCTCCATCATCAACACTCTAGTTTCCCAGTGAGGAGGTAGAGCATTAAGCAGTTTCTTGTTAACCTCAATAGAGCTGAATTTGTATCTACCCTCAGTCAGCTCATTCACAAGACGTGAATATCTACAGAACAAGTCCTTAACCGTCTCGTTCTTCTGAATATCAAACAGATCATACTGTTTCTTTACTAATTCCAGCTTACTTTGCTTGTATTCAGTAGTCCCTCCACATCTTTCAGCTATACCATTCCACAAGATTTGGCCCAAATATCGATACCCAGCGGGTATTTTTTCTAAATCCAGCGAGTTTTTAACGTATACAGCGGGATTTGGGGTTTCAACGGTAATGGCTTGACCAGCGGGATTATACATTGACCAGCGGGATTCTACCTTGACCAGCGGTAATTTGATAACACGTGGTGGCTTGTTATTCAACTTGGGTTCCCGTTGTCCCGCTGTGTAAGTCCTGCGGGAATTGTGACTATTGGGCTGTAAAACAACCTGACACGGACCACAGGGTAAAAACCAACCAATTATGAGTCCATTTCAAAAAATTTCTCTAAAAAAAATGCTCAAAAATCAATTTGAAATCAGCTTGAAAAATACTCGTAAATCTCTAGTCTCTAGCGGGAATGAAAACAAAAACAAAAAATAAATCCAAAATTGAAATAGTTCATGGAGCTTTCTCATTGGTTAATTGCACTTCACTCGGATCACCCTAAAACCAACTCACTCCCGTTGATCCATCCCAATCCAATGGCCAAAAACAACCCGGTTCATTATCCCCGAGATCCATCTCCACTAACCACCACTATATAATAACTCACCGGTTACTATAAAAATCACAAGTCATTATTCTCATATAATCATCAAACCGAAAAACATAACAGAAAATGGAAACCACAGGAAAAGCGAAAAAGGGTGCCGGAGGGCGGAAAGGAGCCGGTCCACGAAAGAAATCTGTTACCCGTTCCATCAGAGCCGGCCTACAGTTTCCGGTCGGTAGAATAGGCCGTTACCTTAAAAACGGGCGGTATGCGAAACGTGTTGGAACCGGAGCTCCGGTTTACCTCGCCGCCGTTCTCGAGTATCTTGCTGCTGAAGTAGGTTTACCTCATTTCTATATATAATCATAATTTTTAGTCTTTTTATCAAAAAATTCAAATTAGGGTTTCTAATTTGGGGAAATTGATTGAATACGTACAGGTGTTGGAGTTAGCTGGAAATGCAGCTCGAGATAACAAGAAGAATAGAATAATACCAAGACATGTATTATTAGCAATCAGGAATGATGATGAACTTGGAAAATTGTTATCTGGAGTTACAATTGCACATGGTGGTGTTCTTCCTAATATTAACCCTGTTTTGTTACCAAAGAAGACTGCTGCTGCTTCTAAAGAACCTAAATCACCTGCTAAATCTACCAAGTCTCCTAAGAAGGCTGATTAGGTTAATTAGGTTTTGTAATTGTTGTTAATTTGGTAATGGAATCTAGTTTTCTTCAACCTCTTGTTTCTGTTTCATTGGTAGAATATGATGCTTTTCTCAGCTGTATAATTGTCTATTTGATGAAACTCGCTACCATATTCTTTTAAATCAAAGCATAGTGGATTACAAAACGATTGTTTAACATCACGGTAAAATGATAGTAATCCCTAAACATTAATATAAGATTTAAATATGAGGTGCAAGGTTTTTTAATTAGAAGGCCCTTGAAAACTATACTTCTTTTGTCCATTTTGCAGGGTTGTTCCTTTGCTATTAAGACAAATTATGTATAATTCCGGCTAAAACAAGAGAAGACAAAGAAATGAAGTTACTCCATGATTAGCTACAACTTTTATCCAATAACAATAGACAAAAGAGCTTCTTTGTCAGTGGTTACTAGTAGTTTTGGATTGATAAATACTTGAAAATCGAAAATAAAATCCTCTAGTGTAAGAATATAGAACATGATCAAGTTGTTGATTTTACATCATTTGCTTCATATGTTATGGAAGGTGAATACTGTTCATTGCGACAGTGAGGCCGGATAATGAAAACCTTGGAAGTTTCAATTAGTGTCAATTGCATTTTACTTTTTTTTGGGTAAAGGGGAATTACCCCGGTAAAATATATTAAAGCCAATAAACCTATAAGAACAATGGAATGTGACAGAAATACCACAATAACCTCCAATAACCTCAAGCAAACACTTGAACTACCAACTGATAAACAGGCCTTATCAGCTTTACATTATAATGAAAACATAACCTATGACACCAATAGGAAAATACCACCTAAACGAACAAGCACAAAAAACAATAATCAACATAAGATAGACTAAGGAAGCTTCCAAAGCTTCAAAAATGTCAAGCCATCCTTCGATCTTTTGAAACGACACGAGATCAATTTAAGTCTAACAGCATTAAAGATACAAGAAACAAGCTGCTCCTCCGATCTTTTAACCTTCTGAAACAGTCTGTAGTTCCTTTCTTGCCATATAAAATAAGCTGAAGCCGCGATGACAAGCTTCAAGATGACACACCGTGAAGATCTTCTTTTAGCTATCTTTTAGCTATCTGAGTAATGGAATTAACAACATCCTGAACCGAAGAAGAAAGATTATGACAATCGCAAAATGTTGAGCCTGAGTCCAAACCCGCTGAGCATAAATGCAATTGAAAAACATATGCTCTATAGAATCCGATTGCATTATAGAATCCGATTGCATTTCGCATAAAGAACAGACAGTTGACAAGTTACTAGAAACATCCCAATGAAGTAACATATCCTGAGTTTTTAACCTTTTCTTAATAATCAACCAAAGATTAAATGCATGACGAGGAATACATTTTGAGAACCAAACCACTTCCTTCCATAGGACCTTTGAATCCCTAGGATGAATAGTATGCCACACTTCACTAACAGAAAATGGTTTAACAGTTCCTGATCTATCTCTCCAGACCAACTGATCACAAGTACTCGTAGACTTAGAGTATGAAATCGACTGAAGCATAGGGTACTTAGATACTAATTCCAGCGGCCATTGTAAAGAACCATCAGTAAACAATTTACTAACCTTGGACGAAGTAGAAAAACCAACTGTATAAATATCCCTATTCGATATATACGTATCAAGAGGGCTGCTACTTGACCAGTTATCATACCAAATCGACACCTTTGAACCATCTCCAATTGTATACCACATGAATTCACGAATCACAGATCGAAGATTAAGAACTTTACGCCATCCCCATGTCATATTGCCACGACATGGTATTGTCCAAAAATTCCTATCTTTAATTTTATAAGCATGGACCCATATAACCCACAAGACTCCTTAAATGTCAAAAGGTTCCAAATGTGAGTAACCATGAGAGCTTTATTGAAAATATCCAATCTACGGATTCCAAGACCTCCTTCATCTTTGGGAAGACAAACAACATTCCAAGCAACCTTAGAAGTACCACGTTTCAGATTATCATGCGACCACAAAAACCTACGCATAATCTGCTCAATTTCACATAACACTCTAGACGGAAGAATAAACATAGATGCCCAATAGACATGCATTGAAGAAATAACAGATTTAATCAGTTGCATTCTACCTGCAAATGATAGGGACTTATTCTTCCAATCAGCAAGACGATGCTCAACCCTTTCTATTAGCTCCTTGCAGTCCCTGAAAATAAGACGCGAAGAAACTAAAGGAACCCCAAGATATTTCACTGGAAGATTCCCTTCTTCAAATGGCAGAATATGAAGAATATCCAGTTTAGTAGTATTAAGAACATTACAGAAGAAAGCTGTACTCTTTGGCAAGCTTGGGACCAAACCAGAAATATTCTTAAACTCCTTAAGAGATTCCATAATCACTGTAGCCGAATGCACATCACCATAAGCAAATAAAAATAAGTCATCCGCGAAACAGAGATTAACCAATTCCAATCTAGAACAATAACGATGATAAGTAAAGACATCAGATTCTTGCACCCTACGCTTTAATATCTTCATTGACACTTCCATCACCATAGTAAATAAGTATGGGGATAACGGGTCCCCTTGTCTAAGACCCCTTTTACCTTTGAAATACCCATGAAGAATCCCATTAATACTTATAGAAAATGAAGTAGTAGTTACACATTCCATGATCCACTCAATCATTTTTTCATGAAAACCAAATCCAACTAGAACCTGCTTTAAAAAAGTCCAATCTACCGTGTCATACGCTTTTTGAATATCAACTTTAAAAGCACATCGGGGGGTACCACGATCAAGATGATAATTATGCATTAACTCTTGAGTCAACAACTTGGTGAATACTTATACATTCTTTAATGTGATGTTATCATACACAGAAGAATTATATCTAATCAAGTTTCTTGGTCTTGCATGCTAATATATCATTTACATCCATTCTTGTATTTGAAAATGCAGGAAGATGGTTACTCCACACAGTTTCAGTTTTCACTTTTGAGGGGTGTTTGAGATTGCTTATTTAAGCGTTTATCCGCTTATTTTGATAGCAAATAAGCACATCCAAACACTAATATCAAACCTGTTTATTTGCTTATTATAGAAGGAATAAGCATCTTATCACCTACATATTTTTTAAGCAGATAAGTACTTATTAATAAGCAATCCCAAGCATCACTGAGTTTAGAAATGAAGCTCTTGTGTAAGTGGAGACTTGGTTCAGTCCATGACCGCAGTATAAATTCACAACAGTCAAGACCTAAGAATGATGTATAAGAGATCTTGACTTAAGATCTAATTCATTTCACATCTGTAAATGGGTAAATAAAAATGCAGGAATGAAGTCAATAAGAATACAATCAAGAACTTTGATATGAGCAAGCAGGTCAGCAACTAAGAACCATGTGCAAGAAAATAGTAGGCTGAAAATGGTACAAGAAAATATAAGTCGATGTTGAAGGAAAGAGTAGATTTTCCTGAGCTGAAAATGATGATGGCTAAAGATTGTTCCAATTGCGGGAAGATATGACTCTAATTTGAAACATGTGAGGAACTAAATGACCCTTTATTCTTGATCCACTAGATAGCATGGGCATCCAGTATCATTGTTTATATTATAGCATGATTGTTCAACCATGTTTTTCATCATCTACAGCTACCCCATTCAAAATCAATACCTTTTGTGATTATCATAATATTACAACCCGGCCATATTAACTGTGGAATTGTTTATAGCAATTCACAGCAGGATTCCTGCAGAAACGTGAGACAGTCTGCAGTAATTTTTCCTTCTCATTCTTCAGCTTGCCACTTAAAATATACTCTCAACATTTGTAACATGTTTTTATTTCAGAGTGGCATCATTCTCTCCAGTTGTTCTAGTTTTGGCAACTTCCACAAAGATTAATCTACCCTCCACAATCTGCATTTAAAGATTTTAAAAAATTGGTCAGCAACCATAACAGCACAAACATCCAAGATGCAACTGTTTGGCAGGTTTCTTCGTTTCACTTTTGACATAACTAATGTCGATGGTTTGAAATTCTAATAGTTAATCACAGCTTTTTATATTAATACCAATTGACCAACTTTACACTGATATACTTTTACCGGGGTAACCCATTACCTAAAAAAACAAAAAAAAAAACTTAACACTGATATAATTGTTTGATTACGGTTAAGATTCATAGAAACTCAGAAAAGAAAAATGAATAACATTCAAGATTTAGAGTAAACAATATAGAACCACTTAAGAGGATCCGGTTGGCTTGTACATTAGACTAATTAAGATACAGTATGAGTTGATAACCGGATTCACATAATTTGCCTTGTGGATTTTGCACAGTAATACTAATATGACAATTACTCATTCCAACAGATTGAATTAAAGAAGGCATGCAATGTGAAGTTAATGGCGAATGCACTGGAACAATAGATCCGATTGAGCTTACTATTGATAAGTTGCATTCCCTCCGGTCGGTTGATAATATCTAATACAAATTCATATCCTATTAGTCAAGAAATCTTATATTATGAAAGCAAGTCATATGAAAATAACTACTAACGCTTTCCATTTTAAGTTTAAAGGGACAATGCAACCCCCAAGATGGTGTGTAGTAAAGTTTTAGGCAGGTAGTGATTCTGTGCAGTTAGATAACAGAAATTGAAAAGCGTCAGGCATTTATTCTGGGTAACTGAGATAGGCTGTTACGGTCCTGAGATTGTGATCGAGTTACAGGTCGACTAACAGCAGAATGTTTATGTGATTTTCTGCCTTGACGTCCTATTTTGTTAATGATAAAAGGGCTCAATAGAGAGAACCCAATGATCTTAAACTAAGGACTGTTCTGATTGCAAGATTTAAGATAAGATTAAACTTGGTGAGGAAATTAATGACCCTTTATTATTAATAATCCACTTAATTGCCATGTGCATTCATTATTTTGTTCAAACATGTTTAAGCTGTAAACTTCTACCCTAATCACTTCACCATTGATGTATATTCTTCTTACCCCATGTTTTAATAATAAAGCAAAACCTATAGCAAGAAAATTTATAGACTACAGCGAAGTTTATAACAAAACATACTACATATTTCAATAAATCCATAAAATGTCTGAATCAGTTCCATATGTGAAGTTTGACCTAGAAGTCAAAGCATACAGAATGGAGTATACAAGAGAGATACTTGACTCCTCAAGATACACTAGGATTGTTTCTTACTCGTAAAACAAAGGTTTACCACATGATAAGAATAAAAAAATGTTCAACGATGAAGCCTAATTCACTAATCTAGGAACCGAGCTTCTTTCCTCACATTTAAAATTTTGACGCTTCATCACTTCAATAATATTTCTTGACCTATATTTGAGGTTGGATCACCTGAACTTATTTTCCTTATTACACTCATCATGATCAGTAATTTAAGGTCTCTCAACTGGGACCTCAAACATACATGACATTATCTAATTTACTAATCTAGAAATTGAGCATCTTTCCTCACAGCTGAATTGCGGACATAAAATTCTAATCCATATGTTTAAGCTTGGATATATATATTAAGAACTGAAGTTTCTCTAATTCCATTAATCATAGTAAGATCTCAAAATATCTTGTAACATTGGTTCATGCGAAACAATACGTTTCTACATCATAAATAGTTATTGTATTTCATCACATCACATAAAAGCAACCCACAGCTGAATCACCAGAAATAATAATAATAATAATAATACCTTCCCATTCAAGGCTTTTAATGCATTGTGGGCGTCAACATCCGATTCAAATGTAACAAAACCAAACCCTTTAGGTCTCTGAGTTGTTGGATCAACAACAAGTCTAGCTGCAACATTTTTATGTTGAAAATTAGGGCAACAAAATAAAAAAATTGATTTAATTTGATGAAATAATACCTTCAGTTATTGCACCGAAAGGAGAAAACAATCTCTTCAAGTCTTTATTTGTAGTGTAAAACGATAATCCTGTACAAATATACTCAAATTGAAACAATTCATACATAAAGGGGAGGAGGAGAGAGATATTACTTACTGCTCACAAACAGCTGGGAATTAAGCAATCTGTTTGCCATTTTATTCTACTAGTAGTAACCTCAAACCGGAAAAACAAGAAGAAATTAAAGAAGGGACGACCTCTGGCGAATAAAAAATAGAGATGGGTAGTTGTGTTTACAGAGTTCGGAGGAAAACAAAAAGGAGGTTGGGAAGATGGACGATGGTTTCAACTTTTTCGGTGCGAATGGATCTTGCTATCTTTACAAAACTTTTTGGGCAAAGGGGAATTACCCAAATAAAAATATATAAATCACACATAAAAAGTACAATGGAATGTAGTTCAAGTACCACATTAACTTTAAGAATCATTTGAACAACTGCTAAATTATATGTGATATGTCACATACACTCAACTAATTATAAACACTAACTAACACACCAACAGAAAAAAATCATTTGAAAGAACAATAATCACCAAACTGAGCTACTAGCTGACATCTGAAGTATAATACGCCAGCTGAGACTGCTTTCTTAAAAAACCTTTTTAAGAAAAACTCAGAGAAAAACTCTGGAGAAGGAAAAAAAAGTACAATGTCCAATGTCCTTTAATTTGTTTATTTAAATTTTTATTTGGAAATTCAACGGTTTTTTTATTTTATTGCAAGAGGAGAAGATATTAAACCACAAAAACTATACATACTAGAGATTCAATTCCTAAGACACCTCCTAGGGTAATCGGATTTTCTGAGCACATGAATACAGACCAAGCAACTATGCCATATCTAATGCAACCATTCACCTGATACATGTTGGTATGTGAAGATAGATCAAAAGAATTGAAGAGTTACTGAAGAAAACTCACGGCGTGAGATTTAAGTCAGCCAGGAGAGTTGTTATTTCTTGTTGTGCAAGTTTTCTTTCCCTATATAAACATACCATATCATTGTAAACCCTAACACCTACGAAAATAATAAGACTTTTCTCTAGGTTAGCTGTAGATTGAACCAATCGAATAGATTGGATATAAACACGTTAATTCCGCGTGTTCGTTTACTTTCTCGTAAGCTTAATTGTGTAATTGCTTTGTGTGTGATCCATTTATTGTTTGTGGGGTATAACTTGTGATTATACGATTCTTGGTTGGGGCTTATAAGTCCTAACAAGTGGTATCAAAGCTCGTGTTTCAAGTGTTTGGAAACAATGGCGAATGAAAGCAAGATCAAGATTGATAAGTTTGATGGTAGTGATTTCTGTTTTTGGAAGATGCAAATCGATGATGTTTTGTATCATAAAAAATTGTACCAACCTGTTTTCGGGTACTAAACCTAACAAGTTGAAGTAGGAGGATTGAGAATTGTTAGATCGTCAAACACTTGGGGTGGTACTACTTTCTCTGGCCAAGAACACCGCCTACAATATTGTTGGGGAAACCACGATTGCAGGTGTGATAACGATGCTTGTTAGGTCATTGATCCGAGATTAGCCAATTCACTAAAGTTCTTCATAAAAATGATGAAGTAAAAACTCCAAGAATAAGTTATCTCACTAGTCGCTGCTCAACCTAGTCACTGCTAAAACAATGAAGATGACGCTCTGTAGACTCGCTATCGCTTGATGAATCTATTGCTAAGTGTTCCTATCATTGTAACCCTTGAGCACTAACGATTCATCAAGATGCAATCCACTACAAATAAAGAAGGTCACTGGTAAGCAAATAATCACTACTAGTAGTTAAACAACTCATTGGTATTATAAGTGACTATGCGCTTATACAATCATATAACAACAATCGCTGTGGTTTAATAAAATGAGGTCATTGGAAGAAATCAAGTCAAATCACTCTACAAGAGCATGTTAGCTCGCAGTGAGTAAGGAAACTTCTTTATCCTCCAGCGACTTTAGGAATAACGTAGTTACTAGACAATCTTGTTCGAAGTCGTTGTGCACATGAGGTCCTTGGTCTACTGTACATCAGCAACTTAAGGAGTCCATAACGATGAATAGTATGACATCATGCTTCGTTGTGATTGGTGGAAATACAACATATGAAGAAGGCATGATCTTGTAGGGACCACAAAAGATTCCCTTCTAATCGTTTGTTTGTTAGAGAGAAGCCAAAGTCACAACGACGCTGTGACAACCGTCAAAATCTCAGGTCATTACCACACTTAACTTTCTAGAATCTCGATTACTTTTACAAGCATTCTCAAAATTCTATCGGCAAATGTAAGTTACGACTCCTTAAGTGCACCGAAACCGCTGAAACGCTTTAGTAATTGCTTAGTGAACCCTAGGTCTATGAGAACTATTCAATTAAGTTATAAAGTGCCAAGAAAAAACAAAAGAACTAAGTCCCATGACTTATCACAAAAAATTCTATCAAGTTACAAAATCGGAATCGATTAAAACTCTTTAACGTTTTACTTAAATCAACTATGTATATAACAAATTAGCACTTCGAACAAATTTTATGAACAATTAGATCACAATTAGGAGTATTATTTATAATTAAAGACTTTGATTTATATCTCAAATATTAATCACAAAACATCTTAAAAGTAAGTCTATACAATGTATAATATAAAGTACAATATTTATACAAGTTTAATACAAGTTTTAAACATTACATTTTTAACAAAAAAATAAATAAAAACCCCCCCCTTTTCTTGACTAAAAACCAGCCTCCCCCTTTACCCAATACAAATCCCACTTTTTCTTACACAACTCACTCATACACACTCTTTCTGTTTAGCACTCAAGAACACACACACAAACACACACACACTTTTCTCTCTACATTTCATCTCAAAAATCAGCCAACTTCTATCCTAAATCCATAAAATTTAAGGTGTCTTTGAGTTCCATCAAGAACACCAAGGTAAACAACATTGTTCAACACTTTTCTTACTTTTAAACTTAAAAATCTATGCTTTTCTTTCAAAATTTCAGATTCTATGCCCTACTACGGTTAGAATCTTTAGGTTAAGCTTGATGTTTGTAGATTGCCACTCTCACATATGTGTTAAAAATGAGTGATAATCCATGATCAAACCAAAGTCAAGACTCAAAAGAAACATCAAAAACTTGAATCTTACATAAAAATGTATACTAACTCTTAATCTTCACAAAAAATTAAGCTAAATGATATGTACTTTAAAAGTGTTCTGGTCCCTGGAAAAATGATGGTACATGCATGTGAATCAAGGCCTAAATCAATGATTTAGGTCTATGAGTTAAAGTAGTGGTCTATGACTCAAAATCTTAACTTACACACTACATGCAATTTGCCAGATTTCTTTGTCCGACTTTGAAAGGTCATAACTAAATGAATACTTGTCCAAAAAATCTGATTTTTATTCTGGAATTTAGCCCTTGGTGTTAGCTTTCAAACCCAAGTGGTCTCACTAAAAAATATTGAGTATTCAACCTCCAAACATGTCACACAAAACTGGTGCGCTAGCAGAATGTTTTTTGAAATCATAAAGTTTGAGATGCATGTTTATGTGTTCATATGCATCATAAAAATTACGAAAAAAATGTTTTTAGTCTTTTAACGTGTTGAACTCAGTAGGGTAAAAATATTATGTATTGAAAAGTTATGCTTGTAAACTTAGAAAATGCTTAAATACACAACATTGAAAATCTTAAGAAAAAAGACTAATTGTGTGTTGTTAGTATTGCAATAATCCTAAAATGGGTTAAAAACAAGTTAAAAATGAGAATACGATTTTTCTCAGCTTAAAAATGTATAAAGTACATTGAGCAACACTTTTGAAATTTTTGGAACTTATATATATTTCTTTAAGAAAATACAAATCTATTACTATAACAAGAAATTAAATCATAAAAATTAGTTTTCCAAGCCAAAAATTTCTAGAAATTTTAAAAGAAAATAACACACCACACCAAAAATTACATAATTTAGGTGTTTTTTTGGTATATATTATGATTTATGTGTTTATAATCATGATATATATTGAAAATAGAGTTTCATTGCTCCAAATGACTTGAAAATTTTATACAAGTCTAGTAATTAATAGAAACTAACGTGGTAAAAATTTCGTAATTTTTCATGATTATTTGCTATATATTTTGAATTTCCATCATATATTAGACATAAATTAATAATAAATAAACTATAAATCTAAAAACTCCCAAATTTCTACAAAAACTTTATAAACAATATTTTGCTATGTAGAAAATTTTTGGTAATTTTTGGGATTATTATTCATATGTGTCCACTATTTTGTTTGTAAATCAACTATTAACGATAACAAAATTCTAAGGTAAATCAAACTTGTAATGACACTTTATAATTTAATTAGCTAGCTAAGCAATTCCAACAAACTAAATTAGACGAGAGCCTAACTGGAACCTTCGTGTTCGTACTCGGTTAGCACGCGGAATACATCCATCACAAACGCTCACACTTAATTGTGAGTATTCACATCCCATCTTTTACTGTTTTTATTAATCGTTTTGGGGTAAAAACCATGTTGTCTTGTTGCAAATACTTATCTTGAATGTGTACATTTACTATTTATAAGCTCATGTTATGTGTTGTTTATCTATCGTACTTAAGTCTCCGGTTTTCTTTTACACAACCCATTAACTCATTATTGAGCCGATGAATGTTATGGATAATACTATTTGGGGGCGGCCACCTCCCCACTCATACGTGCATGTGAGTGCATACCACCAACGACATGTCTGCGATAAGACATTGCTTTACCCGACTCACCTACAGTTGATCCAATTTTAAATGTCACTAGTAGTTTTTCTCATGTTTCTTTTGAGCTGAGATCTATGTTCACTGATATCAAGCCAAACATAGTTGTTAAACCATTTGAGATCACTAAAGATAGATCCCTTGCTTCAATCGAAGATGAATCAAATACCTTGAAAACTAAGGTCACTGATTCACCCTCAATATCAGTTGAATTATCCCTTGTCACTGATAAGAAGCAAGAAGATTTTCCTATCACTATTCAAGTCACTATGAACGCTCATCATTTATTAGTAACCTGAAAAGTAATGGCGAAGATAAAAAGGTACATACAAGATCTGACAAGTCTGTTACCTTAAAACACAAGTCCTATGTTGGTTTTTTGGGTAAAAGGGTTGAACCCCTGACAAAATTTATTGATGATGATAATCGTTACAATTACTAGTTCGTGGAGAACCACGTAATACTTAATCTACTACAAATGAAAGACTAAGTACATACTCATTACAAGCCATGAGTATGACATCAAATTGATAACCAATTGTCTAGCACCAAACAAGGAAAAATGTCAGACCAAGCAATGATCCACTCCAACCTCATGAAGAAACAATCAGCCAAGACTAGAGTACACCACTATAGGAATCTTCCATCTCTCCATTGTCCAGACAGCTCAAAGCGAAGTAGAAACCATCCTAAATCGGATCGTCTAAATGATACCGTTAGCCACTTCCCCACTAGACCTTCTGCCCTTACCGAAGAGATGATTGTTACGCTCTTATCATCCAATCGAGCCACCACATGATCAATATTCTTTGAACCCATAGATGATCGTATAAATAAAATAAGCCGAAGAAGCAAAGACCAGATGATCCACCACATGATCAATATTCTTTGAACTCGTAGCAGAAAGCATTGAAGGCATAATATCATCCAATCTATCCGAAACAATCAGCATCTCCGCATGATCAATAACCCAGAACTAAACCTGCAAAGAAAAGGTGAGCATGAGAATCTTTGCTAGAGCCACACAAAGAGCATCGAAGCAGGTTTTAGTCAGTCAAAGGACCAACATCCCAGTACCTCAGGCAGTCCTGCATCTTCAGCCCGCCTTTCAACACAACCCACAAGTAGAAAGCATGCCTAGGAATGCGGTGAGAAAACTAGACAACAGGAGCGTCCACCGAAGAGCCTTTAGGTCGAATAGAATCCCAAACTTCACCAACCCGAAAATCATGAAAAGTACCATCCAAATCACGCCACATTAACTTATCAGGATGGGAAGAAAGATTAGGGACCTCGAGCTGAGTAAGAAAAGGATACATTTGGAGCCATTGCTTCGACCACCTCCAAGAAGAATTCTCAATAAGATCCGCAATAGTAGTGGTAGTAGCAAAACCTGCTTGCGTAATGACTCGTTAAATAGTAAAAGCATGAGCTATAGGGCATTGGGCACACTAAGTATCATACCAAACCGAAACAGTCCGCCCATTGCCCACCTGATATTAAACAACTTCCGCCATCCCCAGCTCATGTTACCTTGAGGAGTGATATCCTATAAGTTACGATCACCTAACTTATAAGCGTGAACCACCTGACCCACAAAGGCTCCTTCCAACAAATATGATTAGCCATGAGAGAGACATTCCACTCACTTAAACGACGAATACCCAAGCCACCTTCCTGTTTAGGAAGGCATATATATATATATATATTCCCATGCCACCTTAGCTTTACCTGCCTTCATCTCACCCTGACACCATAGGAAACCCCTCATTAGATTCTCAATATCAGCAATTGTCGAAGCCGGAAGGATAAACTGTTGACGCAAGAAGTTATGCGTCAGATATCTTGGTTGAAGA
This sequence comes from Logfia minima, assembly GCA_963921325.1. Taxonomy (NCBI): domain Eukaryota; kingdom Viridiplantae; phylum Streptophyta; class Magnoliopsida; order Asterales; family Asteraceae; genus Logfia; species Logfia minima. The sequence continues at coordinate 30,343,941 of OY992764.1, forward strand.
AGTTAAAATACTTAGGAATATTTTTGTAAGTGTATGCGACAGTTTGACATTGTCACATATTGTGACAATGACATACTGCGACAAAATACAACTTAGATGTTTGTCGCATGCTTGCGACAATAATAGCTTGCGACAATGATAGATTGTCGCATGCACTGTTGCATAGACAATAGTCTATAAAAAAACAGGCGAGTATTCATTTAAACAGATTGAACTATGTGTAACTAATTGAGTTCTGAGCGTTTGGCATTGTAAATCATTCAACGCTCAGATGATCTCTTTGATAATCAATAGAAAGCATTATATTTACGTGTTGTGTTGATTACTCATTTTCAATTCATATATAGATTCTTTAGTTTCGGATTCCGCACGATTCTATTAGATTGATTGTATTCGGATCATAAGCAAGGGAACCTACATGTGGTATCAGAGCTGATAGAGGTTATACAATCGAAATATTGAATGAATTGAAGAGTTACGGGTTTACGGTTCATACGGTTCAAATCAAGTACAAGTTAATTCTGGAAATTGATTGAATTGAGGATCAAGAGAGTTATCTGGAATAGTTAATTGAAGAATTTGACGAATAAATTGGTTAATTGATCTTGAATTCGAACAAAATGGTTTAAAATACTACAGAACGTACGGACACTGTACGTATTGCAGTTTTTACAAGTTATTGTGATAAATTCTTTGATTTCAGTGCTCAGACAACTTCGTTAAAGAAAAGAATGATTCGGTGAATTGTTCAGATTTTGGTTGAATTCAAGTAATTGAATTTAAGTTCATAAAGTTGATATTGAAAATTGCTATTCTTTACACCTGCGACACTATTTTCTGTTACTGTAAGTTGTATATTGTCGCTGTAAAGGTTTGAAACTATTAATTCAAAGAAAGTAAGTGTTTTTGATAATTTTGAAAAAACCCAGCTCGCGATCTACGACAATATCAAAATTGCCGCAATAGCAAATCTTGAGATAGTTTAAGTGTGACAAAATCAAATTGTTACCTATTGCCGCATAAACCTGCGACAATACTTTTGCTGTCGCATTAATAGTAACTGCGACAGTGTGAGTAAAATTTTGGATTAAATTTTTCTAAAAGAAAGTAAATATGGCATATTCGAACATGACAGCTATGTTAAAATTTGATAATGAAATCGGTACACCCAATAAACCTCCAAGGTTTTTGAGTAGTAATGAGTACTCAAGTTGGAAAAACATATTTGAGTCTTTTTTAGCATTCAATGATTCAGATCTTTAGATCCTTATCACTGAACGATATATTAGACCAAAAGTTGATGGTAGTGTTAGAGAAGATTCTCCTCTCAAAATTGTTAAGCAGATGACTACTGAGGAAAGGAACGAATATGATAAGGAGAGAAAAGCTTATGCGGCAATAACAATGTGTTTACCAAAAGACGTTCTTCAATGTTTTAAACGACAAGAAACAGCTTTTGAGTTGTGGGAAGCACTTGCCTTTTGGCAATGACCAATTGAAGCAAATCCTAAAAGACTTATTGAAAAGATAATTTGATTTATTTGATCAACTCCCAAATGAATCATTTGAAGATCTTATTTCAAGGTTTTCTCAATTTGTGTGTGAATTAAGTGAACTGGGAGTGGAGTATCTGAAAGTTGAAGTTAGTAAGAAATTGCTGAACTCATTACCATCCAAATGGGATAATAGAGTGATGTTGATGGAAGAAAATGAGAATATGCCTACATGGTCACTTGAAGATTTGATTGGAAAACTGCAGGCTTATGAAATGAACATGAAGAGAAAAGCAACTGGAAAGGTGCAAGTTCAGGATCCTAGTTTGTATAGCGATGTTTCTAACAAAAGTGCAACAGAAGGGATATCATTATTATATGGGGAAAGATTAACCAGAATATAATGATGAACTTATGTGTTAATTGCGCAAATTGTTCAAGTTCTTCAAAGTTTTCAAGTTCAACTCCGCCCTCAATCTTCAATATCTTCAAAGTTAACAGAAGATCATGCTGCAATATTCACTGCATTCCTGTCATCATATGAAGGTTTTATTGCAGGCAGAACTTCTAGTCTTGACATAACTGATGAAGATTATGATCAAATCCATCCCGATGATCTTGAAGAAATGGATATCAAATGGAATATGACAATGATTACTCGTAGAGCCAAAACATTTCTTCAACGAACCGGTAGAACTAGCATTGGGAATAACAAAACCGGTCTTGGATTTGATAAGAGTAAAGTTCGATGCTATAACTGTCAAAGTTATGGACATTTTACAAGATAATGTGAGAAAGCAAAACAACCAGCTTCTGGATTTACTAAATCAAGTATTCCAAAGCCTCAAAACAATCACAATTCTGCTCAAGCAAAAGACTAAGGAAAAGGCTTTAGTGACTACTAATGACGAGCACTATGACTGGAGTGCTCATTTAGACGAAGCTGCATATGCTCAAAATCAAGCATTCATGGCAGATATCACTGAGGTCGATTCTGATTCTTTTGTTCTTAAATGCTCAAAATGTGTTGAGTTACTTGAAAAACTCAACACATATCAAGATCATAATCATTGTCTGTTATATGATATTGATAAACTCAAACAAGCAAACAAAGTTTTAAAAGACAATGAAAAATGTTTTGAGGATAAACTTGAGTTATCACGTGTTGAAGCCTATATTTAAAGGTTAAGATTTTGAACCAACAAACTGCAATCGACATTTATATAACTGAAATCGATTTGCAAAGAAAGGAGTATGCTGGCGCTCAAAGTGAAATTTTGAATTCTAAACGAAAATTGTCAAATCTTTCAGTATCCTCCTTGATTTTGGATCAAATCATTCATTCACATAAACTGGATACAAAATCTAAAACAGGCATCGGGTATAACTCAGTACCTCCTCCCTCATCTTATACCTCCATGCATGTCAAAGATGATATCAAAGATTTTGTACCTACAACTCCATTAGTTGTAGATCCAGTATCTAATGTGAAAGTACAAACCGAAGAAGATATTTATGAAGTTGAAGATTGCGATGTACCAACACCAAAAATTGATAGTAAAGCCTGAAAATTTCATCATTACAAATGAATACAAAAAGGCTTTTCTCAAAGGCAAATCCAAACTTAAGGTCGAAGAAGAGATCTTGAAAACAGAGTTTTGTTATTCTAATAAGAAAACTTAAAAGATTTCAAAATCACAATCGCAATCTTCAAATAATCAAAAGAAAGATGTAAAGATTTTGAAAAGAGACCATCAAGTTGAGAAATCTACTCCAACATGTATAAATTCTTGTTGTACTAATAACAAGACTTAGAAATCAGAAGTCTCCGAGGTCACATTATTCGTGATTGTTTGTTGTTTCGAAAACAAAAATTGAAGAAAAACGAAAGGAAGAAGCAACTTCAAAGAAATCCTTTTAAACCATCTTCTTCTTCTTCAAAATTTGTCAAGAAACATGTAAATGTTGTGTAAGTCAAAGAACACAATATTACAAACAAACAATCTTTCAAACCGTAAAAGGTTTGGAAAGTAAAGGGTTCGACAAAGGAATTTGATATTCCTAAAACTGATACGTTAACTATTCTTACTGATTTTCGAAACCATTCAAAATTAGTTGACATAATCACAGTCGATGATGATGGATGACCCATAGTTGATGTGTGACAACCGTCAAAAATCTCAGGTCAATAACGCACTTAAATTCCTAGTCTATCTAATTTCGTTTACAGCACTCTAAAATCCTAGTGAAAAGTCTAGATTATGACTCCTTAAGTACCGAAACCGTAAGTTACCGAAATCGCGTAATGTTTTAGAAGATTGCTTAGCGGACTTTAAGACCGTAAACCACATTAAATTAGGTTACAAAGTGCCAAAGAAAACTAATGAAATTAAATTTCACATGTCATCACAAAATATTTATCATATCGCAAAAATCAGCATTTAACCTGAAATTCCGTAACTCGGTAAATGCAACCGGAAATCGGTTATTTAACTCGCAAATGTCAATCGTAAACGAATCACATGAATTTTGATGTGAATTATAAGCTTAGAAAATAAAATTTTATAACTCCAATTTCAACCATTAAAACATCACAATTAAACATTTCAATATGTAGAAACTTATACCAAAACAATATGTAACATTTAAAACCTTTAATTACTTAACTTAAAAAAAAAAAAAAAAATTTTTTTTTTTTTACCCCACCCCCTCCTAAAAACGGCCAGCCCTCTCTTGACCACCCAAATCCCCCACTAACTTTATTAGTTTACATGCAAGAATCATTTGAACCACTTCTACACTCTTCCCTTCACTCATTTCACTCATTTCTCTCATTTCTCTCTCAAAAACACACACAACTCTCCCTAAACACACACTAATTTCCAGCCACATTTTGAATAAAGATCATCACTTTGAAGGTGTTCTTACACAAAAACAAAACCTCTAAGGTATAACCACCCATTTGTACTTTCATTTCTTGCATTTTCTTACTTTAATTCTTGTAAATACATGGATTTTGTGCCTATTTCATGGCTATAATCCACATAAGGTGTTTGATGTTTGTAGGTTGTTTCTTACACTTGTTTAAGTGTAAAAATAAAAGAAAAACCCATGATCAAACCGAAAAATCGTCTTTTTGATGTTTAAGTGCTTGCATGCACCATTTTTCGTAGCTAAATCTTAATTTATGTTAAAATATAATTTTTTTTCTGTAAAAATACATATTCATGCATATAAGACAAGGCCTCCATCATTGGATGAGGTCTAAAAATCGTTGGTAGTGAAAAACACACCAAAAAGATCACTTTGTCATGCATGTAATCTGTCCAGATTTTGACCCTACTTGAAACGACCATAACTCAGTGAATAATGGTCCAAAAATCTTGATTTTTCTTCTAGAATTTAGCTTAATGTCTTACCTTTAAAACCCCACTGGTCTCACTCAAATCCATTGAGTACTCGACCTCCAAACGTATCACACAAAACTGATGCGCCAACAGTAACTTTTCTGTGAACACCTTGTTGTGATACTTGTTCATGGGTCTTAAGGTGTCCTATAAATTTAAGAAAAATTAATTTAGACTCCTAACATGTACATCTCAGTAGTATAAAAAGATAGGTATTTATTGTGTTGATTAAGTATTTTTAGAATATGCATGAACACCATGCATAATCTTAGTCTTGTAAAAGTGTGAAGAATTGTGTTGTGATGAATGTAAAATACAAAACTAATAGATAAAACGTGTTAAAAATTTGAGGGTGATTTTTCTCAGTATCTATATCTTGAAAAAAACCTTGAAAATAAAAATGAGAATTTTTGGGAAAACTTAAGTATTTTTCTTGGTTTAATACAAATAAAGTCTCTAAAAAGGAAAAATATTCGTGAAAAATACTTTTTGACATCAGAAAAATATGGGAAAATTACTGTGTCATTTTCCACATAAAGTGACACTATCCTCAAAATTTAACACTCATTGGAATTGTTTTGATATTGTTTCCGATGTACGATTTGTTAAAACACATACGATTGGGAACCAATTCTCCAGTGCCCAAAATGGCATGAAATTTTTACACAAACTTTGAAATGAGTTAAAACTGATCTAGTAAAAATTCCAGAATTTTTCAAGAATAATTACTATTTTTCTCATATTTATCCCACTCTTTTGGTCAATAAATGATTAAAAATAATCTGTAAATCTAAAAATTCCCAAATTTTCACAGAAAATTTGTGAATCATATTCCATGTTGTATACCAAGTTTGGTAATTTTTGGAATTTTTTTTCAAGTGTTTCCATTATTTTAATCACAACCCGAGTAATTACCGGCAACGACAAATCAAACTATAACGGCACTTTGTAACACAAGCGACTAGCTAAGCAATCTTAACAAACCATATTAGTCAAAAATCTAACTAGGAACCTTGTATTCGTAGGTCTTGGATAGGAGTCACTCTTGGTCGAATCGCGCTTTACATCCATTTCCGTACGCTTACTAACGATTGTGAGTACTCAGCCCCTATTTTTAACGCTTTATTAAATATTTTGGGGTGAAAAGCATGCATGAATGACTTGAATGATTTATATACTTGAAAATGATATGTTTTATGATGCACTTGATTTACAAATGCCATGATATGATTATTGTGCTATGCTATGCTAAATTTCAAAACAATGCCGTGAATGCTTATCGATGTTACATGACTATATGTTTGATTTCTATCGTATCTAAAGTCCCCGGTATATTCACACGACCATTAACTCTATATGAGCCAAATGATGCATATGAATAGTACTATTTGGGAGCGAGACCACCTCCCCACTCACGCGGCCACGTGAGTGCATCCCATCATCCTAAATGCCAACGATAGGGCATCTCTCTTTGGGGCAAAGGTTTATCGGTTGTAGGTTTGGTTGTGGACTCAAGCATAATTTAATCATCGATTTCATAAACAAAAATATAATAGCATAGTGATTCATAAACATCTATCAACGAATGACGTTTCGATATGAAAATAACGTTTCTTTAAAACTATAAACCTGTGACACGAGCTCTACAATGGCGTTGTGATGCGAAATAAATTCTCTTTAAAAATATAAACATTACGATTTGAGCCTTGCCATGACATTGTTATTTGAAACTTCACTTCTTTAGAAATCATACAACTATAACCGGAGCTTTTAAATTATAAATCATCGTGATCTTGACAATTATAGACGTAGTTTCAAAGTAACGCCTCGTTTTCTCATGATACTCGATAGAATAACTCGCCTAAAATATGAACGTTTTGATATTAATATGACAAATTCATTATCTCTAAGAACCCGACTTGAACTTATTAAATGTTAACAAATGAGTCTTATATTCATAACTTGAAATTAGTAAACACTAAATCCGGAGTTTTATCAATATGATTTGAACGTTTCTTTTAAAATATGAGTATGACGTTATAAATGAATTACGACCTATAATTGAATTTCCAAAAGGAATCATTTCTAAATGAGTATCGTTTTTAAATAAACTTCATCTGCAAATAAAATACCGGTTCATGAATAGATCTAACCTTCAAATAAATATCGCTCTCAAATAAGCCTTCTCTTAACAAATCACTTTTATAATTACCCTTGCGATAGTATTTGTCTATCATCAAGAACTGATTTTTATTAGGTATCGGATAATCATCTTCGTCCTATGAGCTCGACACTAAACAAACTATCTTTGTAAACTAATCACGTATGACGTGTAACGTTTAACCAAACTTCATAAACTTTTAAAGAGGGTCTATCATTACACAAAACCTGGGTACTCACCAACTATGTTTCATAGTTGACCTGTATTTTATATGCTTTTCAGGAATTAGTCACAATCTATCAATTGAAGCTAAACCGGCTATTTGATCTATGCTGCATTAGCGTACGGAATTCGTATCTTTTGGGATGTAATAGCATGTTTAGGCTATTTAGTTTTGTGCTGTAAACGCTTGTAAGACTTTATGTAATGTATTAATTGTAGACCGATGAACGGTGATCTTTTGTAATTTTCGATTTATGAAATCATTGTACTGTTACATCTCGTGTTTCCGCTTTAGCGGGGTGTGACATGATGCTTACCTAATGTCATGTGAATTTACTGACTAGGCAGACACGTATGATGTCACAAGAATTTTTTGACCACATCGTCTGTGTATGTATAAGCCACGTCAATAAATAAATCTTTATATCTCAAATATTTAGTTGTACATAATGCATATACATTTGTACATTTGCATCCCTCGCTTGGCGGGCCTAGATCCGGTTTAGAATTCCGTCCCGAGCATCCCTTGAACATCCTTCATTCTCGATGTGCCCTTCAGTACCCCATTATCAACAACAACTCCTAAAACCCCATTATCAACAGCAACCCCTTCCCTTAATTAAGGAACTTCAATAACCAATGATGCACTGATGGTAGGCTTCTATCGCTCATATTTATATGAGTGTTTGTTTCCCCCTAATCATTTTTTAACTTTAAAGATTCATCATCTTCAACAACTGTTAATGAAACCCAATCAAAATTTGGATCCAATATTGTAAATTGAGAAGATCCACCTATAAAGATTCGAACTTTTATGTCTAATTCGAGAGACCCACTTCCAGTACACTCAGAAAATTGATGATGGAGAAAACCCACCTATAAAAAGTTCAATCGTTTTGTAAAATTTGAGAGACCCAGTCACAAAATTGGCGATTGATAAAAAAAAGCACCTTTAGAAAATAAATCTTTTTGTATAGTTTGAGATATTGAGTTCATATTTAGTCACAACATAGATCTAGAATCGGCCGAGAGTTGTGATGTCTTCTACATTGTCAGCCGCCACCATTACTACTGTTACTGCTTCGATCATGTGTCTTCTTCATCATATCTAGGTTTACATTTTCTAGATCTAAAGTTTCATTTTTTAAGCCATGGTTTGATTCAAAAGTTTGATTTCGAAAGCTGTGATATGTGATTTGTGGCGAGGTGAATAGAAAGAGCTTATGATGGTTTGCTATTAGCGTTGTGGGAATCTGACTGGAAAAGATATAGGGGATGTCGCGCATTTCCTTCAAGAGTATCATTTTGATTGATGAATAATTTAGAGTTACGAAGATGATGACATATTTACTTCAATTCCTATTTTCACATATGTATAATATATTCACGTCATATTTTTTTAAGGGAAATACTATAACCACAAAATTTTTTACGAAAAAACATCCACACAGTGATATGGACCAATAGTGTAAAGAGATAGAAGCAAGAGAGAGAAACAAACTTGAATTATGACTGGTTCATCTAACTTTCCACATCATTTTGTAAATTTTATTTTGTAAAATGTATGTTGCTCTAGCATTCCTCTTTTTTAAAAATATCAAATGCTTACAAAATCCAGTTTATTGGTGTTGGTGCAAGACAGAGTGTCAGAGATCTTGATAAAGACTTAGAAAATAGATTTTGTGTCTATGCGACACTAGGTGCGACTTTTTCTGTAGTGTCGCATATACGACTTTGTGATAGTGTCGCAGAATGTAATAGTGTCGCAGTTATTGTCTATAAATAGGTTATGTTTTCAGTCATTTGTAACTAACTAGAACTAGCGTTGTCTGTAAGCATTGATATCAATTGTAGTACTGAGCGTTGTAAACATCATTATTCACTTGATTATCAATACAAACAACTTATTTACATCGTGTTCATTCAATTCATTCGTATATCAAATCGTTATCGGATTCCGCACGTAATTGATTTGAGATTGTGATTCGATCAGAGAGGTAGAGAGACCTACAATTGGGTCAACCGGTAATCGGTTACCATCTTGCATACATCGTTACAAGATGTGTCATTTTGTTGCATACATAGTCAATAAAAAAAGTAATTTGCATACATAGAACAAATGTTAACGCTATGTTGTATATCTATTTCATTTACCTAAATTTATATTATTACAATCCAGCCTTAATTAATAAAACAACTCAAAATCATTTCTTAGAAACATTTCATATTTATATTAACTACGGTATTTCAAAACTTTAAATTTACCACCTCCAGAGACTGCATACTAACAATTTCCTATTTTTGATTTCTCAGAAACATTTCATATTTATATTAACTACTGGTAGTTCAAAACACTTTCTAAAAAGTATAGCGTAAAATCAGTTTCAGTACCTTAAGGGTCATAATCAAACAAAGCTTTCAACTTACATTTTGAAGACAAAAGGCCTCGGATTTGAATACTTATGTATCGATCCCACATAACAGTCGAACCTGATGACATGAAATTTCTACATGAAAGCCCCTTAATAGACAACAATATATGTTTCATGAAGTGGAAACAAAAACCTAATCTTTGAAACTTTAAGCATTTTAGTGTGGTAATATACAATTTCTTAAAAGGAAGAAAAAGATGAATCAAGCAAGCAGTCTTCTAGACAAGTAAAGAGCCAACTTATCTCTGGAGAGGGACGCACTCTTATCCGCCATGTCACAAACTTCAGGACGATATCCCAAGTCATGTTGATGACTAGTCAAAGTCAACTCATCATCTAACACATCATCTTCCATGTCAATCACAATGTTATGAAGGATGCAACACACGATAATAACTCTTGGTAACTTATTCTTGTCAGGTCGTCACATCACTCCCTGAATCATCCTCCATACGTCTTTCAAGCGGGCCAACGCCATTTGTGCCATTAAACGTGTTGCAAAATGGCGTTTGTTGAATTTCGATTTTGTCTCGGGCAGGTCATGGCCTTGAACTTGGTATGGAGTTATGAGCCATGGTAGAAGAGGAAAACCCGAGTCTCCAACGATGTATTCTTGAACATTGCTTCCTTCTGAAAGCTTTAGTTTTTTCCCATTTAGTCTCTCTCCTTTTTCCGATAGATGGAAAAAATTTGATTTTTGAAGCACCGACGCATCGTCCATTTTCCCAGGCCATCCTGTTACAATATCACGGAATCTCATGTCGGGATCCACGATCACCTGCTACCACAATTACCATTGTTAAACTAAATTTACCCACGCTCCTTGTGTTTATTAAAATAATATGTTTTGAAAATTGGGATGTCAATACAACATTTTAACCTTTTTATATAGTATAACTACATATTTTATCCACGGTCATTGCTATGAAGAAGAAAAATGAATGATACAACTATCACAAAATACAATGTTATCATACAAATTGCAACACTTTGATTTTCCGTCGAAGTTATAAAGTTGTCTTGCAAACTTTAGAGGTAACTTTACTTATTTACCCATTCTCAAGAATTGGGGTTAATATTTGGGTCAATAAGATTAGTCAAACACCCTTTTTAGACAGATGAGCGTTCACACTACAAAACAAAGATGCAATTTGATGAGTTTTTAAGCTAGTTTTTTGTCCAACATTAGCCATTTTAAACAGATACGATAGTTTGTTTGTAACGAAAATCCAAGTACGATCATTCAAATGGTCAGAAACTCATGTATGTTTCAACAATTAATCATAGCACACAGAGATGGAAAATCGGACGGGTGGGGTGAACTGGATAACAGGTCAATGGGTTTGGGTCAAACTGGATAATAATTGGCATAGTTGGGTTTCTCCTGAAATATTCTTTATTCAATTTTTAAAACATTTCATGTATTATATTATCTCGAATATGATAACTGAAATTATATTAATTCAATACTAATATAAGCTTTTGAATCAAAAGATTTACGAGGTTATATGCTTTCAAAACACACTTTTGACCTAATTGGCTTGCTTCCTTTTTAGGTCACGTTTTTAAATTACTATTTTGACCTGTAAAGAGGTGCAGAATATTCTTTCAATTTATTTTCATGATTCTCATAAGGGCAAATGTCATAGAATAGCTATATAATTTCATTTTGGTCCCCATCCCTTTGGAATTATACTCTGTTTAACCATGTTTGGTAATAATAGCTTAAACAATAATAATCAGGCATAACCTGGGGCAAAACAAACTTTATTTCCTAAAATGAGACGTTTCAAAACTTATATATACCAAAATGGAGTAATATGAAGTATAATCACTAAAATAAAGTCGTCTATTTTTCTATTTCCACATGTCATGACATGCTCACTGACTCGCATCTTGTGTTTTGTACTCCTTCATCTCAAAAAGATTGTAATAATTTCGATAAGACAGGTGGCAATTTCTACCTATTTACCCAAAATTTGATCAACTTGTGTTGTACTTTGCCTTCAATGGGAAAATATAATACCTCGTAAATTGCTATTTAAAAAAAAATAGAATAATAATAAAAAAAAAATCAGGTTAATATTTGACAATATACATTTAGCATCTTACTTAATAAACTAGTTCATAATAAAATTACTCAGTCAATTCCAGTTCTATTACATCTACATTTACAGATTACCCGTTATCCGACCTATTCAAACCTCTCATTTTGCCACCTCTATATTTCAATGATGGAATGGTATACCAACAATTTTTCACTTGGAAAGTGGTAAACTAGCGTATATGCCCATTGTAATCATTATGTCATTAAAAAATATCAATAATACTGATTATGGGTGTGACTGAGGATTTTAAGGGTATATTAGACATTTTGAGAATAATGAAGAAATTTTTTATGCTATGTAGGACTAAGGGGGCACGACAGAAACATCATTCTAAGCGTTAAATATAACATTAGATCAGACAAAATAAATAAGATAAGAAGCTGTCGAAGAAAATATAATCGTAACTGTTAGTCAGTTTTTCTAAGAAAGTCTGGCTTCACATTTAACAAATTCAGAAACGAGATCCATTCTTCAAGCAAAGAAACTCATTCTTCTAAATGATGACCACATTTTTAACAAATACATATTTCATGTCGGTAAATATATGTATATGTAAACACATGTGTCTTAGTAGATGTCCTCTTTATAACCTAGCAGTCCCTCTATCCCAACTACTTCCAACGTTTGATTCGGCAGATGTGTTTGAACATTATTAGTCAAGTCGTTTCAATTACCATGTTATGGTCCCGTGATTGTAATCGCTTTAAGTACCCTATCTAACAGCAGAAATTTGACCCAAAAAAGAAGCAAATAGAAGACATAAAAATGGAAATCGTTGCAATTCTTACAGGACATAGGGATTATTAGTTACTCTATCCTAATGTACTTTCTTTCGTGGACCGCATAAACCATATTTGAAGTTTGAACACATGTGTCTTAGTAGATGTCCTCTTTCTTTCGTGATTGTAATCGCTTTCGTGGACCGCATAAACCATATTAGTTACTCTGGTCCCATTTGTTAGTCCCTTCGCAAAGTTTTAACTTTTACGTGATGCAAGTCATTTAACTAACCAGGAGCATCTACATATTACTCTACTTTAAATGTCTATTTTTCTACAGAAAGAGAGTTCAAACTTTATAGAGCTTTTAAATGTCAGAATGTGATAATAACTTACGGTGATTTCATATTGTTAGTATAAATAGTAGCCAGATTCTTTAAAGAAACAAGCCTTGTAACCATCAAGTCCAGGAGATTTGTCATTTCCCATGGAAAAAATTGCTTCCTCAACTTCTTGAGCAGTAACCGGTTTAACCAAAGCCACATCCGGTTGCAATTTGTTGACAAATAACTCATGAGAATAGAAAGAGGTAGTGTAACATGGTAGGCCTAAAAAAGCTTCATAATGGGACACGAACGCAGCATGCACACCATCATCCGTAACCAGATTCTCATCCAAATTAGTAACCACATCAATACGATTACGGCTAACACGACCTTTAACCGACTTATGAAAGTGTCACCAACCTTTAGCCATTCAATTTTCGATTTCTGCTTAAGGAACCGTTCTTCCATAATAAGGGCTTCAGTAAATGCACGAACATAAACAGCCTCCTCCTCGTGAAGATCAAAATTAGACGGATCAGAATCCAACTCAGTTTGAATCTTGTCAAGCTCAAATCTAAGTTTTTGGACATTATCATGGAGATTACCCTTATCATAAAGAAGCTTGCGAAGAGGCTTCTTCAAACACTACTTTTTCACGACACGAAACATATGAAAAACACTAACTTGCAAATCCCACCCCTCATTCACCACTTCCTTAAACTGAGAAAAAGAAGTAATTACATTAGCAAATTTGAAAGGTTGAAGGGCATGGGAAAACACCACGATCTAACTTTTTAAGGATCCCACTATATGTAAACTGCAATCCCAATCTATTAACATCCGAAATTTCAATAGTTTCAACACATTCTTTAAACTCCCGCATAGAAATATCAATAATAGACGAACAAATCGCAGTATACTCAAGATTAAGGGCTGAGTTAAAATCTCCCAGCAAACACCATGGTTTACCCCGAACCCATAGTTTATGCATGCCAAGATATTTCCATAACTCACGCCTTTGAGTGTATCGATTATAAGCATACACAATCGAACAAAAAACAACCCTATTATCCGCCTTAAAAACAATTTGCGTGTGGATTACCTGAGGACATTGGGAAATAACCATAATGTGAACTTCATCTAGATTCCACCTTAAAATAATGCGAGGACTTTTTGCACATAACCGCCCATTAGAAGTCCATTGCCAACTCACAAAATCTTTATTACAAACCTGCTCCAACCTAGGCGTCTCAACATGAGACTCCAATATTGCACAAACAGATAATTTATGACCAGAAATTACCTGGCGACCTCTTTTTGTTTCGGGAACCGGTTCAAACCCCGCACATTCCAAGAAGCTATGCTATACATTAGGCACCACATCAACAGGAGTGCTTGCCCCTTCCGGATCTGATCTTGCCGTATTTGAAGACATAAAATGTGCAGTTTCATCTTACACATTCTCCAAATCATCACTATCACTATCATGTTCCATATGAGTACCAGTTCTGAAATCAGCCATTCCCTTATCCTCCTGAATATCATCACTAACATTGGATGTCTCTAGAACATCAAAAGCATTTGTCAACTTAACCACATGAACTTTACTAGATGTAGAGGCACCTGTATGATTTGGAGGAGTTACCTTGGGTTTTGGTCGATAATAGTAATTTACTTTAGACTTAGAAATGCGAAGACCCTCAGTGCTCTTACTATTCTGTTGCCACATTTGTTTCCCTTTTCCCCCTTTACGATTTACCTTCACAAACCCATCAGCATGGGGTTGATCCAAATTATCAGTCCGTATAGTCTTAGGACATTGGTCATTGGAATGTCCAAAGATCTTGCAAGCTTCACATCTTGGAGGCTGCCATTCATATTCAACCTCCACAGTTGCCTTCGTATAACCCGGCCTAGTAAGCAACGGAATAGCAATGACCAAAGAATTTTTAAGCACCTATTTGGAACTGTGTTCAATTAGATCTCTAGCATAACTGTTTCTCCCCCATGATTCTAAGCACATGGTGCTAGTATATGCATCAAGCATTATAGGTCACCCAAGCTTGGTTGCAATCATGCTCAACCCATATTCTATGAAAGCTGCAATTGGCACATCATGTAACTTGACCCAAACTGGAACACTTGGAATATTCTCCTTAGTTAGGCTAGAATTAGGAGTCCATGTATTTAAGTAATTTACTTTCGTACATCAAAGCGACGTAGTTTGACTAGAGATCTTGAAATTGGTATTCTTTTTTTTGGTCTAGTTTGCTCTATGTTAAGATATACTGAATGAAACTAGGTTAACATGTTTCTGGATGTAGCAGAAGAAACACTCAGTATACCTCCCAGATGAAGTCTTTATGGTACCCAATAACATGTGTTATGATAGAATCTATCACATAAGAATTAAGACTTAACGTCATACATCAAAAGAGAGTTTTCACATGATAATTCCCGCATTTGAGTTTATTTTTGTGCACTTAAAAATCTTTATGTTGGATACCTATCGATACATCATATGATGAAACTATTAGTCACGTTGAGATAATGCTACATTGTAGCGTGTAAGTATTTACATCTTAAAGCCACACTTAATAAAGTTCTATGCATGGGTAACGTTTGTCGTAATTTCTTCGCGTCATTATAGTGACACTCATATTTTTTATAGTTTTTACTAAGACTACTAAAAAAACTAAAGATAGATAAAAGTTCTTAAGGGAGATACGTTACTCAGGAATTGTCATTCCAACGATTTGGACTAACAACTCAAAACATGATTTATCAAAAACCTTAGCATAATGGTCAGCTAGATTATCGTTTGCGGAATTTGTCATCCCAGATTTGATTATGTCTCCCCCTCAATCGCTACATCTTCTGCTGAACTTGTAGCCTCTAAAGAACTTGCCTTTCCCCGATCATGTGCCTTGAGTGTCACACCCCGCTAAAGCGGAAACACGAGATGTAACAGTACAAATGATTTCATAATCGAAAATTACAAAAGATCACCGTTCAACGGTCTACAAATAGTACATTACATAAAGTCTTACAAGCGTTTACAGCACAAAAGTAGATAATCTAAATATGCGATTACATTCAAAAGATACAAAATTCCGTAACGCTACAGCAGTATAGATCATATAACAGGGATTTAGCTTCAATAGACAAGTTGTGACTAATTCCTGAAAAGCATGTAAAAGTAAACAGGTCAACTATGAAACATAATTGGTGAGTACACAGGTTTTGTGTAATGAAAGACCCTTTTCAAGTGTTTACTGAGTCTAGTTTTAAAGTTCCACGATAATATGTGATTAGTTCGCAAAAGTAGTCTCTTTAGTGCCGAGGCTCATACAAAGACGATAATTATCTGAAAATCAATTTGTAGGATAGTCAAGCGCTATTGCGTGGATAATTATGAAAGTAATTCATTAAAACAAGGCTCATTTAAGAGCGATACTCATTTGATAGTTAGATTCATTTGTGATTCGATGTTTTGTTCGCAAAAGAGGTTTATTTAGGTACGAGATTCATTTAGGAGCGATTCCCTTTGGAACTCAATTAAAAGTCGTGATTCATTTATAACGCCACGCTCATACTTTCAAGGGAATGTTCAATTCACGTTTATAAAGCTCAAGATATAGTGTTTAATAAGTTCAAGTTATGTTTATAAAACTCATATTGTAGTTTTAATAAGTTCAGGTTACGTTTATAAAGTCAATGGATCATCAAATCAATATCAAAACATTTATAATCTCAATGGATTATTATGTCGAAGTTCATAAGAATGTGAGGCGTTATTATGAAACCACGTTTATCATTGTCCAAAATCACAATTATTTATAGTAACTCAGGTTATAAAATTTATGGTTTTAAAGAAATATCGTTTCAAATGACAAAGTCATTGTAAAGCTTGGGATCGTAAGGTTTATAGTTTCAAAGAAATATCGTTTCAAATGACAAAGTCATTGTAAGACTCGGGTCGTAAGTTTATAGTTTAAAAAAAAAATCGTTTCAAATGACAAGGTCAGTGTAAAGCTAGGGTCATAAGTTTATAGTTTCAAAGAGATGTCATTTCAAATGTCAAAACATCATACGTTTATAGTCGTTTATGAATTTCTATGTTATCACATTTTTGTTTATAAAATCGATGATTTATTATGCTTGAGTCCACAACCAAACCTTCAATCGATAAACCTTTGCCCCAAAGAGAGATGTCCTATCGTTGGCATTTAGAATGATGGGATGCACTCACGTGGCCGCGTGAGTGGGGAGGTGGTCTCGCTCCCAAATAGATTATTCATATGCATCATTTGGCTCATATAGAGTTAATGGTCGTGTAGATATACCGGGGACTTTAGATACGATAGAAAAACAAGCATATAATCACGTTTTTTGGGTAAAGGGTAATCAACCCGGTAAAATATATTACTCACAAAATAATTACAAATGGAATGTGGTAGAAAACCACATTAACCTCAAGCTACAAGCTTAAACATCCAAAAACAACGTGCTTATGACATGCCATAAACACAAACAAACTCCTAACCAACTATCTAACCATACTCAATCATAGTTAGGATATGTAAACCACAACAATAAGCCAAACTCCAAAGCCAAATCATCAGCACCTCACAGGGAGAGTAATAATCCAAAAGAGACTGCCTCCTTAAAAAACCTTCCCAAGAAAAACCCAGAGGGAAAAACCTTGGAGAAGGAAAAAAGAGTACAGCTCTCAGAAGGATCTCCCATCTTGAACCATCCACACACATATCTCTAACATTGAACTTCACCATGAACAAGTAATTTAACCACGTCAAGTATTGGTAATCAATACGACATTTTAACCATGTCAAGTATCCGAAAATAAGCATAGCATAAGCATAACATTTGTAAATCAAGGATAACATTTGTAAAACGAGCATAGCATTTGTAAAACGAGCATAACATTTGTAAAACAAGCATAGCATAAGCATAGCATTCGTAAATCAAGTATAGCATAAGCATAGTATTTGTAATTCGAACATAGTATTTAAATCATATAAGCATACTTTTCACCCCAAAACATTTAGTAAAACGTTAAAAGAGGGGATGTGTAAACTCATAGTTCGAGCGTGAGCTTACAGACGGATGTAACGCGCATGTTGACCGTGTATGACTCCTATCCACGTCTTAAGAACACAAGGTTTCTAATTGTATCTCAACTAATGTGGTTTGTTAGGATTTCTTAGCTAGTTAATTAAATTACAAAGTGTCGTTAAAGTTCGAATTTCCATTTAATTTACGTTGCCGGTAATTGTTCGAGTTGTGAACAAAATAATGGAAATATATGTATACACTTCTTTTTTGTGAAAAAGAAAAGAGAAGAGGTGGGTTGTCTAATAGGGTTCTTCCTCCACTAGTTTCAGCAGTTCTCCCACTTCCAGGATGACTTTGAAAGAAACTATGTAAGTAAATAAAAAAAGGAGCGCAACGGCTGTGCTGCTGGCAATGATTATAATAGCTATGGCCTTTGCTCAAACCTACCGGCGCCTTGATTTAATAGAATTAAGTTCCCGAATAGAAAAAATAAGGATCTCAGGTTTCAAAAGCCCTAGATATAGATGTCCGGGAAGTGCATGGAAAACCCTTTTCGCTCCGCTTAGCCTTATCCCTCTCTAGGGGTATTTTAGTGATAGGTTCTATAGGAACTGGACGATCTTATTTGGTCAAATACCTAGCGAAAAACTCCTATATACAATATCTAAAAATTACCAAACTTGGTATGAAACATGAAATATAGTTCACAAATTTTCTGTGAAACTTTTTGGGATTTTTAGACTTATGGATTATTTATAATGATTTTATGTCTAAAAAGTGAGATAAATATGGAAAATACTAATTATTCACGAAAATTTTGAAATTTTTTACCAGATCAGTTTCCACCCATTTTTAGATTTTTGTAAAATTTTCAAGTCATTTTGAGCATTGGAACTTTGGTTCCCAACATTATGCGTTTTAACAAGACGTAAATAGGAAAACATATCAAAACACATCCAAAGAGTATGAAATTTTGAGGATAGTTAAATGACACTGGAATTTTCCCATAATTATTTGGTGTCCAAAACTATTTTTCATGATTATTTCACCTTTTATAGACTTTATTCGCATTAATTTAGGAAAAATACTTATGTTTCACCAAAAATTCCCATTTTTATTTTCAAGACTTTTTTTATGATCTAGTTACTGAGAAAAGTAATCTCCAAAATTTTAACACGTTTTATCTAGCACTTATGTATTTTTGAATCATCACAACACAAAAATTTAAAATTTACAAGCTTACAACAATGCATTTTCTAAAAATATGAGATCAACAAGATAAATTACTATCTTTTTATCCTACTGAGATATACTTGTTAGGAGTCTATTGACTTAGTGGGGTTTTAAATCTATGTTGGTACATTAGTGTGTCTGTCACTTGGTCTAGGTTTTGAGTTGTAATTAATTAGTTAGATTCTGTATTAGGCGATATTGACAATATCGCATAGGCGATATCACCAATATCGCCTACATCACTGATTAGTTACCTATAAATACTTGGTTAGGGTTTCAGTTTTGGTGGTTGCTCAACACCTACGAATTTGTGTGCAGCCTGTGGTATTCTCTGGTCAGTATTTGTTAGTCACAATCTGTGCTTTGATTAATACAAAATATTTGTGATTGTGTGTTATGTTTTGGTTTATAACGTACATTGAATAGCTATTGATTTCCGCGCTTTAGCTATTGAATATTGATTTCTTGTTAAAGGTCTGTCCTTAATCGATCCTACAATTGGTATCAGAGCCATTTATCCTTTGGATTAGTGGTTTTTGAATCAATATTAGTACGTTAAAAAAAAAAAAACGCTAAGTTACTAGTTTTCATATAGGTTAATTGCTTTTTAACCTTAAAACTGATTAATAGGTGCCTTTTACTGTTTTCTGGAATTAGTGTTCGTCTTTAACTACCCTAAACTTGATTAGATTTGTGAGATTAGTAATTTTTCGAATTTCCAGCCGTTTTGCGATATTAGTAGCGATATCGCCTTTAGGGTTTTAGCGATATCTCTTGATCTGTACTCATTAATTTGAGCGATATTACATGCGATATCGCCGGTTATTGTCTAATTAATTTTAGCGATATTAGTCTATATATCGCTTGTGTTATCGCATTATTACTCTGATTTTGATTTGCGCTTTAATTAGCGATATTGATAGCGATATCATCAATATCGCTCAATCATCAACATCTATAGCGATATCTCCAATATCGCTCTTCTGTTTTCAATCAGAATTTAATTTTCCTTTCAAAACTTAATCGGACTTAATACATATTAAAATGTCTACTTTACAAGCTGTTAATGTTATGTTAAAACACAACGCTGAGGTTGGTAGTGCAAACAAACCTCCATTCTTTGCACCTGGAATGGAGTATTCTGAATGGCGCGGTAGATTTTTATCTTTTGTTGCTTTTACTGACCCCGAAATGGAGATACCTTTGATCGAGCGCTATGTTCGACCGGCCGCAAGTGGTGAACATGTGGGTGTTCCTCCTCCAAAACCCATTCGTTCAATGACTGCTGAAGAACGAAAAGCTTGGGAGTGCG
Organism: Logfia minima; assembly: GCA_963921325.1. Taxonomy (NCBI): domain Eukaryota; kingdom Viridiplantae; phylum Streptophyta; class Magnoliopsida; order Asterales; family Asteraceae; genus Logfia; species Logfia minima. The sequence continues at coordinate 30,364,430 of OY992764.1, forward strand.
AAAGAAAGACTCATTCAGCTTTAACCATGTCTCTTCCTGCTGACACGATGAAGATGTTCAAACACCATGATTTAGCTTATGATCTTTGGAATGCAATTGCTGAGAGATGTGGAGGTACTGTCGAATATAAGCAAAGTAAATTAGAGTTTGTGAAGAAACAGTATGATTTGTTCGACATTAAAAAAAACGAGTCAGTAAAGGATTTATTCTGTCGTTACTCACGCCTCGTGAACGAGCTGACTGAGGGAGGCTACAAGTTTTCCACAGTTGAAGTTAACAAGAAACTCTTAAATGCTCTACCTCCTAATTGGGAGACAAGAGTATTAATGATGGAGAGTGATCCTGAAGTGTTAGCTATGTCCTTAGATCAGCTTGTTGGCAAATTAGAAACTTGTGCTTTAGATATTCAAAAGAAAAGTACAAGATTAAGTTCTCTGCTTCCTGATACAAGTAGTTTTGGATATGGAGGGACTGCTCTTATATCTGGATCATCTACTAGAACCACTTACTCTTCAAGTGGTACTTCTGCTGGAACATTCTCTTATCTCCCAGCTCATTCATCTTCCTCTGCTACTGCATCGCAAAATGAGCATGCAGTTATCTTCAACGCGTTTTTATCATCATATGATGATTTTTTATCCAAGAGGATTAGCTCCATAGATCTTACCGATGAGGACTTTGCTCAAATTGATCCTGATGAGCTAGAGAGAGTTGATCTTCGTTGGAACATGGCTATGCTTACCAGAAGAACGAAGACATATTTGAAGAGAACGGGAAAGAAATCTCTTGAAGACGTCACTGATAAAACTAGCATGGGTTTTGATAAGTCCAAGATTAGATGCTACAAGTGTCAAAATCTGGGACATTTTGCTAGAGAATGTGAGAAAGGTAGACAACCGTCTACTGGATTTACAAAACCTTCTACTTTCAAGAAAGATAATGAAGTCGCCAAGGCAGCTCTTCTGATGGATGAAGAAGCCTATGATTTTTCTGCTATGGACGATCGAGATAACATAGCTCTTATGGCGGATGTTCAAAATGAGGTAGACTTTGATTCCTTTAATTGTAATTCCTGTATCACACTAACTGGTAAAATTAACAGGTTCATAGTAGATAATGATCGCTTGAATACAGATCTAACCAATCTTATTGAAGTGAACAAAGTTTTAAAAGATAACGAAAAAGTCTTTACTATAAATCAGAAAACCCTTATTGACGACAAGAAAGAGTTAAAGGCAATGATTTTTAACAAACAAGATGAGATTGACAGTTATTTAAAACTCATTTCACATCTTAAAAAGGAACTTGCTGAAACTCAATCTGAAAATGTTGATTTAAAACGAAGACTTGCAAATATCTCCACATCTACTATGGTCTTTTCCGACATCCTGCAAAGCCAACAGACTGATACAAAGAGTAAAGCAGGAATTGGTTATCATAACCATCCTCCTCCTTCAAATTTGAATCAGCCTATTCTTTCACAGGACGAAATTAAAGATTATGTACCTTCTGTTCTTAAGAAGGATACAAATCCTGTGATTAAACCAGTTAATGTTGATAATCCCGATCAGCCTAAGCTTGTCAAGGCTGAGGATGTTAAACAGCCTAAGATTGTTAAGGCTGCTGATGTTAACAAGAAGGCTGAGCCTATTAAGCCTAAATTTGAACCAATCATGTTTGTACCTTCAACAAAGGTTGAAGAGGTGGTAGAGGTGGAGGATGTAACTTACGAGGTTACACAGAAAGTTGAGAAGAATAACCTCAAACCTGAAATTTTCATCTTTACTAACGAGGGTAGAGGTGGAATGTTTTCTAAAAAAAAACCAGTAATCAAGGATTTAAAAATGAAACTGGAGGAGAATATTCAAAATAGTAAAGTTTCAATTAAAAATCCTTCTTCAAAGATTACCTCAAATGTGAATACGTTTATTCCATCATGTTCGCATAAGTGTTCATGTGCAGTAAATGTATCTGAAATTAAGCCTAAGCCTCGTAGGGTTCCTCTGTCGCCAAAACCACTATTGAGTAATGATCAAACCTTTCGAGAGAGACGATCATGCTTCTACTGTAAGAAGCAGGGTCATCTCATTAATCAGTGTTCAGTGCTTGCTAGAAAATGGGCATCAAGAAATGATCCACGTCATTCTAAAAATAAAAATTTTCAAAAGACAAAACAACATGGATTATCTCGAAATGTTCCAATTTCTAGAGTTAACAACATTACACCTACTCAACCCATGGTTCGAAAGGTTGATGTTGTTAATAAGCAACCAATTATTCCTCAGAAAGTTTGGAAAAAGAAAGGTGTAGGGAATAGTGTGTCATCTATAGTTATCACATTAGTAAAAGAAAATGATTTACTGAAAAACAAGGTTTTAACTGATGTGGTAATAATCGATGAAGTCTTAGGAGTACCCAAGTCTGTCAAGGCTTGGGTCTCCATTTTAAATTAACAATCTTTTCTCTGTGTTGTGTCAGTCAAAGGTGCTGAATAGCAAGTGGTATGTTGACAGTGGCTGTTCACGACACATGACGGGCAATATCTCCCTTCTTTCTGATGTTAAACCATATAATGGGGGCTATGTTGCTTTTGCTGGTAATCACGGTGGTAAGATAACTTCTTGCGTACAAAGGGTGAAACACCAGATATACTGACCTATCTGTTTGATAGACTTGAGACAATTAGTTTTCAAAAAGACGTTTAATTGTGTCTGAAAACAACTAGGGAGATGATAGTACATTAGGAGACACTCCTCAAAAGTCAATCTTAAGTTTTATCCTCGATATATCAGTAGGTTTATCTCGTATTTGTTATACATGTCCTTACAGGCATCTGATTACTTGTACGATGTATTGGTAGGCATTTTCATACTCTTCTTTGAGCATCTAAGAAATACCTTAATCTGTGTTTAAATCTTTTGTGATAACCAATATATGATGTATGACAATGGGTCTTAATTCTTATGTATCAGCTTGCCATGCTTCTATTAACTTGAGCTTGTATATGACAACATTTGGGGATTTATGCTGTCTGTTTCCTTTGTTGTACGTCTGTACAGACCTGGTCTTAGTCAGTATACTTTCAAAACCTAAGCAAACAAAAGTCAAAGTACTTTCAAATCTTATAAAATCAAAGATTCCTCACAAGGTCGCCAAATGGTTTGACCAAGTCTGGTTTTGCTTACACCTGAATCAAGTTTATGTCGCTTTGTTGTACGTATGTACAGACCTGTCACCGCTGGCTTGATTCTTAAAAATGTTGAATTCATATGCTTTCTCTAACTAATCGAAGTCTTGGGCATGTATTGATACTAGGAGTATGTCTATGTGGGATTCACGGAGATCTATTCACTCTCACAATAACTGCTAAGCTTGAAGTTGATTATGTTACATGTTTAAGTGGACAAACAATACCGATAATCGTCTTGTTACTGATTGTCTCTTTGGCTAGTTAACTTTGTGTGCTAAATTTACATTTGGACAATTATACTGATAATCGAATTAAAATTTGATATTGTCTTGTGAATCCGTCTTTCTAATATGATCCCTAATTAGACACCAAGCTGTTCCCCTTGACTTTCTACGAAGATTTCATTACTGGGAACTGGATGCTCATACAGGTGAAGCTGTTATGGTCTTTGCTCCTGATTCGAAAAACCAGAGAAGACCTCGCTCTATGGTTTGAAAGAACAAGCACAGTATAGGATATTTGATCCTATGAGTTTGATCAATCTATCAAAGGAAGATATGAGGAAATTGTTTGATAATCATATAAGATATTATCGGGGAAATCCGATAAATGAAAAGCTTGCTCAACAATTTCAAAGAACTGTGAATATTTGTGTAACCCATGGAATCCATGCGGGTGGTAAGTTTCCTGCTGGATGGGTTTGATTAAAGACACTGACTGGAGATTACTTTTGAAGACCAAGCTGAAGACACGGGGGAGTTTGTTGGTACATTAGTGTGTCTGTCACTTGGTCTAGGTTTTGAGTTGTAATTAATTAGTTAGATTCTGTATTAGGCGATATTGACAATATCGCATAGGCTATCACCAATATCGCCTACATCACTGATTAGTTACCTATAAATACTTGGTTAGGGTTTTCAGTTTTGGTGGTTGCTCAACACCTACGAATTTGTGTGCAGCCTGTGGTATTCTCTGGTCAGTATTTGTTAGTCACAATCTGTGCTTTGATTAATACAAAATATTTGTGATTGTGTGTTATGTTTTGGTTTATAACGTACATTGAATAGCTATTGATTTCCGCGCTTTAGCTATTGAATATTGATTTCTTGTTAAAGGTCTGTCCTTAATCGGTCCTACAAGGTAAGACATTAAGCTAAATTCTAGAAGAAAAATCAAGATTTTTGGACCATTATTGACTGAGTTATGGTCGATCAAAGTGGAGTCAAAATCTGGACAATTTACATAGAAGACAAAAGTGATCTTTTTGGTGTGTTTTCAATACCAAACGATTTCTAAACATAAACATATTTAACAAGGATCAAGATCTAGCTACAAATTTTGGTGCATGGAAGCCCAAAATCGGGTTTTTGGCTCTTTTTCAAGAACACAACTTGCAACCAAGCTTTTGATCTTATTTAATCCATTAAATCTTTGTTCTAACACATTCTTGGTGTTAAAATACATCTGTGACAACTGTCAAAAATCTCAGGTCAACATCGCACTAGAATCCCTAGTCCTTTTAATTATGTTTACAGCACTCTAAAATCCTAGTGAAAATTCTAGGTTACAACTCCTTAAGTACCGAAACCGTAAGTTACCGAAATCGCGTGACGTCTTAGAAGATTGCTTAGCGGACTTTAAGACCGTGAGGAACATTAAATTAGGTTACAAAGTGCCAAATAAAACAAATGAAATTAAATTTCATAAGTCATCACAAAATATTTATCATATCACAAAAATCGAAATTTAACTGGAAATTCCGTAACTCGGTAACACGACTGGAAATCGGTTTATTAACTCGCGAATGTCAATCGTGATCGAATCAAATACATTTTGATGAATGTTATAAACTTATAAAATAAAGTTATATGACTCACACTTTAACCAACAAAAACATCACGAAAATCGGAAATTAACCGAAATTTCGTAGCTCGGCAAACGCGACCCGAATCGAATAAACGAAACTCGAATCCGACAAACTAATACTTGAATATCCATTATAAACAATCTAAAATAAAATTTGAAGTATTTTAGAAATTTAGAACATCAATTTTTATAACCCTTATATTAAGCATAAAAACAACACAATTTAAAGTTTTGAAATGTGCAAGACTTGTACAATTTTAATACAAATAAATACCACATCTAATACATATTATATTTAATCAAAAAAATAAAATAAAGACCCCAAATATTCATGCCAAAACCGGACCTCTCCTTCCCCCACTCAAATCCTCTCTTTTTCTTACAAAACTCCACTCACAATGTTAAGATTCCATGCAAAGCCTTCACCATTTTCACACTATTTCTTTCCATCATTCCCTCTCTTTTCTCTCAAGAAAAACACACTCAAAACCTCTCTTTTCACACACTAAACTCCAGAAAATATTCATCCAAAGATCATCATCTCAAAGGTGTTCTTCCATTAAAACACATCTCTTAAGGTAGAGTCACCATTCCTAGCTTCCATTTCATACTTTCTTTATGTTTATTTCATGTAAATAGATAGATTTTATGCCTATTTCATGGCTAAAATTCTCATTCAAGGGTTGATGGTTTGTAGGTTCCCTTATACTTGTTTAAGTGTTAAAACAAAAGGGCAACCCATGATCAAACCGAAATCAAACCGAAAACTCGTCTTTTTAGTGTTTGAATGCTTATTTACTTGTTCTTGCTAGCATAAATGGTTTAAAATGCTAAAATATGTTTATGTTTATGTAAAATACATGTGCATGCATAAAAGACAAGGCTTCAATCATTGGATGAGGTCTAAAAATCGTTGGTAGTGAAAAACACACCAAAATGATCACCATTGTCTTATATGTAATCTGCCCAGATTTTGACCTCACTTAAAACGACCATAACTCAGTCAATAATGGTCCAAAAATCTTGATTTTTCTTCTAGAATTTAGCTTAATGTCTTACCTTTAAAACCCCATTGGTCTCACACAAAACTGATGCGCAAACAGTAACTTTTCTGTGAGCACCTTGTTGTGATACTTGTTCATGGGTCTTAAGGTGTTCAATAAATCTAAGAAAAATTATTTGACTCCTAACATGTATATCTCAATAGAATAAAAAGATATAAATTTATCTTGATGATTAAGTATTTTTAGAAAATGCATGAACATCATGCATTATTTTATCCTTGTAGAATGCAAATAATTGTGTTGTGATAAATCAAAAATACAAAAATATTAGATAAAACATGTTAAAAATTTGGGGATGATTTTTCTCAGTAACTATATCATGAAAAGAACTTTGAAAAGAAAAATTTGAATTTTTGGAAAAACATAAGCATTTTTCCTAGTTTAATACAAATAAAGTCTATAAAGAGGAAAAATATTCATGAAAAATACTTTTTGACATCAGAAAAATATGGGAAAATTCCTGTATCATTTTCCACAGAAAATGACACTATCCTCAAAATTTGACACACATTGGAAGTGATTTGATATGTTTTCCGATTTATATTTTGTTAAAACGCATAATGTTTGGAACAAAAGTTTCAGTGCTCAAAATGACTTGAAAATTTTACACAAATCTAAAATGGTTAAAAACTGATCTGGTAAAAATTCCAGAATTTTTTGTGAATAATTACTATTTTTCCCATATTTATCCTACTTTTTAGACATAAAATGATTATAAATAATCCTTAGTCTAAAAATCCCCAAATTTTCACAGAAAATTTGTGAACTATATTTAATGTTTCATACCAAGTTTGGTAATTTTTAGATGTTCTATTCATGTATTTCCATTATTTTGTTCACAAACTCGAACAATTACCGACAACGTAAATTAATTGGAAATTCGAACTTTAGCGGCACTTTGTAATTTAATTAGCTAGCTAAGCAATCCTAACAAATCGTATTATTCGAGAAACTAATTAGAAGCCTTGTGTTCTTAGGAATTGGATAGGAGTCAAACCCGGTCGGTACGCGCATTACATCCATCCGTACGCTCACGCTCAATAGTGAGTTTACACAGCCCCTCTTTTTAACGTTTTACTTAAATGTTTTGGGGTGAAAACCATGCTATATGATTTAATTACTATATTTGGATTACAAATACTATGCTTATGTTATACTTGATTTACGAATGCTATGCTTATACGATGCTCGTTTTACAAATGCTATGCTTACTTTCGAGTACTTGACATGGTTAAAATGCCGTATTGATTACAAATAACTTCTTGAATGTTTGAAGTTTATACGAACGTGATTATATGATTGGTTTCTATCGTATCTAAAGTCCCCGGTATATCTACACGACCATTAACTCTATATGAGCCAAATGATGCATATGAATAGTACTATTTGGGAGCGAGACCACCTCCCCACTCACGCGGCCACGTGAATGCATCCCATCATCCTAAATGCCAACGATAGGGCATCTCTCTTTGGGGCAAAGGTTTATCGGTTGTAGGTTTGGTTGTGGACTCAAGCATATTAACTCATTGTGACTATAGACATTATAACGTGATAGCATAGAAATTTCATAAACGACTATAAACGTATGACGTTTTGACATTTGAAATGATATCTCTCTGAAATTATAAAATTACAACCCGAGCTTTACAATGACTTTGTCATTTGAAACGATATTTCTTTGAAACTATAAACTTACGACCCGAGCTCTATAATGACTTTGTCATTTGAAACAATATTTCTTTGAAACAATAAACTTACGACCCGAGCTTTACAATGACTTTGTCATTTGAAACGACATTTCTTTGAAACTATAAACCTTACAACCCGAACTTGACAATGACTTTGTCGTTAGAAACCATATTTCTTTAAAACCATAAATTTTGTAACCTGAGTTTTATACTATAAATCATTGTGGTTTTGGACAATGATAAACGTGGTTTCATAATAACGCTGCGCATCCTTATGAACTTCGACATAATAATCCGTTGAGACTATAAACGTTTTGATATTGATTTGATGATCCATTGACTTTATAAACGTAACATGAACTTATTAAATACTACAATATGAGTTTTATAAACGTAACTTGAACTTATTAAATACTATATCTTGAGTTTTATAAACGTGAATTAAATATTCCTTTGAAAATATGAGCGGAGCGTTATAAATGAATCATGACTTTTAATTGAGTACAAAAAGGGAATCGCTCTTAAATGAGCCTCGTTCTTAAATAAACCTCATTTGCAAACAAAACATCGATTCACAAATGAATCTAGCTATCAAATGAATATCGCTCTTAAATGAGCCTTGTTTTAATGAATTACTTTTATAATTATCAGCGCAATAGCGTTTGACTATCCTAAAAATTTATTTCAAGAACTTATCGGATGATTATCGTCTTTGTATGAGTCTCGGCACTAAGCAGACTACTTTTGCGAACTAATCACGTAGTAACGTGGAACTTTTAAACTAGACTTTGTAAACACTTGAAAAGGGTCTTTCATTACACAAAACCTGTGTACTCACCAACTATGTTTCATAGTTGACCTGTTTACATTTACATGCTTTTCAGGAATTAGTCACAACTTGTCTATTGAAGCTAAACCCATTATATGATCTATGCTGCTGTAGCGTTACGAGATTTTCTCTTTTGGATGTAATCAAATGTTTAGACTATTTACTTTTGTGCTGTAAACGCTTGTAAGACTTTATGTAATGTATTAATTGTAGACCGTTGAACGGTGATCTTTTGTAATTTTCGATTATGAAATCATTGTCCTATTACATCTCGTGTTTCCGCTTTAGCGGGGTGTGACAACATCCAAGATGTGTTAGAAACGATTTTTAACCATTAAACCATTCAAACTAGCAAGAACATGAAAATAGATACAATAACATCAAAAAGTCGACTTTTTCGGTTTGATTTTTGGTTTGATCATAGGTTATCCTTCATTTACACATGAATATGTATAAGGTGTAACCTACAAACCATCAAACCTTTTATGAGGATTTAAGCCATGAAAAAGGCATGAAATCCATGTTTTTACAAGAATCAAAGTAGAAAATTACAAGAATGGAAGCTAGAGATGGTGTTCATACCTTAGAAAGTTGGTTTAGGTGTATGAACACCTTCAAAGAGATGATTCAAGGATGGATAATTTCTGGAGTTTAGTATGTGTATAGAGAGTTTGTATGTGTTTTCTTGAGAGAGAAATGAAAGAAATGAGGAAAGTGAAATAGTGTATAAGTGTAGAAGTCATTTGCATGGAATCTAAGCTAGTTTTTTTTTTTTTGGTAAAGGGTTATACCCGGTAAGATTTATAAATAACTATAAAATGTTATTTATAAGATGGGATGGAAATACACCACCCATAAACTAAAGATTGTATCGAACATGCTCGAAACAAACAACCAAAAAAGACAGCCAACAAAACAAGGAAAAACAAACCAACACCACCCAAAAGGGAAAACTAAGACATACAATCTTCGGACCAGATCAACTTCAAGTTGAAATGGAGCAACCTCGACAGATTAACCAACCCCCGAGCTGGTAAATGATAAGCCTACCAACCAAATGAGAGAACAAAGAGCACCATGAGACTGCCTCCTTAAGAACCTTCTCAAGAAAAACCCAATGGGAAAAACCTTAAAGAAGGAAAAAAGAGTACAGCTCTTACAAGGAATTCCCATTTGGATCCATACAAGAAGATGGGATCTTCCAAGCATCTAACAAACTCCGAGCATGAGACGCCACCTTCTTAAAACGAAGGGAAACAAGCTTGAGCCGAACATTAGCAACAATAATATCATAAATCTGATTAACGGACCGAGACTTGTTCTTGAATAATCGATCATTCCTTTCTTGCCCTATGTAGTATGCAGAAGCAGCAAGCACAATTCGCGCAATAACACTAATAACAGTGCTACCTCTCGATATAGGAATAAGAAAATCCAACATGTCCACCAATCTATGCTAGTTAATGGGGGATTAAATGGTCAAGAAGGGGGAGGCCGGTTTTTGGCTTAAAAAAAAAAAAGGTTTTTATTTTACTTTTTTTGTTAAAATATAATGTGTAATAGTTGTATTATTTATTTGTAATAAAATTGCACATGTCTTTCAAGGCTTTAAATTGTGTTGTTTTTGTGCTTAATATTAGGGTTATAAAAATTGATGTTCTAAATTTCTAAAATACTTCAAATTGTATTTAGATTGTTTATAATGGGTGTTCAAGTATTAGTTTGTCGGATTCGAGTTTCATTTATTCGATTCGAGTCGCGTTTACCGAGTTACAGAATTTTGGTTAATTCCGATTTTTGTGATACGATAAATACTTTGTGTTGACTTATGAAATTAAATTTCATTTTTTTTCTTTGGAACGGTCTTAAAGTCCGCTAAGCAATCTCCTAGAACCTTACGCGATTTCGGTAACTTACGGTTTTGATACTTAAAGAGTCGTAACCTAGACTTTTCACTAGGATTTTTGAGTGCTGTAAACATAAATAGATAGACTAGGAATTTAAGTGCGTTATTACCTGAGATTTTTGACAGTTGTCACATTGAGCAATTGCTATCGACATACCACCAGTTAATTGCCATTTTGGTCAACTCCTACACATCCACAAAAAATAAAAAATATTAGTTATTACGGGGGACCCAAGTCACCACGGACTTGGGTCGGCCATTCTTATCAACAAATGTGAATTCCTTCACATATCCATCTCCCCTCTTAAGTGACTTGGATACTTTAGAATTTTCAAGTGTTGGTGAAATGGGGAGAAGAACGACTAGGCCTTCCTTCCGGAGACTTTCGAAAAAGTCTCTGATTGACTGGCCTCTGGTTTGAAGTATATCTAACCCTAGATTTTAGTTATAATTTGAATTATGAAAATTCCTATTACTACAGGGTTAGAAAAACTTTTGTTAGGGGTTTGACGACGTTGTGGAGTTTTCGACCTAATGGATTTTACAGGAGAAGTGCTCCTTGGACTATCATTTGTCGAAAACTTCACTAATTTCTTACTTGGACACACACTTGCGACATGTCCCTTTTGATGGCACAAGAAAGCACGAACGTTTCTCCCAGGCTTTCTCATGAGCCTTGAGATTCGTTTGGTGTTCCATTTTGTGTGGACTTGACTCTTCTTTGATACCTGACTCAACTTTCTATGAAGTGGTCTCGTCCTAAACTTCCCTCTTTTCCTGCATCAATTGAGGCCATGAATGTTTGAGGTTCTTCTGCACGTGTACTCCAATCATATGAACTGTCTTGTGTTCGAACAATCAAAGCTCTGGAATGTGCACTATTCCTTGAGTTTTGATCTCTCGTTGACATCTGTTGATACATATCTGTGTGACAATCAGCTTGTTTAGAAATTAGGTTGAATTGTATGTTTGCGACACTAACTGTGACACTAACTTTAGTGTCTTAGACTTGTAAAATGCGACTTTAATATTAAAGTCGCAGTTAAAGTCGCATGCATGTCTATGTATAAATACAGCAACAGGTCGTCATTTGTGTGTGTTTTTTTTTAGAGCTTATATGTAACAGATTCAATTGAGAGAGAGATTGTATACACTTGTAATCGTTATTGAATATCAATATACAAGAAGTTATCATTTGAAATTCAATCTCGTTCATCACATAAATCAATTAAACTTGGATTCCGCACGGTTTAATTGCTTATTCGAATTAGATCTAAAGCATCCGGACTAACAACGTCCCTTGATATGATTAGCTTTGTCTTCCCTGATTTGAAGTTTGTTCTTTTCTCGGTCGCTGACATTCCCTGGCGAAGTGCTTGAAACCATCGCAGTTATAGCACTTAACCGTTTTCTTGTCAAATCCAACATTTCTTCCTACAAACTTCCTACCCGTTCGATTTATGAACCTTTGCACCCTCCTTGCAAGCATGGCCAGTTGCCATTGCAAGTCCATCTCTTCCAAATCATCAGGGTCAATTTGGTCATAATCCTCATTGATCATGGCAGGATCCATGACCTTTCCCTGAATGAAGTTCTCATGAGATGCCACAAATGATGCTAGCATAACCATCTGACCTTCTGCTGACTTCATGCTCATAGACATCGATTTGAACCCATTAACAATCCCAGATTGTGAGTTCCTATCCCTGCTTGAGTCTCCGGATGATGTAACATAACAGACCTTGCCTTTAGTATCTATAATCGCATTGTCTATCTCGGACTTCCCAGTGAAGAATGTTGTGACTCCATTACTTGTAGATGTACTAGAATAAGACTTCTTGCCATGATAGACACTCGGATCTTGAACCTGATCAGATCCCGTCTCTTTCTTCTGCATATTCAAGTCGTAGACCCGCAACTTTCCTACAACTTCTTCAAGCATTAACTTTTTATACTATCTGCTTTCTTTGATCATCAAAGTCTATATGTCCCACTTTGATGGTAACGCCTCTAGAAGTTTGTTGTTCCTCACTGTATCAGTAAATGACAGTCCGTTGTTGTCCGTCTCAGTCATTAAGTGATAATAGCGAGTGATAATATCTTCCAATGACTCGCCCATCATGTGCTTAAAAACGTAGAATTATTTTGTAAGCAAGTCAGCCCTACTCTCCTTGATCTGATCGTTACCGCCAAATCTCTTCTCCAAAGCTAACCGTAGCTCTCTATAAGTGTTGTAACGTTTAAAGGTATGTTTGGTCTCTTGAGGTAGACACATGGTGATAGCACATAGCGCCTTGTTCCCTGCTTCATACATCCTTTTGTCTTCCTCCTTCATCGTTGAATACGAATAAACCTTAAGTTTCCCTTCGAATTCATAAGTAGGTGTATCATACCCTTCACTTATACAGATCCACATTTTGATGTCATTGAATTTTGCAAATGATTCAAATCTATCTTTCCATCCGAAGTAATCTTCATCCTTTAGAAGCTTTGGTGGTGAAGTAGCTTTACCTACTTCATGATTCATCTCAATCAGCTTGTTCAAATTTGACATCGTAATTAGAGAGTATACGAACTTGAGGTATGTTCGTATAAGAAAGTCAACTAAAGTCAAGTTCACTCAAATTTTCACTCTAAAATCCTCCAAAATTTTCCGAGTAAAATTTAAATTTTCTCAAACCGAAATTAGTCAATGGTAAGCCTAAATTCAAATTTGATAATGGAAAAGTTTTCCCGCCAAAATTATATATTTTTTTATAAGATTTACTAGTAAGTTTGAAGATGGCTAAGTTCGAATATAAATAAGTTCCTACGAACTTAACAATGTTCGAACAACAGGTAAGTTCGAAGGAGTCAACGAACTTGACTGACCAAAGACTGTTCGAACTTAGGCGAAGTTCGAATGCAAGGCTGTAAGTTCGAATGAATTTCAGGTAAGTTTGTACGACACTTTCTAAGTTCGTACGATGAACTGTTGAAATAACTCATATATGAAATTTTGAATATGGACTCTTTTCAAGTGACTTCTTCGAATATCCTAGTATCTGCAATGATGTTTAACACTTTTGGACGTAAAAATATCTGTTTAAATGTCAAAGTCTTTCATATTCTCTTGTTCTTTATCGAGTAATACCCCGAACCGTAAACGAATCAATCGTTTATAGCTCTGATACCACTTGTAGGTTCCCTGGTGTTGGATCCACAAGGTAAACTAGTATATATGAGTGCGAAATCCTCAAATATACACAACGATAATAACAAGTAAACACGAATATGTAAAGAACACTTTTATTGAACGTAAACTCGGTTACATTCAAACTAAGATACAAACTCTCTTTAATCTACTTTCTGCGAACTTGCACTAAGGACTTTAGACTGAGTTTCACGAACTTGCACTTCTTACACAAAGCCTACGGACATATGCATATATAGTGTCTAAGTTCGTATGGGTTGGGCCCTACGAACTTAGCCCACTTCGAAGCGGATACGAACTTGATCTCTTAAGTTCGTACCTACTTCCTAAGTTCGTATGAACTTGCATATAAGACAAAAGTTAATGATTACAATAATTAACAAAATGACTAATTACAAACTAGATGTTGTTGTCACACAAGATGCACAACATCATATCGATAAGCATTTCGATGTTGGCGAGTATGTTTTCTTACAATTACGCGATTACCGAAAAGTTTTATTAGCACAAAAAGAGGGTCAAAAACTCACGAAATGCTGGGCCATACAAAATCATCGCAAAAATTGGTGAAGTCGCCTACCGTTTACAGCTTCCCGACACAGCTCGTATACATTCGGTTTTTCACATTTCTTTGTTACGGGACTACATTGGTGATCGCCAACCATCTGTAGAAGTTCCGCTATCGCTGACTGATTTACATCTCTTACAACCAAAAGTCGTTTTGGATCGCAAAACCACACAGCTGAACAAAGTTAAAGTACTTATCAAATGGGTTGGTCACGATATTTCAGAAGCTACTTGAGGAGGACGAGGAGCAAATTCATTTTCAATTTCCAGAATTTTCTCTCAACCTCGAGGACGACATTATTTCTCATGGGGGGGAAATGATAGACACATTACTAGACCCATAAGCCCAGCTACTTATGAGCAAATCCGTCTGCAGTTCAAAGGCCCAAACGCTAGTCCAAAAGACCAAGCTGATTGCATGGCCATGACTCAACCACGTTCAATTTCCAGTACTTTACATATTTCCAGTATTGCACTTAGGTTCATTTTTTGTTATTTATTTTTCTGTATTGCATTACTTTGAGATTAATGAAGAAAACGTTTCAAAACATTCCTCTTAATTCTACATTTCTTCGGGAGATATGCCATCTCGAATCGAAAAATCTACACTACAGCTACCTAGTATATACAGACGTACAGTAGATCGATGTGTTATACAATGGACTAAACAGTATTCAGTTTCATTATTGATAATACACACACATTCCAGTTCATTTTTCAAGTAGCAACCTACCAAACCATTCAACTTGATCAATTGCATGCGTTAGACCACTCCTAATCGTGACTGAAAACCGACTGGTCACTTTCTGCAGCTTAGCGCCAGGTCAACTTTTCTCAAAACTGACTAAAACTAACTAACAACTGACTGACCCGTGCCAATGGTCACCGATCAGTTTTTTTACAATATTTAATTAACATACTTAAAACACAATAATTAAATAGAACACATTTCATTAAAATAAAGACATTAGAATAATTAAAAATAAACATTACGTTTCCTAAAAAAAAT
This sequence comes from Logfia minima, assembly GCA_963921325.1. Taxonomy (NCBI): domain Eukaryota; kingdom Viridiplantae; phylum Streptophyta; class Magnoliopsida; order Asterales; family Asteraceae; genus Logfia; species Logfia minima. The sequence goes on from OY992764.1 coordinate 30,379,742, forward strand.
ACAATAATTAAAAACATTACATTTATTGGAAAAAATATACGATTAGCAGTGACAGAAATTTGGTGGGAGTTGCGCAACGTGTTCGTTTAGAGCATTGCAAAGTTGATGATGCACCATTCGATCGCGTAATTCCTTGTCCATACGTAATTGAGTTGCAACCCTTTCTTGCCACAAACGTCGAGGTAAATTTGCCGGGTTTGTCAAATAATCTTCTTCAAGTTAACACATATTTCAGTCGTTGTCATCGGTTATCATGTTGTGTAAAATCACACAACAATACATGATTCTTTTTATTTTGTTGATGTTATATGGTCTTGCTTGGTTTATGATGATTTGCAAACGGCCTTGAAGCACACCGAATGTTTGTTCCACATCTTTTATTGCAGATTCTTGATATCTCTTGAACGTATTTCTTGTTGTGTTAGTGGAATTTTAAACGACTTTACAAGAGTAAGCCATTCTAGATAAATCCCGTCGACAAGATAATAGTCTTTGGTGAATTGTTGTCCGGCAATGGTGAAAATTACTTGAGGAGCTCTATCTTGTAGTAAATTGGTGAATAAATCTGATTAATTTAGAACGTTGATGTAGTTACTCAAACCTGCAGGACCAAAGAAGGCGTGTCAAATCCACATATCGTAAGAGGCTACCGTTTCGAGCATGATCATTGGACATCCCTGATCATCTCGGGTGTATTGACCTTGCCATGCCACTTGACAATTTTTCCAAGGCCAGTGCATACAATCGATGCTCCTGAGCGTACCCGGAAAACCATGCAACTGGGCATGACGTTGATGTAAAAGTTACACATCTTGGAGTGTAGGTTTTCTTAAGTACTCGGTCAAATATAGATGAAATACACATTTACAAAAGTTGTCTAAACAATCGTATGATGTTTATTGACCCATGTGTAAGTATTCATCAAATGCATCGGCGGCACAACCGTATGCCAATTGGCGTACGGCAGAAGTGCACTTTTGGTAAACGTTAAAACCAAGTGCACCCGTAGCGTCTCGACTTTGGTGAAAATATGCAAAATATAGAGGTAGCGAAAGTTGGGAGTACGATAATATACCTTGACATATACGGATAAATAAAGGTCGGCTCATTTGATAACGTCGTCGAAAGCAATCCGCCGGGAATGTTGGGTTCTCGGCAAAGTAGTCTAAAAATAAATGTTCGCCCACCTCGTCACGATTTCTCCGTAAAAATCGTCTTTGTTTTCTTAGAGGATGGAATGAGCTTTCTCCGTCTTTGTCCGAATTAGAATCTATCGAATTAACCATATTGATTGCGGCGGTCGGATCGAAAATACTCGTAAGCTCTTAAAATTAATATCGGAATCATAATTAGCTACAATATGTATTTTTTGTGAATAAAATGGGTGTATAATTGTATAAATTATAGAGTGAATTGGTTGTTTTTTGTGTGAACTATAGTTATTTGGAGTCTGTATATATATAGAAGTAATTTTTTTTTTTGTAACAGTTAGTTTGAAAAAAAACAATCAAACCGAACCATAGTCGGTAAACCGACTCGATCCAAACCGACGCAACCATCAACGGGACCATGCCAATGGCGTCGGTCTCGTCGGTCCAAACCGACCCCAGGCGACGAACCATTGCATTGCTCTGAGCTTTCTGAGTCTTAAACCCTACAACCATCTCCTCCGCTCTCGTTTTCCAACTTCCGGCCAACTTTGGGCGTTTTCCATATCATCGCCATCCACTGCAGTCTTCTATGAGACTCACGGTCCTCCAGATACTGTCACCAAGTAATACATTCTCACTCTTTCAATTTCTATTATTAATCTGCTTTCTATTAACGTATTAATTAATTAACTTAGCTAGCTTAATTTATGTGCAGACTCATCCAGCTTCCGCCAATTGAAATTAAACCAAACGATGTGTGTGTTAAAATCTTGCTGCTCCTATCAACCCATCTGATATCAACAGAAGTCAAGGTTTGATGATATTATACTTCTTAATCTGATTTTTTTTATCGTTACTCTTATCTCGTTAGATCTAATTATTCTTTTAGTTACTAGAAATGCTTAGAATTGATATATTAAGCACTTAACATTGGAATGTATACTGTCATATATACCCTGAAACAGTGGATTCTCGTTGCATATTTTAATGTTTTTGAAGTAATTAATCTAGTAATCGTATGCCCTATTAACCAGATGAAATGTAGAGAGTAATAACTTTAGCTATGAAAAGAAGAAACAATAAGTTGAAACCAAGTTATTTTAATTGCTGGGATTTTTTAAGTATATATATAGATAAGATTGTTGAGATGTATGTGTTTTGTTTTTTGTGTAGGTGTGTACCCTGTGAGGGCACCGCTACTGGCTGTTGGGGGACACTCTGTAGGCTCAGCTGTAAAGGGACTTTCTCCTGGCGATTTGGTTATAGTGTCTCCACCATCACCTGGTAATTTCTTACTCTTTAGTTCCACTTTTGTGAAGTTTATTAATTTTAATTTCAATTAATGACGATAACTTCTTAGTACAAAATAATGCACAAACAAGTTATCTTGTTGGTTATGTATGATACTTCGTCCGTAGTTGAAACCAAATGTGAAAGGATTAAAATGAGAGAAATAGGCGGAAGGGAAAAGCCTGCAAGCATCTAGGACCTACGAGCTATTACGATAGTTGTGGACCTTTTTTGCCATCTGTCATTGTGATTCTATCACCTATTTGAATCCTATATCACTATTTGGCTTCGTGTGGAAGTGATTATATCTTTGATGGTCATCTCATACATGTTTGTCTCTGCCTTTTTCTAACACTAGTCCACTATTCCCATTTGTACCACAACTACCGTTTCAGAGAACCGTTTCACAAGGTTTTCTTTATAAATATGAATTAGTCAATGCTGATGAATCGAGCTAATTTTGTTCCTTAGGGACATGGCAGACACATGTTGTCATAGATAAAAGTTTCTGGCACAAAATTGATAAAGGTACACCAGTGGAATATGCGGCCACAGTTACTATTAATCCATTGACTGCCCTAAGGATGATAGAGGACTACATGAATCTCAAATCAGGTGCTACATTGTCGGGTGATTTTAAGTTTGCATGTTCTAGTGTGCTTTAATGAGTTTAAGTCTGTAAGTTGCATAGGGGGTGTAATTGTGCAATATGGAGCAACCAGCATGGTTGGGTAATGTGTCATTCAGCTTGCTAAACTCCGTGGTATTCATACTATTAATATTATAAGAGACAGGTTGATAAAGAAAGTTCTTGTCTACCTTTAGCTATGAAAAGTAGCATCCCATGTTAAAGTTAGCTATTGGTTCTGTGTACTTGTAGGGCTGGGTCAGATGTAGCAAAAGAGAAACTCAAGAAAATTGGGGCTGATGAAGTGTATACCGAGAGCCAACCCGTGGGGCTTGTACCCACAACCTCTAGGTTGATATGGGTTTGTCACATACCGCTAGGCCATGGGCCCTTTGGTACCAGTTTTATAAACTTTGACATTCTGGTGATCAAAGTGATAGTACGCAAGATATTTGGCATGTTCCTTGTAAATATAGTAGCTATTTAGGGGTGAGTTAATCTTTGAGCATTTTGTTTATGATCTTGTCCTGGTTCTAATCCATTTGGTTTTTGATATAACAGGACAAGTCGACCTGCCAGCTCTATTTTGTCCTTTTGAATTTTATAAACAATTGAAGCATTAAAAGTGGTCACATAAATTAAACTTTGAAAATAGTGATCTAGCTCTTCTAAGTAAAGTGATTTAGGAGATTGTAAGTATTGGAATGCACCTATGGAGGAGTGTCACCTATTTGACCAGTTTTTATTCTGTTGCCAATGTTTTTAATTCTGCTTGTTCGAGATATTAATAAACATGGTACCCACTTTTAAATAAGTGGGTCGAACTTACCAACAATATATATTCATCATCTACTATTTAGCTCAGACCAACCTAGAACACAAGTTGGAGGAACTATTCTTTGGAGGCTGCCAAGTAGTGTGTGCATGTTTATCCTCATAATTGCTTTTTCGCAGGAGCTTACTTTGACAGGATTCTTTTACTTGCAAAAATGGATTAGTTCAGATAAAATACAAGAGTGCAGAGAAATGTTAGATTACCTTTTGAGCTTGATACGTGAAGGAAATTTGAAATATGAGCAAGTCGCTAAAATGTGTATATTTGGTATCCTACCAGAAAAATAATAAAAAAATAAAAAGAACACATACAGTTGACCATTACAACATTCCAAGCTTTTTTGCATGATAGCATTTCTTGAAAAATGGCATCGACAGACTCTTAAAATGGATCTTTCGCTTAAAGTTGTAAAAAGGTGTTTTAGTCTTTTGGTTAGATGTTAATACACATGAATGTGGGTTTTGCGGCATGGTACTTGCTCCTTTCGACAAATTTAATACAGCACTACAAACCCAAGCAAGTGATGAAGTTATAATTCACAAATGTAACGCTATGTAGATTATGTACTACAATGTATGTCATAAGCTCTGTCAGACTTTATAGATCATACACCTATGGTTTGATAATTAGGTACTTGATTGTTATACTAGTCACATTGGGATAGTTGCTAGTACAACCGAATAAGATATGTATGGTTAGATGATATTCTTATCTTTCAATAACAGGTCATTTATTCTATTTCCAAATCACTTGAATCAAATTTGGTTCAAATGAATCTGAATCTAGGATCTGTGATTTCCTTTGTTGTGTTTATATGTCAAGAAGATGGGCTCTTGAGAGTTTGCCCTTACAAAAACAAAACTTTTGTAGATTTCCGACTTGTCAAGTGATCACCCTAATCACACATAAAAAATATAATGCTACGTACACCTGAACACCTCATTTAGATCAAACAACTGAAGTTAAAAACATCTCTCAAATGTATTTTTTGAACTAACCCAATCTCGTGACTATTTATGTAACCCAAATAAAAACAAATTTTTTTGAACTACTTGTTCAAGCACATGGGGGAAGTACAATCCACTAACGCTTTCTAGCTATTTTCCACGAGGGAAGAGGTTGTCACCATTGATCTACTTCCCTGACTGAAAAGAAAAAAAGTGTAACATAAGCTCAAAATCAATGATACAAACAGAAACCGAGCCTGGAATCTGAGACTGAGTACACAAAATGACAAAAACCAAAAAATATCCTTTAGGTACAGCCATGATTACATTTTGCAATCCTCCAACTGAATCAGAAAGGCTCCACTTAGTGTATTCTTAAACCTGAAAGAGAAGGCAGACCTGCTTCAGTTGGAGGAAGTTTGGGTGAAAACGGGTAGGTTTTAGAAGTCGCACAGATCAACATGTGTCGGTAGACCCACAACCACCTTTTATCCCCGTTTTTTAAACAATTATAAAATTATACTTGTGCTCAATACGATTGGGTTACACATTCACATTGGTACAAATATCATCCAACTTTTTCAATAAAACAATTTAAGTGGTTGCATACAGCCATACATTAAAGATGTGCTTTGGGCAACTTTCTAACCCCTTCTAATCTTCTACCCATTTCACCCATTTGAGATGAAACATAACCCATACGTCCCAGCAATAAGTAAATGGGTGAGATTGCCTCCTGTTTTAATTAAGATATCATAAAGTGGCCACTAACACTATAGAGATCATACCCGTAAGTCGTCACTAGACAAATCAAAGGATTTAGAGTCGAGATTACTCTGCCACTACACTATCTGGATTGAACTTCAAAGCTTCTTTCCATATGAGCTCCTTCACATCCTCCTCACTTAAAGATGATTGCTCAAAATCAAAGACAAAAGGTGATGGACAAGTAGGCTCCTCGTTGATCTCATGTAGACTTTGCAAGAAAGGGTGATTAAGAGCTTCCTCAACTATAAAAAATACATTAACAAAACATAACTTGGAACAGATTTGAAGAGCCAAAATATCTTTTTATGGAAGTTTTTCTGTGAAAATGAAGCTTACCACTTATCCGTTTAGATGGATCAAAAACTAACATCTTCTCTGCAAGATCCATCACTAGGGGAGACACATTTGGGTACTTCTTCTGAAAAGTCTTGGTTGGGACATGAGGAAGTTGTTTGACATACTTGCGAGCATTATCACTTCTGAGAAATCCAAGATCCGAATCATCTGGTGAACCTAATAGCTGTGTTGAATTGTCAATTTATAATTCATTCCAATTTTGAAATCATGAGTCATGAGAAAAAAAATTCTGTGGACGGTTATTTCATTAGGAAGTTAATAATTTCTATTTCTAAGGGAAATTACAATATTGAAGTTTCTTCTATAATCATTGACAGTTTTTTATCGACACAATGGTTAATGGAATATTTGGGGTCCAGATATGACTTTATTTTGTCTTCATCCAAAGGTAATATGCATATTTGACAAATCGCTCGATCTCTAAAACTGTCATGGACACAACTGGTAGTTAACAGCAAGAGGTTGCAAAATGGGTGGCCAGGAAAGTAAATCAAGATTGAAGTCTAAAATGGATATTTTTCAGTATGGGTCAAACTAGGTAGGGGTGACCAGATAGACATTTTATACCAAAATTTTTGAAACTTTTTATAAACAAATAATGTAAAATTAGTTAGGGACTAGGGAGTTTTATGCATCAAAGAACTCTTTGGGTAACTTTTGACCAATTTTCCCAGGTCATTTTAGAGCTAGAGACAAAGCATAAACCAAATCGACCCTTGCATAGGTACATGGGTCAACATTGTCACCTATCGACCGCCATCCACTGTATTGACCATTCTAGACATAATGGGAAGACGAACACTGTTCGCTATCCACCCAAAAAAAAATTACAGCTATCTTAATGAAAATATCAACAATTAGATTGATCTGGATTCTTGAGATGCATCGAATAGATGTCATGTTACGTTCAATCCAACTTTTGATGCATCCACCCAAAACAAAAATTAAGTCGATCTAAAAAATGGGAGGGGGTAAGCAGTACCGCAGTCCTATGTTAAGTTTGATCCAACTTTTGATCAGAAAACAAAAATTAAGTCGATATAAAAAAAAAAGGGAAGGCGTAAGCAATACCTCAGTTATAAGCACCAATTGCTGGACATAATCTTTTCCTGGAAAAAGAGACTCCCTCAAAGCAATTTCCATTAGAATGCAACCAACTGACCAGATATCAATGGCCGTAGTATACTCTGAGCAATTAAGCAACAATTCAGGGGCTCTATACCACCTGGTGACAACATATTCAGTCATGAAATCTGTCTCAGATGTTGTTCTTGCAAGCCCAAAGTCACAAATCTTTAGGTCACAGTTTGCATTCAAAAGCAAGTTGCTTGGTTTTAGATCACGGTGCAAAACATTTGCAGAGTGTACATACTTTAGTCCACGTAATAACTGATACAGAAAGTACTGCCAAGTGCAATGCAATTATTAGAACACATTAACATCTATTTCAAGCTGAACAAACAGGAAAGTGAATATACAATTTATTATAAATTAGAGGAAATATTTCGAAAAACACCATGTGCACAATCAAAATATTGCATTAACTATCATATAGGAAAAAAATGCATAAACTCACCTGACAGTGATCATCTGTTAGTGCCTGTGAAGAGCGAATAATCTGATGAAGATCCGTATCCATCAACTCGGAAACAATGTAAACATCATTGAACTTTTCTTTATCTGGTGGCCGAATAATATCCTTAATCGTAAGAATCTATGGAAATAATTTTGTTTAGACACTATCACTTCAAAGCATGTTCAGAATAAAAGAATGCAACAAAACGTAATCAGTAAGCATCCAATGTATGGATTTAACAAAGTAGACATACAGCACAATGTAACATGTCAGACTTATCAAATTTGGCATTTCAAACATAGACATATAAGCATTTGAAAATATACATACATTCTCATGATCCATATGGCAGAGAAGTTTGATTTCCCGTAAAGTCCTTTTGGCATCAATATTGTTATCAAATGCATTCCCAATTTTCTTGATAGCAACATCTTCCTTTGTTTCAGAATTTTTAGCACAACTGCAACAAGTAAATAGCGAAGCCCCTAGTTACATTATGTAAACAGAAAAGCAAAAGGCAAACACAGATAAAAAATGTATAATAAAAAATTAATCCATTTACTCAAGAATCCCAATTTCAAAAAACAAAAAGGAAACAATAAAAAAGTAACAGCTAGAATTCGACAAACAAAGGACTTCATCAACTAACAAAGATAAAGTGTTTAACTTATCATTTACGAGTATCTTTTATGCTAACGTTAGTTCCTAGACAAATAAAACTCACTAAGCAGCTTTTGGTAATCAAGTTTAGAGTTTAGTTTCAATTAATCTACTCAGCAGTCATTTCAAAGTGCTCTAGGTCAAACATTTCCGTTTGAGGTATAAGAAAAAAGAAATTCAATTAAAAGTGAATAATTGATTAATTACCAAACGACGCCGTAAGCACCACGACCAACAGGTTGAATAGGAGGAACGTATTTAGAAGAAACCTCAAATAGGTTTCCGAGTACATTGTAATGAATGTATTTACCGCCGTACGCCGGAACTCCTTTTAACACTACACTTTCACCTTTACATTCCTCATCACCTTCCATTAATTTTTAGTTGATTTGAATTTGAGATCAGAAAGTGAAAGATTGCGGTGGGCTTTGGAGGGTTTTGAATTTGAACTTTGGATCGACTCTCACTGACCGAGTGACAGGCACTGGAATTTGTTTCTCAGAGAGTATATGCTAATTTTGAATATGTTACAATTGCAGTACCTCTACTTTCCTTTATTTGGCTTCAAATGAAAAACATAACAATAGTGGAACTAATTACGGTATAAATTTAAAAGTGTCTATTTAAAAACCCCACTTCTATGTATTTATATTTAATTAAATATTTTAAAATAGTACTTATATCTATCTAATTATTTATAGACTATATAATTAGTCAAATGTTACTATTTTATAAATAAGTTTCGTCACGATCAAAATGTTCATCTTAAAAACACAGTTAAGAATTTTAGAAAAGACTTTATGGTTGGTTAGCTAGATGATGATTGGTAATAGAAACAAAGATATAAAAAAAGATTTTCTTTAAAAAATTTCTTTCTTTGCGCCCTCTCCGATGGTCATTTTTAGCGCTATCGTCTATGGATTTGATGTGCTATCGAATGGTCACAACGAAGAGGAGGTCGGCTACCAGTGGTTTAGTTACTACGTATTGACTCTAACCAATGACTTCTAGGGCTAGCAAGTCGTAAGTGATTGTATAAGAATTTAATCTATTAAACTCATGAATTTTAGGTATCTTTGATAATTTAGCCGGAGAGATAAATGTTGAGGTTTGTTTGTTTTGTTTTATACCTATATTAATATAATGACTTAACACCCATGTCGTCAGCAACACCTAAGTTAGTTACTATCAAGCATCATCTTTTATTGTGAGAAGCAGCACATAAGCATGGGTCCGATCCTTGACATTTCACTGTTGGCGGAAGCCAATGTCTTACTAGTTATGCCCATAATTTCTCCTTAATTTAAGTAGTAAAAGTAGAAGAGAGGAGATTCAACGATGACTATGGCTTAGCGGGTGCCTATCATGATGTCGGTTTATCGACTATGTCACTTTATTGCATGTGCATATCTGAGTTGATTTGTGATTAGTGGTGAGACCATTATACAATGTGCATATCTGAGTTGTCTAAGTCAACTGATGATTCAAATATCTCATAAGCAAATTCTTATATCTATGTTATATTGTGTATAAAGATTCATCAGCTCCTTGGTGGAAATTGATGATGCATTTCTTATAAGCTTAGTTTTCTTGGAATAAAGGGAAAAGTTAGTAAAAACTCAATAGCCAACTCTCCACGATAATAAATCAAAATAGTTCAAGTTCATTAAACCGTGCTTGAGCATTTGAACATAAGGAATAAAAAAAAGGATATACTCAGAAGACGTTTTGAGAATTTATTGGTTGCTTATAGGAGTTAGAAAGATTGATGTATGGTTTAAGAGTGTGTACTATAATGTCGATTTATGTTGAAGGTGGGTAATTATTAATCATGAACTACTAACAAGAATTGTTATTTTTTTTGGTAAAGGGTCAAAACCCTAGTAAATATATAAATCACTGAATAACAGGCAATGTGGCTAAACACCACACAGACTAAACAAACAACTTACCAACCGTACCAACAACCAAATCTATCTTTTCTTTCTTAAGAAACACTATCCTAGTCAAATGAAAAACATAAGCATACAAACCTATTCGACTAGGATTAAAAAACTACATTTGATCTATACAATCTCTTGTAAGAACCTGGGCTAATTGCCATTCTTCCAAAACATTACCAACATGAATAGATCTCTTGAACTTAATTGTCATCAATTTAAGCCGAACAGTAGACAAAATAATCCCAATGAGCTGCTCCTTTGATCTTTTCCTCTCCTTAAATAATTGAGACTTCCGTTCTTGCCATATAAAGTATGAAGATGCCGCAAAAGTCAGCTTAGCAATAATGGAACAAACCAATCGAGACTTCGACCTAGGAATTAACCAACCAATAATAGCATCCAACGATGGGGAAACCAACTGCATACCCGCACGAACCTTAACCACATTCCAGATCTGCATAGAAAATGAACACTCAAAGAACAAATGATTATGCGAATTCGGCTGTACTTCACATAACGGACATTGAAACAGGTTTAAGTTTGTTGAAGAACTAACATCCAATTGTCTCAATAGGTCTTGAGTCTTTAATTTTCACTGCAATACCAACCAAATATGAGATGCATGACGAGGAATACAATGCGAAAACCAAACCACAGAAGCCCAATTGACCTTAGAATGATGCGGTCAAATACTATTCCAAACAGCAGCAACTGAGAATGGATTTAGACTACCATCTGCAGCTCTCCAAACCATCACATCTTGTTTATCAACCTCTAAATTAGGCACATGAAATGAATACAGAATAGGATATCGAGCACACCAATCATTCAGCCACTGCCAGCTGTTATTAACCAAGATATCCGCAAGTTTATCAGACAAATGAATCCCTGTTGAATTTATATCGCGAGTATAAACAATATCACTGAAAGGACATTGCATAGATCATCGATCAAACCATACATACGCAGTTTTACCATCTCCTAATCGATACCACACCAAACTACGAATAGTTATTCAATTTTGCAAAATTTTACGCCAACCCCAACTCATATTACCTACCTCTAGCCAGAATATCCCAAAAATGCACACCTCGTAGCTTATGAGTATGGATCCATTTAACCTAAAGAGACTCCTTCAACGTTAAGATACTCCAAATATGCAAGTGATCAACGCTTTGTATAAAGACCCAATCTGCGAATACCCAAGCCCCCTTCACTTTTAGGCCGACAAATTGAAGCCAATGAAACCTTAGCTTTACCCTTAGACATTACACCTTGGCACTATAGAAAACCATGTATAGGTTGCTCAATATCGATGATAATTCTAGACGGAAGAATAAACTGTAGCCCAATATATATGAATAGACGAGATAACAGATTGAACAAGCTGCAACGTATTCGCAGATGATAAAAACTTATTTGTCCAATCAGCTATACGATTCTGCACCTTTTCAACAAGCACTTTACAATCCTTATACACCAATCGTGTGGATATCAAAGGCACACCAAGATATAGCAAGCTTAACATGAATTAAAACATTACAAAAATAAGTTATGCTTTTAGGGATACTAGGAACAACCTGAAACATTCTTAAATTCATCAAGGGTTTATTTGATAACCTGAACTGAATTTACATCCCCATGAGCAAGTAAAATAAATCATCCGCAAAACACAAATTAATTATGTTCAGATTAGAACAATAATGGTGATAAATATATTCCTCCGACTCTTTAACCCTCTGCTGCAAATAAGAGTTAAAATCTCCATAACAAGAGTAAAAAGATAAGGAGAAAGTGGATCACCTTGACGAAGACCCCGTTTACCTTTAAAGATTCCTTATAAATCCCCATTAATACTCAAAGAGAATGAGGTTGTAGACACGCATTCCATAATCCAATTAACCATTGTTTGATGAAATCCAAACACTACCAAAATACTCCGTAAGAACTCGCAATCAACCGTATCATACGCCTTTTGAATGTCCACATTAAATGCACATCTTGCAGGACCTCTATCTCGATGATAATTATGCATTAGCTCTTAGGTTAGAAGAATATTATCAGAAATACGCCTACCGGGAATAAAAGCCGATTGATTAATACTAACCAAATTAGATAAACAATCCGTTAAACAATTCGAAATGATCTTAGATGCATTTAAATAAAACATTACAACATGATATAGGGCGATAATCATTAACTCTAGTAGGGGAAGGAACCTTATGAATAAGAGCTAAAATAGTATGATTAAGTTCTTTAAGAATTTTGCCAGTAACAAATAAATCCCGAATCGCCTTAATGACATCACCACCCACAATATCCCACGCTTCTTTAAAAACGCAGCAGTATACCTATCTGGCCCAAGCGCTTTATCATTACCCATAGAGAACATAGCCGCTTTAATCTCATCATTAGACACCTCCTGAACGATATTAGCCGCTTGCTCAGTAGATAACCTGTTTGAAAACATATTTGCATCATTTAACACACACGAACTTCCTGCTTTGCCAAGGAACCGAAGACAATGATCCAGCAATACCGAATGTACAACTTCATCATCATGAGAAATCCCATCAGCATCCATAATCTGATCAATGCAGTTTTTGGCCTTTTTGCTTTTAACTACCTTATGGAAATAGCCGAGTTCTAATCCCCAACCCGAAGCCGTTCAACCTTAGCCTTTTGTTTTAGGAATCGCTCTTCATCTAACAACGCGTCATGCTTTGACATAAATTGCCTCCTCTTCTCGAAAAGAAGAATTATAGGGATCAACATTAAGATCTTTTTGGACAACATCTAATTCATATCGAAGTTGGTTAACTTTCTCCATGAATATTATTATCCCGAAGCAACTTCTGTTGGTACATATTTGTGTGAAAATCAGCGTGTAGAAAGATCAGCTTGAACGAACGACATTTGTATAAATATACTGAAATGCGACAATTGTTGTTTTTGCGACAATTACTGAAATGCGACAGTCGTTGATTGTCGCAGGTAACTGTCGCAGGTCGCTGGAATAGTATAAATACATCAGTGTCGTTAAGTTTTTTTTGAAAAAGTTTTCACAGATAGATTTTTCAGTTGAGAGAGAGTTTCAGAGCTAAATTGTAACTTTTGTAATTGTTATTGAATAATCAATAAGAAGAAGTCATTTAATTTAGAATCGTATTATCATAAACAATTAAATTCGGATTCCGTACGGTTTAATTGTTTAATTCGAATCAGATCCGTACCTACACGGACCTACAACTTCCTAAAATGCTTTTTTAATAACTTGAGCTTCTGAACGACACGAAACATGTTGAAACCCGTAATATCCACATTCCACCCAACAGTCATAGCCTGTTTAAAATTCTGATTATTAACAAGAAGATTCGAAAACTTAAATGGCTTTGGTTTAAATGTCATAAGCATTGTAAGTCCCCTTTGAACGGATCCAAACGAGATTATAACGTGTATTATAGTGCGGAATCCTTTAATACACAAAACGACAATAAAACGAGTGTAACATGAGTGTTTTAAGCCTTTTGTCAATATAAGTTTTGTATTTGAACCTATCAGAGTATATTCGAATATATCAGTTGAAAAAGCGTACAAATGAAATATTCTAAGTTTGTATTTATAATCAGCTAAGTTCGTACGAACTTAGCTGCTTCTAGGTTCGTACGAACTTACTAGGTCCGTACGAACTTCCTAGGTCCGTACGAACTTATAAGTTCGTACGAACTTACATCAATACAAATAAAAGCTAAGTTAATAAATACAATTATTAACTACAAAACTAATTACAAAACTAACTATTACAAAATAGAAGCTGTTGTCACAACCCAAGTGCCAACAGACTCCCCCTTGACAATAGCTCTATTTGTCTTCAGTTTTCGTTGTTGAAGTCGATATTGATTCCCGATCAGCTCTGTCGACTTCCAGCCATATACCTTTCTCGAGGCAGACCTTCACTACCTTCTGGTATCTTCTGCCATCATGCCTCCAGTTATCTCTGTACAAGATTTTATTTGCATGAAGCTTCATCAAATCATCCTTAGACAAGTTTACCAAATGTAAACTGTCATACACCCTTAGCAGCACCTTTGCCTCACTGTCTTCCATCATTGCTTCAGCAGTCTTACTATCAACATACCACCACTTAAGATCTTCAAGAATGTTCTGTGGTATTTTCTTCAATGGAACCTTCTTCAAGCATTTGACTGGTCTGTAGACCATCTTCATCCACGGCTTGTTCGTTATTGGATCTATCTTAGTCAAGTTTGGAACTCTCTTTCCTGCTCTCGGCTTCAAGTCAACAAACTTATTTGTTTGCCTTTCACGCCAAACTGTTGGTGCAAGATTAGAATGTCAGAATCTTGATAAGACTTAGAAAGAAGTTTTAGTGTCTATGCGACACTATCTGCGACTTTGTCTGTAGAGTCGCAGGTGCGACTTTAAGTATAAGTTCGCATAAGCATAGTGTCGCAGGGTCTATCTATAAATAGGCTGTTCTGTTTTCATTTGTAGGTAAGCTTAAACGAGAGACTCAGTGAATATTGTAATCAATTATATTAAAGAGCGTCTGTAAACATTCGTTATCAATTGATTATCAATATAATCGAGTTATTTACATCTTGTGTTCAATTCGATCCGTTTATTCACTTGATTATAGGATTTTGCACTTAATCTTGTGTAATTGTAATATGATCAGTACATTAGTGTGACCTACATGTGGTATCAGAGCTGAATTAGGTTTTACAATTGTATACAGAGAGAATTGACCGATAAAAGTTTTGGTTATTTGAAGTTTGCGAGAATTTGATCTACTGTGATTGATTCTGATTGATTTTGATTGAAGAATGTTGGTGCACGTTTTGTGACAACATCTCTTATTTTGTAATAGTTAGTTTTATAATTAGTTTTATAGTTAATATATGTTCTTATTATTAACTTAAGCCTTTTTAGTGTAGTTATGTAAGTTCATACAAGGTTCGTATGAACATGGTAAGTTCGTACGAACCTAGAAGCAGCTAAGTTCGTACGAACTTAGCTGTGTATAAATACCAAGTTGTAAAACTTTATTTGTACGCTTTTTAATCAGATATATTCGAATATACAGAGCTATCTTCGAATACATACGAACATATAACATAAACACTTGCATTTCACTTGTTTTATTGTTGTTTTTTGTGTATTATACCATTCCGCAAACTAATACACGTTGCAATCCCGTTTGGATCCGTTCAAAAGGGACTTACAATTGGTATCAGAGCTTCAACAAGTCTTTGTTGGGTTCGGGATTGTTAAAACACAAAGAAAACAAGATTTAGAGTGCTTAGGAAGATAAAAGTTGTACTTTAGGCTTCCTTGAGTGTTTGTGATTCATATTCTTCAAGTTTCATTTGATTTTATCGGTTGAATCTTTGTAGATCTGAGGTTTTGCTTAGATTTGAGTTTGAACAGCAAGTTCGTACGAACAAAAAAGTGTCATACGAACATACCTTAAATAGCCTACGAACTTAGCTAGCTGTAAGTTCGTACGAACCTACAGCTTCGAACCTAGTAAGTTTGTACGTTTGAATTTGTGAAAGAGTTGACCTGAAGTTTGACTTATACGAACCTAGATAGTCTTCGAACTTGTAAGTTCAAATTAATCTAAGTTCGTACGATGGGTTTGAATTTTGTTTGACTTGCTGTTTGACTTTATCTCGCAATGTCGAATCTCAACAAGATAGAAATGGATCACGAGGTTGGTAAGTCAGCCTCGCCACCTAAGCTCCTCAAAGGAGAGGACTACTTCTGGTGGAGAGATCGGTTTGAATCATTTGCGAGATTTCATGACATTCGCATGTGGCTGTGCATTAAGGATGGGTATGACTTACCCACTTATGAATTTGAGGGAAAGACAAAGTTTTGTACTTATTTTGTCATGAAAGAGGAAGATAAAAAGATGTATGAGGCTGAGAATAAGGCCTTGTCTGCTATTACCATGTGTCTTCCTCAAGAGATCAAGCATACTTTTAAACGCTACCAGTTCTCGAAAGAGCTTTGGGAAGCGTTAGAAAAGAGGTTTGATGGGAACGACAAAATTAAGGAAATTGGAGCTGATTTGTTGACTAAACAGTTCTACGTTTTCAAGTGTATGAAGGGAGAGTCATTAGAGGAGATTATCACTAGATACTACCATTTGATGACTGAACTGGATAACAGTGGACTTTCATTCACTGAAACTGTCAGATGTAATAAACTTCTTGAAACATTACCATCAAAGTGGGACATCTACACCTTGATGATCAAGGAGAGTGCTGATTACAAGACTCTGACTTTTGATGACGTGATAGGAAAGTTGCGTGTTTATGATCTGAACATGCAGCAGATAGAGACAGGATCCGATCAGGTTCAGGATCCTAGCTTTTACCATGGTAAACGATCTGATTCTGTTGCTTCTACTAGTGCTGGTGGAGTTGCAGCTTTCTATACAAGCGAGGCTGAAACAGACTTGGCTGTCAAAAATTATGGCAGCAATGTTTGCTATGTAGCCTCATCTGAAAACTCTAACAAGGACAGGAATCCACAACAATCTGGGACAACTAGTGGATTCAAGTCGATGTCTATGAGTGTTAAATCGGCTGAAGATGAAGTAGCCCTACTTGCATCCTTTGTTGCGTCACATGAAAATTTCATTAAGGGCAAGGTCACTGATCCAAGTATGATAAATGAGGATTATGACCAATTAGATCCAGAAGACTTAGAGGAAATGGATCTACAATGGCAAATGGCCATGATAGCCAGGAGGGCTCAGCGGTTCATGAACCGAACTGGAAGAAAGTTCATTGGCGGTAAAGTTGGCTTTGATAAATCAAAAGTAAAGTGTTATAACTGTGATGGTTTCGGACACTTTGCAAAGGATGCCAAAGACCCAAACAGGAACAATCTTCCAGTCAAAACGGCCAAAGGTACTTAAATGGAGGAACATCGAGTGACAACCACGGCTTAGGGAATTCTACAAATTCTAGAGCATTAGTAGTTCAAGCACAGGATGGTTCATATGACTGGAGTGCTAAGACTCAGGAACCTCAACCTTTCATGGCATCTATTGAGGAAGTTAAAGAAGATGACAAGTCTGAGTCAGATGCTAAGGAAAGCTCAGAAGACAAAATGGAGATTGATGCTACTACTTCAGAGACTAGGTTGGTGCAATTGAAGTCAACGGAGAACATGAGTTCACAAGACTTCATAGCCTACGTGGCTAATCTAGATGCTGAGAAGCAGAAGGTATTTCTTGATTTAAACTTAGTAGTTAAAGCATGTGTGCTATGTACAAATTTTCAGGTACAGGCTGAGGAATTGATCGAGTCATCTAACTTGATAACGGCTCAGCTAAACTCATTAAAAGAGGAAAATGCTGTTTTAAAACTAAGAAATTCTGAGCTCGTAAATAAAGTTAAGTCTGACAAAGAGGACTAAAGGGTTTTAAAAGAAAAAGTGAATGAGCAGAGTCAGATTATTGACTTGGCTCATGAGCATGTTTTTGAAATAACCAAACAATCTTCCGAGAAGGAAAACGAGTTAGCAGATGCAAAAGTTAAGATTGCTGATTTAAACCGAAAATTAGAGTTACGAAAATTTTCAATCGAAACTTTGGACAATATGCTTAACTTGCAAAAACAGCCAGGAGACCATCGGGGAATGGGGTATACTGAAACCCCTCCTCCATTTAATCATAATTACACCTCTACATCTGATGAACCTGAGCTGTTATCTGTAAATGATTCTGTCACTCACTCAACTATTCATGGGTTTATACAATTTGTCAGACCTGAGAGAGCTGAGACCAATGATGAGATAGAATCAAAAATTCCTGAAACTTCCAAGGCATCTTCATCTATTCTTAAAAAGAAAATAACTTTTGTAAAAGAGAGTGCAATGGAAGTTAAATCTGGTAATGAGGAGCCAATTAAACCGTTTAAACATGTTTTACCTAACTCTGAAAATGTAAATGAAAATCTTAAAATGGACAAGGGTAAACAAGTAGAAATGGTCTCCTCTCAACCTTTACTTGTGTTGGACAATCCGACGGATCACAAGGCCCCTAAAAAGTCTTCAATGAGACGCTCATGCTTCGTGTGTCACCAAAAGGGACACATAGCAAGCATTTGCCCAACAAAAGGGAAAGGTGGTAAATCAACTCAGGTGAATAAAGACAAATCACCTGTTAAAACTGGATCGTCTCAGGATAAGAAAATTGTGATGCCTGAGAAACCTAGTGTACATCAAAGAATTACAAATGTTTCTAATGAATTAAAAGAACATGTTGATAATTCTGGAAGAAACGGGTTAGGATTTAAGAGAACTTCGAGCTCTCAGAGATCTCAACCGATTTCTAAATCTGGGAAGTTCACGACTGGTGAGTGTTCACGGAATGCTACTCCTGCTAGAGGATACTACCATGGACAATCATCTCGGTCGAAAACTCCCCAACGTTTTCAAACACCAAATAGAAGTTTTTCTAACCAAAACAGTAGTAATCAGAATTATCAGAATTCTAGATATAACTATCCTTCTATGGCTAGATCTACTTCCAACCCTAGGCCTATTAATTCGAGACTTTTTCAAAAGTCTCCCAAGCGAAAGCCTAGTGGTAGCTCATCCCATGCTCAAACGAGTACAATTCCAAAAGCATCTAGCTCTTCTGATAAGAGTTATGGATACTTGAAGGAATTAACATTCGTAGATGAGAATGGCCGACCCAAGACCGTCGTGGCTTGGGTCTCCCTTGATGACTAATTGTTTTCATTTAATTGTGCAGGAGCTAATCAGACGTGCTACTAATTGGTGGTATGTAGATAACGGTTGCTCCAGACACATGACGGGTGAAAAACAACTTCTTGTGGATTTCATACACAAGAAGGGAGGATATGTAAACTTCGCTGGAGCGAAAGGTGGCCAAATCACTGGATTGGAAAATGTAACAAATGGTAAGATAATGCTAGAGCAAGTCAACTATGTTGAGGAGCTGAAGCACAACCTTATGAGTGTATCTCAGATCTGTGATAAAGGACATCCCGTCCATTTCACGGATAGAGAAGCACTTATATTAAAACCTGGATTTGTCATTCCAGAAGAGTGGATAATCATGAGGGCTCCTAGAAAGAATGACACTTATGTGATGGACATGAGTGTTACTTAATCTTTTCTGGAGTTGACATGTCTTATATCCAAGGCATCTAAGAATGAGTCACAGTTGTGGCACCGGAAAATGGCACACTTGCACTTTAGAAAGATGAATTATATACTTAGAAACGGACTAGTGCTAGGTGTACCTGTGCAGAAGTTTGGCGTTGAGGACAAATGTGTACCTTGTCATAAAGGAAAACAACACAAGAACCCTCATAAGTCAAAATCTCAAAATTCCATTGCCTCAGCTTTTGACCTCCTTCACATGGATCTATTTGGTCCTGTGAATGCAAGGAGTATAGGCGGTAAACACTACTGCTTAGTAGTCAATGATGACTTCTCGCGTTTCTCATGGGTATTCTTTTTGGGATCAAAGGATGAGAAAGCTGAAATGTTGATGACATTCTTTACCCAAATTGAACATCAATTTAGTCGAGGAGTTAAGAAAATTAGAAGCGACAATGGCCTAGAGTTCAAGAACTCGGTAATGAATGTCTTTTGCTTAAGCAAAGGAATTCAACACCAGTTCAGTGCACTCTATGAGCCACATCAAAATGGTGTCGCTGAGAGGAAAAATGGAACCTTAATTGAAGCAGCAAGAACAATGCTGGCTGATTCAATACTTCCCGTCATTTTCTGGGGAGAAGCAGTAAATACAACCTGTCATGTACTTAATAGGGTTTTAACCGTGAAAAAGCATAACAAAATGTGTTATGAGCTGCTAAATGGTCGAAAACCAAACCTTACCGGTCTTGAACCTTTTGGTGTTCATTGTACATTATTAAAGACCAAAAATCAACCAAAATTTGGTGAAAAGACCGAAGAAGGATTTTTCCTAGGATATGAAGCCGGATCTCCAAACAAAAGGGTCTTTAATAAGACAGCTGGTAGAGTTGAGATTGTGTACAACATACAAGTCACATCTTATACTCCAACTGTACAAACAGGACCAGAATGGTTATTTGATTATGACGCTATTTTCAAATCAT
Source organism: Logfia minima (assembly GCA_963921325.1). Lineage (NCBI taxonomy): Eukaryota > Viridiplantae > Streptophyta > Magnoliopsida > Asterales > Asteraceae > Logfia > Logfia minima. The sequence goes on from OY992764.1 coordinate 30,400,048, forward strand.
TTAATCTTCCGATCCTAAGTGAAGTTGACACTTTGGGACTAGAACATGTTGTATTGGATGATAGTGAAAATGATGGTTTTGCACCAAGATCTAGTGTTCCGTGTTCAGAAGATTCATATGATAAAGGAAAAGAAATTAGTGTCGATCCTATTGCGTAAAGTGATCAAAGTCTAAATGACATTCCATCTTCTTCAGAGGTCACAGAGTCTGTGCAAGAAATTGCTGATGATGATGTACCACCTCCGGGGGAGATTAGATCGAATCTAGGATCTGACCTAACGGTTGATACTACTATTTCGACTCGTTTGAACAAGTATCATCCAATTGACAATATCATTGGTGATCCGAGTTCTAGAGTTAAAACTTGTAGAGAGATTTCTGACAGCACCAGTCTATATGTCTCGATCCAAGACACTGGGGTCATGCATAAGTGCCTGTACAGCTGTTTTATATCTCAATTAGAGCCGAAAAATGTTCAAATGGCTCTCAAGGATAACTCCTGGGTAGAAGCTATGCAAGAGGAACTTGCACAATTCAAGAAGCTCAAAGTTTGGGAGCTAGTTGATCTACCCCAGGGAGAATATGCAATAGGCACCAAATGGGTGTTTAAGTGCAAACGTGATGATAAGGGAATTGTTATTTGAAACAAGGCGAGACTGGTAGTTCAGGGATTTAACCAACAGGAAGGGATTGACTATACAGAGGTGTTCGCACCCGTTGCAAGGCTAGAAGCAATTCGATTATTTCTAGCATATGCTGCACATAAAAGAATCAAAGTCTATCAACTCGACGTTAAGAGTGCCTTCCTTTATGGAAAAGTTCAGGAACTAGTGTTTGTCCAACAAGCTCCAGGGTTCAGTGATCCAGACCATCCAGACCGAGTCTATAAATTGGACAAGGTCTTGTATGGACTGCATCAAGCACCAAGGAGCTTGGTATGAGACTCTATCTACCTATCTTTTGGACAATGGATTCAAGAGAGGACAAATAGATAGTACGTTGTTCATCAAGTGGAAAAAGGATGATTTCCTACTTGTACAAGTCTACGTCGATGACATCATCTTTGGATCATCTGACGAGAATATGTGCAAAGATTTTGAACAAGTGATGAAGCGGCGATTCGAGATGAGTGCCATGGGTGAGTTAAACTTATTCTTATGATTACAAGTTGATCAAAAGAAGGAGGGATTCTTCATTCATCAGACGAAATATGTGCATGAAATGCTTTCTCGTTTCAACATGAAAGATAGTTCGTCTTATGGCACTCCGATTCAACTGAATCATAGTCTTGGACCAGATTCTGAGAGTACTGAAGATGTGGATCCAACTTAATATCGGGCCATTATCGGTTCTCTCATGTATTTGACTGCTTCCAGACTAGACATAATGTTTGCAGTCTGTTTGTGTGCTCGATTTCAATCGAATCCTAAAGAGTCACACATGAAGGCAGCAAAGAGAATATTGCGATATCTAAAGGGAAAACCGAAGTTAGGTCTTTGGTATCCCTCTGGAGGCAATTTTGACTTTGTAGCCTACACCGACTCAGATTATGGCGGTTGTAACTTGAACCGGAAATCAACCACGGGTGGTTGTCAATTACTAGGTGGTCGCATTGTCTCATGGCAATGTAAGAAGCAAACCTCGGTCGCTATCTCTACCTGTGAGGCTGAGTATGTAGCAGCAGGTAGTTGTTGTTCACAAGTTTTGTGGATACAACAACAACTGCGTGACTATGGTTTGAATTTCACAAGTACACCTATTATGATTGATAACCAATCGACCATGTCAATAACTAATAATCCGGTTAAGCATAGTAAGACGAAACATATTGACATTAGATATCATTTTATTCGTGACTGTGCAGAAAAACACTTGATTAAATTAGTTAAGGTGATCACTGATGACAATCTAGTCGACCTTTATACCAAGACATTTGATAGGTCTCGGTTTGAGATTTTAATCCAACTAAATGGGATGAGAAATCCTGAGTAAATTTTTCCCAAAGAAGAACTTAGTATATTTCTATTTCTTAGTTTATTTTATTTTATCTTTGCAAAAATAACAAAATTGAGGGTCACTGTATTAATTGCAAAGAAATGATGAAATCATTACCCATGCCTAGAACATTTTATATGTGTGGCTTTAAGATGTAGAACATACACAGTAAATGTACTTAAAATTCAAAGTATTTAATAGCTTCACTTCACGATGTATGGGTAGGCATTTGACAAAATGGTTTTCAAGTACTTAAACTATACTAAATAATACGATTTTTCTGTGAAATCCTTATTTTGATGTACGACTTAAGTCTTAATTCTTAGGAGATAGATTGTACATGAATGCTTGATCTTGGATATAAAATAAAATTAAATCATCTGGGGTTCACTGACTGTTTCTTCTGCTACATCCTGAAACATGCTGACCTAGATTCAGTCAGTGTATCCTAAAACTGGAATAAACTCGACCGCGAAACAAGAATACCGTTTTCAAGGTCTCTAGTCAAACTATGTCGCTCTGTTGTACGAAAGTACAGACCTGTCACCTCTGATTTGATTTTAGATTTCTTTGATTCTAACCTTAGTCTTGTCTTATAGCTGAAACATGTACTTATGTACATTGTTGATAAAACAAACTGACTTGACTTTAAAGATGGCATAAAAAATGAAAAATATCCGATACATGATATTCTTGACTTTCTAGATTCTAAGGGTATAGGAAATCGTGAACAATAATCACACTTGTACTTGAAGATTATGTCTGTCAAATGTTTTAGTGGATAACAATACCGATAATCGTTGTGATCTATAACTTACTACAATAATAACAAAGGAATAAACGAAAATCCCTAACTGTGTACTTGTTCTCGTCATGGCTAATTCGATCTTTGTATCAGTGAAATTCTCAAAAAGATAGTACGTTTCAATATATGAACAATTTCATATTAGCATTTTTAACTTTTATGTTATTTTACATTGTTTAAATAAATAAATCAATAAAAGTTCTTTGTTTCTGGGAATTATTTATATTTTGTTAAGTTAATTGCTCAAACTTTGATCCTTCACTTGTCTAAGTATTTAGGCTATTCCTAAATGATTTAAAGTTGAAAATGTTAATTTTTTTTGGTTTTGAAATTCTAAGTTCTTACGAACTTAGAGGGTATGTTCGAAGCCTAAGTTCGTACGAACTTAGACTTGGGGTATAAAAGGGTCAACTCAGTCAAACCCTTTTCATTCTCAACCCTTCGAACTTTATATTCGTACGAACATACCCAGACCATTCGAACCTACGTACGAACTTAGCATCGGTTTATTCATTTTCAAATTAAACTCAAACTCTGGACTGTGTTTAACAATTCCACTCCGTTAGACTTCATCACTATCATATACTGAATCTTTGTAAGTAACTTATATATGATTTGGACCAATAATCATAAACAAATTAGGATTTTATTTAGGTTTTATAAAAATAACTTAAAATTCAAAATCTGTAACGTGTTTATGGTTAAAATTGATGTGTTGTTGTTGCAATATGCTATACGCATATAGGCGCACCCTTTCTAAGTTCCTAATTGCGTTTTTATTACAAAAATTTTAAAAATGCTTTTTTAGTTCTTGCGTTCGAACTTACAAGTTCGTACGAACCTAGCCAATGTAAGTTCGTACAAACTTAAGTTTGACTTGGTCAAACAGTAAGTTCGTACAAACCTACAAGGGCAGTAAGTTCGTATGAACTTATATGTTCATACGAACCTACTTTGGTTCGAATTTTTGAAATTTTAAATAATAATGATTTTAGGCTTGTTTTAATCGTAGAATGTTGCTTGCAGGGCTCTAAATTAATTATGTCTAATCACTAACATTATTATTCTCTATTTTTGGTGTGTTTATGTTTATTTTTGCAGAAATGGCTGATCTTGTGCGTGAGTTCTTCAACAAGCACCACGTGGCAGTTTCTTTTGATCTCGCCAATCCGGCCACCGAACCATTTCGAGGCATGTTGGAATTTCTAGTGCGCTCGCGAGTGTTCTTTGCACTTGCTCATTCGCCTACGTTGAGGTTTCCTTACCTCAGTCCATTCTGGGCGACGTTCATGATTGTGAGCCTCAGCCACCGGTGATAAGGGCTACCGTCAATAGAGTCAATATTGAGTTTTCTGCTGAGTTCCTGAGGCAGGTTTTGCAATTGGGCACTGAAGTTCAAGAAGGTGGCCCAACAACCTTTCCTCTTGAGATGCGTGCTGGCGCGTTTCAACACATGGGTTATGTGGGAGATGTTACCCACACCCAATACACCAAGAGTTGGTGTACGGCCATCTGATGCATATTCTGTTGGTTTCCTTCGGGCCGAAAAAGGCAGGGTTCGATACTATGAACCACAAGATGCAGTCAGGGATGATTTCCCTCATATACAACAAACCCTACTGCTTCTCTCAGTACTTTTTCGATGAGATGGTTCAACAAATAAAGGGGAGTGTGAAGGATCACTTTATTTTATTCCCTCAGTTTGTTATGATGGTGATCAATGTGCTGTTACCAAATCTTCCGGCTATAAATCATGTTGTCCATTTGATGCCGGTTGATAAGAAGATTTTTGGCCACTGCCTCAGTCACAATAAACATCGAGCTATTGCTGATAGGCCTCAGGCCGTGCCGTTATTCGGGGCGATGATTGATGCTGCTTATGAGCACCAAATGATGGTTGGTTAGATGTGCCTCCGCCCCAAGCAGCTGCTGAGGTTCAGATTACTGAACTAGGGCCGGCCCAAGTGGAAGAAGAAGTGGTTGCTGCTGCTCCACCACAGGAGGTTGTAGAAGAAATCTTCCACCAAATAGAGCACCCTGTTGAGGGAGAGCGTGTTGACGTTGCTGTTGCTGAAGGGTTGGTTAGAGATGTTCTTCAAGGCGGAGCAGGCCCAAGTGCTGCGGCCAAAGGATCACATCGACAGACACTTGAGGAGGAATTGAGAGAAATTGATTTTTCTCTGAGGGTGGAGCATGGACTTCACCTGTTGATGATGTTGAGCCAAGCAAGCCATCTGATTCGGAAGCAACTGAGACTGATGCCGATGATGATGATGATGATAATGATGATGGTGATGACGATGATGATTTGGACCGACCTGTGATCGGTTTCCAGGGTCCTAAGGGGGTGTTGCTAGACCCCAAGGGTGCCAGGGAAAAGGAGAAAGGGAAGAGAAAGGTCCAGGAGGACGATGAATATGTTCCCGGGGACACTGATGCAGAATCTGAGCCGGAACAGTACAGGGTGCAAGCTCGTAAGCGCCAACGTCCAACTGGAGTTGTTATTGGAGAGAGTGGTCCAGCTCCTCAAATCATAACACATACATCACCACCCATAGCTCCACCCACAGTTCAACCACCAACTTCTCAGAGCCACCAGTTACCTCTACAACAAAACCACCCACTCTACCATCTGTTACTCCCACCACCGTTCCACCCACAACTCAACCCACCTAGACTATTCCCGCCCCAACTGCAAGCTTATCTAATCCGGAAAAGTATGAATATCTTCAGGGACGGATTACACATCTCACCAATACAGTTACGTCTCTGGTTGGTCTTGTTGACAGTCATGAGCGTCGTATTAAGGTCTTAGCTGATTTGAATGACAAACTGATCAAGAAAAATGATAAATTGGAGGAGCAAGTAAGGCTGAATGAGATCACTCTCTATCGCCTGAAGCGCCAATCAGTCAGGGGGAGTCAGTTGCCAGGGTGCACGGAGGATGAGCTGAGATTTAAAGCTGATAATGACCGTGACGATGATCCGAGCGCACCCAAAGAAGGTGAGCTGCTGGCTCTTCATCCAGAGAGCAATGTGTAGTAATGGCTCAGGGGGAGTCTGGTCAAGTTGCTGGTGTGAGCGGATCTGAGCAAGGTGCAACAAAGCCTCAAGAAAAGGTTGAACCATCTGGAGGGGGGACAAAGAAGAGTGAAACTGAAACAGAGAAGAGTTCAACTTCTTGGGGTAGTCAAAAGATGGTCAAGCCAGACGAAGCTATATCTGGTATGTGGATAGCGGCTGTTCCAGACACATGACATGAAATTTATCCCTTTTAACTTATGTCAAATCAATTAATGGAGGATATGTTTCTTTTGCTGGTGACAAAGGAGGAATGATTTCTAAAGAAGGCACTGTTTCAAATGGTTCAATAAGTTTTGAAAAGGTCAATTTCTGTGAACAGTTGCAACACAACTTGCTCAGCGTTTCTGAAGTTTGTGATAAGAAATACACAACTGTCTTCAACGATGTTGAATGTTTGATACTTAAACCGGGGTTCATTATTCCGAAGGAATGGATCTTAATGAAAGCTCCAAGACGAAAGGATATATACGCACTCGACATGAGAACTGTATCTTCGTCTTCTCCTGATATATCATGTTTGCTCACAAAAGCATCAGAGAGAGATTCTCTTATGTGGCATAGACGTATGGGGCACATTCACTTTCGCAAGATGAATTCTTTTGGTAAAAAATAATCTTGTGGAAGGTGTTCCTAATATGTCTTTTTCAATCACTGATCACTGTCTTTCTTGTAAGAAAGCAAAACAGCATAAGAAATCTCACATGTCGAAAATGGTAAATTCAATTCAACAACCGCTTGAACTTTTACATATGGACCTTTTTGGACCAGTAAATGTTAAAAGTTTGGGAGGGAAGTCTTATTGCTTGGTTGTTACTGACGATTATTCAAGATTTTCTTGGGTTTACTTTCTGAATTCCAAAGATGAAACACCTGAAATTTTAAAATATCTGTTTTTAAAATTGGAAAATCTTTGTAAACTGAAAATCAAAATGCTAAGAAGTGATAATGGAACGGAGTTTAAAAATCATAATTTGGAACTTTTTTGTTTACCAAATGGTATCCATCACCAATTTAGTGCTCCGAGAAACCCTCAACAAAATGGGGTTGCAGAAAGGAAGAATAGGACCTTAATTGAGGCAGCTAGGACATTACTTTCTGACTCAAATCTACCCATTACTTTCTGGGCAGTGGCAGTCAACACAGCATGTTATGTTCTAAATAGTGTTAACGGTTAAAAAGCAAAATAAAACATGTTATGAATTGCTAAATAACCGGAAACCAATCTAAGGTTTTTAGAACCTTTTGGTTGTCCTTGTACTATATTGAACACAAAAGACAGATTGTCAAAATTTGGTGAAAAATCCATGGATGGATACTGTAGGTCTTGTATTCTATCTGGATCAGATCACCATCACAATTGTCTGAGTGCGGAATCCTACAAACAATTGAGTAATACGTATAGAAATTGAACGAGTGATGTAAATAACGGTTTTCTTTTATTATCAATCGATTGAATCAGTACAAGAATGATTACAATTGAAATGACAATAGTTTCTCTGAAATGTATATATTCTGTTCCGTGTAAATGAAGAACAAAGTCAGCCTATTTATAGACAACATACGCGACACTAATTAACTATGCGACACTAACTATAAAGTCGCATATGCGACACTAAACATAAGTTCGCTAAGTAAAGTCGCATAAACAAAAATTCTGATTTCTAAGTCTTTGATCAAGTTGCTGACACTGTACATGTATCAACAAACTCCCCCTTGTCAGTAGCTTGATTAATTATCTTCTAGCTTCAAATCCATTTACTCGGGAGGTTGCTTCCAGCACAGATTCCATTCCTTATGCATATTTTCACCACATTATGAAATTTTAAAGCTTCCTTTTCTTCATTCTTGTTGAACATTATGTGGTTGTCTTTGAGCATCAGTAAGTCTTGCTTTGAGAGATTTATCAAACTAATCGGATCATAAACAAAGACTTGTTCAATCTTTTCCTTTTGTTCATCCTTGAATATTTCAATACAAGCTTCTCCAGTAGTTCCGTTGTAGTACCACCATTTCAATCTTTCAGCAAAGTTAATTGGTAGCTTTTCCAATGGAATTTTCTTTAACGCTTTAACCGGAGGATAAACCATTCTCACCCATGGTTTGTTTGTAAAAGCACTAATCTTCTTTTTGTAAATCTTTCTTTTTCCAAGAGTAGGCTTCATCAAATTAAATCCATGCCTTACTTCTTTCTGTACATTGCTTTCAATGTATCTTCCCATGCTCGATCCTGAGTGATTAATGATATTTAGCTGAGCTAACTTGTATATTTCACACTTCGGAAGAGTACTCAAATCTTTAAAGCTTCTCTTAAAGTATTGCAATCCACCAGTTCTCTTCACCACTATCATATTCAAGTCATCATCAAATTTCCAACTTATTATTTGACCTTTACATTCACCCTTTACTTTGTAGAGTTTCTTCTTAACCATTGGTGCTTGTGTAGGTATTCTGAACCATTCCGAACGCTTAGTAGAACTTGAACAGGAATTTCAGGATTTGCCTCAGCTTCAATCTCTTCATCTAATTCTTCACTATCATTCTCATCATCACTTTCAAATACAACATCATCACATAAGTCATCATTCACATCAACACTATCAAACTCAATATCTTCACCTTCACTTGAAAATTCAAACGGATTGTAAGTTAGTTCTTCAGATACAGTTTCTTCTGAGTCTTGATTCAATCCATCCATCTCTCTATCCAGAAATTCTAACATCGGTATTAGATTTTCTTCAAAATTAAATGATACTGATATTGGTTCAATGTTCAGAAAATCTTCTTCCACATTCAAAGATTTATCACTTGGCCCAGTATATACAATCATTTGTAGTTTATTTTCATGTGTTTGCTCAGACTGTTGTTGTTCGCTCATAAATTCTGATTGTTCATCAACAGCTTCAGATTCTGTGTTTTCCATTTGTGGTTGTGCTCCACCATCTCCCTTATCATCAGAATCATCATTAGCATTTTCTTGAACAAGACTGTAAACGACATTTTGATCAAAAATAACATAGAATAAAAATTCAAATTCAAATTAAAAATTTAAACAATCTTTTTCTGAAGGAGATTTGAATCTGATTAGGAATCATATCAGTACGAAACATGTTTTTATTAAGATTATCAAAAGTTTTAAGCTTGATTTATCAGTAAAAACTTGACGTACACAGTTTATTAATCAATTTTTCTAATTTTCAAATGATAACAAACATGATCTTCTCATTTCAAAAATAACACTATCATATCTTTCAAAAAAAAAAAAATTCTGAAAATTATACACTGAACATCACAGCTTGATTTAACCACTAATCAATGATCACACCTTTTGAGATACTTTTCTTATCATATATATCTATTTTTTGAACATAACTAGCAGTGGATTATGTCGAAGTACATTCAAGTGAATAACGTACATAGTTGCTTTGGACTTACATGCACATACGGACTCACAAGCCGACAACCATATACTGTACATTTAGACATTTCTCCAAAAGACAAAAAAATAGGATAATACTAATATGTATGATTTATCATATCTTTTGACTTTTAAGATTTTTAGCACACTCAATTAAGAACTGCAACAACGGACTTATGTTCAAAATTAAGTACGTATATAACCGTTTAGGACTTACAAGCAACGACGGTCTTACATGCCCCATTTATACACTGTGCCTATCAAAGTATTCACCTATATGGCCTCATTGGCTCTTTTTGTTCAAAGTTATATACATATATATATATATATATATCTCAATTGGTATAATCACTGAAAATTGATGTGTGAATGTTAAGAGCATACTTTTCTCTCTATTTTGAAAAATAATCCAGTCAGAATTCTTAAAATGTAGACCAAGACGTTTTTCATTTAAGAATCAAAATATTTGATCAAAAATTATTTACACAAAAGTCTACTGATATAACAAACAAAATACTTAAGACTATTCATTTTTATTCATGTTTCCCTGATGTACTATCATTTTCCTGATTTTTACAAACCAAACTCTCCCCTTTTTTTTTCTAAAATTGTTTTTTTTTTTTTTTTTTTTTTTTTTTTTTTTATATATATATATATATATATATAAGAAAAAGTGATCTAAGTCAATTTTAAATCAAGTTCAAGATCTCACATCCCAACCATTTTGACAAGTTCTTCAAAGCGATTTTTTAGAAAAGCCTTTGTAAAAATATCAGCGTTTTGTTTTAAAGTGTCGATTTGAACAAGGGAAATCAGTTGCTTTTCATAACAATCCCGTATAAAATGATATCGAATTTCGATATGTTTTGTTTTCGAATGTTGTACGGGATTGCGTGTTATGGAAATAGCAGCAGTATTATCAATATGAATAGGAGTTTTAGTAAAAAGTAAACCGTAATCCCTCATTTGATGCTGAATCCACAAAACTTGTGAACAACAGCTCGAGGCAGCGATGTATTCAGCTTCTGCAGACGATGTGGAGACAGTTGTCTGCTTCTTGCACTGCCATGAGACAAGACGATATCCTAAATACTGACAGCCTCCTGTTGTAGACTTTTTGTCCATATTACAACCCCCATAGTCCGAATCAGAAAAGGCGGAAAGCTGAAAATCTTCATCATGAGGATACCACAAACCAAGATGTGGCTTGCCCTTAAGATAACAGAAGATACGATTTGCAGCTTTGAGATGAGAAATCTTGGGACATGCTTGATATCGTGAACAAATAGAAACGGCAAACATGATATCCGGACGTGACGCTGTAAGATACATTAAGGAACCAATAATTGATCTATATTCATGTTGGTCCGTATCTTCTTCTTTAGGACATGGTCCTAATTTGTGATTAACTTCTATTGGAGTGCCAGCAATTTTGCAATCAGTCATTTTGAAACGAGTCAAAATGTCATTTACATATTTTGACTGGTGAATGAATATCCCTTTTTCGGTTTGTTTAACTTGTAAACCCAAGAAAAAGTTTAACTGTCCCATAGAACTCATCTCAAACTTTGACTTCATGATCATTTCGAACTCTTTGCAAAGTTTGTCGTCAGTCGAACCGAAAATAATATCGTCCACATATATTTGCACAAGAAGCAAGTCATCTTTAGACTTCTTTATGAAGAGAGTACTATCAATTTGCCCCCTTGAAAAGCCATTTTGAAGCAAATGTTGAGACAAAGTCTCATACCATGCTCGTGGTGCTTGATGAAGACCATACAATGCTTTGTCAAGCTTGTAAACATGATCAGGAACCTTCAATCTGGTACACTTTGAATCTTTTAAATGCCGCATACGCGAGAAATATTCGAATTGATTCAAGACGTGCAACCGGAGCAAAAACTTCGTCATAGTCAAAACCTTCAATCTGAGTGAAGCCTTGAACTACAAGTCTGGCTTTATTTCGCACAATAACTCCACGATCATCCTTTTTCGTTCGAAACACCCAGCGAGTACCAATAGAGTGAACACCCTTAGGTAACTTTACTAGGGTCCAAACATTCATTTTTACGAACTGTTGTAGCTCTTCCTGCATAGCCTCAACCCATGATGGCTCTTGTAAAGCCATTTTGACATTTTTAGGTTCAATTTGTGACAAGAAACATGATTCCAAACTAGCAATTAAGCTTTGTTGAATGTACTCTAAGATTAGGAACATTAGAAACAATAGTTGGATCAATGTTGGTCAAAGTTTCTTCGATAGAATCATCATGAGTGCTTGCATCCAACGAAGAAGTTTCTAATTCAGACAATGTTTCATGAAAATTTTCTTCATTCTCAGAAGCCATTTGATCATCAATAGGTTCAGCAGTAACAGGTGGTAAGACGGAAGATGTTGAAGCAATATCACTTGTTCTTGGAAAAATAGTCTGTTCATAAAGAATTTCAATGACCTCATCAGCAGCTTCAGGAATGTTGAATGATTTAAACAACAAATCATAATCAAATAACCAGTTATTTCCTTTGCCTTGAGGAGAATCCAAATGTCTAAGACATTCAACCTCAAAATGTTCTTCAATTCGACCAGATATTTTATTGAAAACACGTTTATTTGGAGAGTTAACTGAATAACCAAGAAAATATCCATCACTGGACTTTTCTCCAAATTTTGAAACATCTTTGGTCTTCAAGAAAGTACATGGACAACCGAATGGTTCCAAAAAATTTAAATTTGGTTTTCGATTATTAAACAATTCATAACACGTCTTTTGTTGTTTCTTAACCGTCAACACACGATTGAGCACAAAACATGCCGTATTAACCGCTTCAGCCCAAAAAGTAATAGGCAATTTAGAATCTGATAACATGGTCCTGGCAGCCTCAATGAGAGTTCGATTTTTCCTTTCAGCTACCCCATTTTGTTGCGGGGTCCTTGAAGCACTGAACTGATGATGTATACCTTTTTGTAAACAAAATAACTCCAGATTGTGATTTTTGAATTCCGTGCCATTATCACTTCTGAGCATCTTTATCTTCAATCCACACAAATTCTCCAATTTATTGAATAAAAACTTCAAATTTTCTGAAGTTTCATCCTTGGTTTTTAGAAAGTAAACCCAAGAGAATCTGGAGTAGTCATCCGTTACAACCAAACAATATGATTTTCCAGCGAGACTTTTGATATTGATGGGACCAAAAAGATCCATATGCAAAAGTTCCAATGGAGCCTGAATAGAATTAACTTTCTTTGAGGAATGAGATTTCTTCACCTGTTTACCTTTTTTACATGAAATACAATGATCTATGATAGAAAAAGTTTGTTTAGGAACTCCGTCCACAAGATCATGTTTAATCAAAAAGTTCATTTTTCTAAAATGGATATGTCCCATTTTTCGATGCCAGAGAAGAGAATCTCGTTCAGATGCTTTTGTTAGCAAACATGTAAGATCCGAAGATACTAAAACATTTTTCATATCGAGAGCATAAAGATCCTTGCGACGAGGAGCTCTCATTATGATCCACTCTTTAGGAATAACGAATCCCGGCTTAAGAATCAGACATTCTTTATCAGTGAAAGCTGTGACATACTTCTTATCACACACTTGAGATACGCTTAGAAGATTGTGCTACAGTTGTTCACAAAATTGAACTTTCTCAAAACTCAGCGAATCATTTGCAACAGTTCCTTCTTTTCAGATGTGACCTCCTTTATCACCGGCAAAGGAAACATATCCTCCATTGATAGACTTTACATCTTTCAATAAGGATAAATTTCCAGTCATGTGCCTGGAACACCCACTGTCTACATACCAAATATTATCTTGAATTCGTCGGGTCTGTTCCAGCATAAACAAAAAGAGGATTAGTTTGAAAGGGACACCCAAGCCTTAATGGCCTTGGGTCGTCCATTTGTTTTGTTAGAAGCACTTGCTTCTTTGACCAATCCTTTTACCCTCCAAACTTTTGCCTGGTTAGAAATTGGTTTGGTAATCTGATTTTTATCAAATTTTGAAGAGACAGTAGAAGTTATGAAAGTTTTTCGGTTAAACTTTGTCAAAACAATTTTCTTCAAATTTTGTTTATAAAACCACAAACAGTTTCGAACAATGTGGCCCCGAACACCACAATAATAACATGACCTATATTCATATGAGATCTTGGCAGATTTAGATTTCATAGATCTGTTAGAAAAACAGCATGAATGAGTACATTTTGGAGAATGTGAATTTGTTTTAGATTTAGCTTTGACAACATTCACAATTTCTGTTTTAGCACAAACCTTTGGTTTTGCTATCGGAGTATTGACCTTCAATGCTTTTGGATTAGAAGTTTTTAATGAGCATGATTGTAAATCAGAAGATTTTGATGTTAAAACCTTATCAACCCTTTTAAAATTCTTTTGAGAATTTATCGTTTGAAAATAGATATCATCAATTTCCGTTGTAATGATATGATTTTCTGGTTTGATATTATTTTTTACAATCACAGGCTCTTCAAATTCTTCTTCAATACTAATAGGAGCATCAGGATCAACAGATTTTTCAACGTCAGAAACTTTTAAAGATACAACTTCTTGAATATCAGTTGTAGCTGGCATTTGGGTATAAGCTTTTGGAGGAGGGACATTATGATACCCAATGCCAGACTTAGATTTTGTATCTTTATTCTGTGCATTTAAAATTGTATCAAGAACCATAGAAGAAGCTGAAAGATTTGAAAACTTACGTTTATACATCAAAATTTCACTTTGATGTTCAGCTAATTCTTTCTTTTGAGAATCCATTTCCGTTAGATAAATATTGATTGTAGCTTGCTGATTTAAGATTTTGTTTTTCAACAATTGAATTTCATTATAAGAAGACTTAGATCTTTCTTCATATAATTTTTCATTTGTTTTTAAAACCCTTTTATCAAATTTAAGCTTTTCAATGTCATCCAATAAATTTTGATTCTGGTCTTGATATAATTTGAGCTTAGTTTGAAGTTCAGCACAAGATAGACAAGAAGTTATAAATGGTTCTGAATCGACCTCAGTTATATCAGCCATAAATGCAGATTGATTCAGTGAATAAGCAACTTCTTCAGCATGATTACTCCAGTCATAGTGATGATCGGTAGTTGATACTAGAGCAGCTGAAGTTTTGACATTATCTTGTGGTGTTGAAGTATGGTTGCTGGAATATGATCTGGATGGACTAGGTTTGGTATAACCAGAAGCAGGTTGCTTAGCCTTTTCACATTCACGTGCAAAATGACCAAGATTCTGACAGTTATAACATCTAACTTTGCTTTTGTCAAAACCAAGTCCTTGCTTTGAATTATTTCCAACTTGAGCTCGACCAGTTCGTTGTAAGAACTTTTTCACTCTTCTGGTCAACATAGCCATATTCCATTTCAGATCCATTTCTTCCAAGTCATCCAGATGAATTTGATCATAATCTTCTTCAGTGAGATCAAGATTTATAGCAGTTCCGGATAGAAAGCTTTCATATGAGCTCAGAAAAGCATGAAAGATACCAAGATGATCTTCTACTGCTTTTGAAGTAGAAGCAGTATGCACCTGTGGAACACAAGTAGATTTGTTCGAACATTGAACACAGTTAACACAGGAATTGACATTGATTTCTTGTTTCTCAACTGGTATGTCTAGACCAGATAGTAAAGCAACTCCGCCCGATTCCTTGACAAAAATATCACTATACAAACTTGGGTCCTGTACACTGTGTACACCTGTTTCTCTTGTCTGCATGTCAAGTTCGTAAGCTTGAAGCTTTCCAATTAATTTATCTAATGACCAGTCAGACAAGAAAGAATTTTCTTCTAGAAGCATGACTCTGACTTCCCACTTTTTCGGCAAAGAGTGAAGTAGTTTCTTGTTAATCACTATATCAGTCATGATCACATCTACCTCTCGAAGTTCACAAATCAGAAGAGAAAATCTAGAAAGCAGCTCATCAAATGTTTCGTTCTATAGCTGGGAAAACAAATCAAATTGTTTCTTAAGCAATTCCTGACGACTTTGCTTGTACTAATCATTGCCTCCAAATCTAGTAGCAATGGCTTCCCATAACTCAAACGTTGTCTGCTTCTTTTTAAAAAGCATCATTACTTCTCGATTCAAACACATTGTAATAGCTGCATATGCTTTCTTCTCTTTTTCGTAATCCTTTTTCTCATCAGGTGTCATCAAGTCTATAGTCTTTACATGATTACCAACTCTTTCGGTTCCAGTTCCATCAATCATTGGTGCTATATACTTCTTTGTTAAGTATACTAGCAACTCCGGATCATTAAAAGCAATATAATTTTCAAAACGATATCTCCAGTTAGCGTAATCACTTGGTTTTAAGAATCTGGGTGGTTTGTTAGGCGTTCCGGTTTCATTATCAAATTTAATCATAGCGCTCATGTTATAAGACATCATTTTAAAATTTTGAAATAAAGTCTGGAATGCAAACTTATAAGGATGCGAACTTACTATGCGACTTTAAGATAAAGTCTGGTGATAAGTTCGCAGGGTTAAAGTCTGGTAGTATAGTCGCACAAATAAGATCGCAAGTCAAAGTCTGATGACAAATAGTTTCAGACTAAGATCGCAAGAAAGACAAGTATGCGATCTTAAAGATAAGTTCGCAGGTGCGACTTTAAGGTAAAGTCGCAGAGCGTACTGTAAGTTTGAAAATTTTGATAAAATACGAGATTAAAGCTTTGAATTGTTTGTACCACAGTTTGTAGATACACCTAAGCAATGCACAGCGACTTTAGCAAGATCGCAAAAGCTTAAAATCGAAATATCAACTTCAACCGAAATCCTTCCAAATTTGAAATCAAATTTAAACAAACCGAATGTGACGTCACTCTGTGATCATGAAATTTGAACTTCAATCCTTAAATTACACCATGTAATCGATAGAATTAATGCTAAATAGTCTTCTGATAACAATTCTTCAATCACATCAATCCATAACATTCACAGTCGATCAAATTTGATAATTCTTCAAATAACCAAAACTTCAATCGCTCAATTTACTCAGTATAAGATTGTGATCACCTATGCAAGCTCTGATACCAATTGTAGGTCTTGTATTCTATCTGGATCAGATCACAATCACAATTGTCTGAGTGCGGAATCCTACAAACAATTGAGTAATACGTATAGAAATTGAACGAGTGATGTAAATAACGGTTTTCTTTTATTATCAATCGATTGAATCAGTACAGGAATGATTACAATTGAAATGACAATAGTTTCTCTAAAATGTATATATTCTGTTCCGTGTAAATGAATGTGACAACCGTCAAAAAAATCTCAGGTCAACATCGCACTAGAATCCCTAGTACTTTTAATTACGTTTATAGCACTCTAAAATCCTAGTGAAAAGGCTAGGTTCGACTCCTTAAGTACCGAAACCGTAAGTTACCGAAATCACATGACGTCTTTGAAGATTGCTTAGCGGACTATAAGACCGTGAGGAACCTTAAATTAGGTTACAAAGTGCCAAAGAAAACAAATGAAATTAAATTTCATAAGCCATCACAAAATATTCATCTATCTCAAAAATCGGAATTTAACCGGAAATTCCGTAGCTCGGTAAACACGACTGGAAATCGGTTTATTAACTCGCGAATGTCAATTGTGATCGAATCAAATACATTTTGATGAATGCTATAAACTTATAAAATAAAGTTTTATGACTCACACTTTAACCAACAAAAAAATCACGAAAATTGGAAATTAACCGAAATTTCGTAGCTCGGCAAACGCGACCCGAATTGAATAAATGAAACTCGAATCCGACAAACTAATACTTGAATATCCATTATAAACAATCTAAAATACAATTTGAAGTATTTTAGAAATTTAGAACATCAATTTTTATAACCCTTATATTAAGCATAAAAACAACACAATTTAAAGCTTTCAAATGGGACTTATGAGATTTTAATACAAATAAATATCAAAAATAATATATATGATATTTTAACAAAAAAATGAAAATAATAACTCATTTTGATGCCTAAAAACCGGCCTCCCCCTTTGACCACTCAAAACCCCTACTCACATATCAAGATTCCATGCAAAAAGCCTTCTACACTTACACACTCTTCCACTTTCATCATTTATCTCATTTCCACTTTCAAAAACACACACAATTCTCTCTAAACACACACTAAACTCCAGCAACTTATCATCCTTAAATCATCTCTTTGAAGGTGTTCATACACCTAAACCAACATTCCAAGGTATGAACACCATCTTTAACTTCCATTCTTGCATTTTCATACTTTGAATTTTGTAAAAACATGATTTTTATGCCTTTTACCATGGATAAAAATCTCATACAAGGTTTGATGGTTTGTAGGTTCCCTTACACTTGTTTAAGTGTTAAAACAAAAGGGCAACCTATGATCAAACCGAAAATCAAACCGAAAAGTCGACTTTTTGATGTTATAGAGTTTATTTACATGTTCTTGCTAGAATAAATGGTTCAAATGTTAAAATATGTTTATGTTTCTGTAAAACACATGTTCATGAATAAAAGACAAGACTTCAATCTTTGGATGAGGTCTAAAAATCGTTTGGTAGTGAAATCACACCAAAAAGATCACTTTGTCATGCATGCAATCTGTCCAGATTTTGACCCTACTTGAAACGACCATAACTCAGTGAATAATGGTCCAAAAATCTTGATTTTTCTTCTAGAATTTAGCTTAATGTCTTACCTTTAAAACCCCACTGGTCTCACTCAAATCCATTGAGTTTACGACCTCCAAATATATCACACAAAACTGATGCGCAAACAGTAACTTTTCTGTGAGCACCTTGTTGTGATACTTGTTCATGGGTCTTAAGGTGTTCTATAAATCTAAGAAAAATTATTTTTAGACTCCTAACATGTGTATCTCAGTAGTATAAAAAGATAGGAATTTATCTTGGTGATTTACTATTTTTAGAAAATGCATGAACATCATGCATTATTCTAGCCTTGTAAAATGTAAATAATTGTGTTGTGATGAAGCAAAAATACAAAAATATTAGATAAAACGTGTTAAAAATTTGGGGATGATTTTTCTCAGTAACTATATCTTGAAAAGAATCTTGAAAATAAAAATGAGAATTTTTGGATAAACACAAGTAATTTTTCCTAGATTAATATAAATAAAGACTACAAAAATAAAAATATTCATGAAAAATACTTTTTGACATCAAATAAATATGGGAAAATTCTTGTGTCATTTTACACAGAAAATGACACTATACTCAAAATTTAACACTCCTTGGAAGTGTTTTGATATGTTTTCCGATTTACGTCTCGTTAAAACACATAAAGTTGGAAACCAAAGTTCCAGTGCTCAAAACGAGCTGAAAATTTTACACAAACCTAAAAATGACTTAAAAAGGATCTAGTAAAAATTCCAGAATTTTTCATGAATAATTACTATTTTTCCCATATTTATCACACCTTTTAGACACTATTTGATTAAAAATAATCTGTAAGTCTAAAAATCCCCAAATTTTCACAGAAAATTTGTAAATCATATTGTATATTGTATACTAAATTTGATAATTTTTGGAGTCTGTTTTCATGTGTTTCCATTATTTTATTCGCAACCCGAATGATTACCGACAACCTTAATTAAACGACAAATCAAACTCTAACGACACTTTGTAACGTATTTGACTAGCTAAGCAATCATAACAAACCATATTAGACGAGAATCTAATTAGGAACCTTGTATTCGTAGGTCTTGGATAGGAGTCACACTCGGTCGAAACGCGCATTACATCCATCCGTACGCTCACGCTCAATAGTGAGTTTACACAGCCCCTCTTTTTAACGTTTTACTTAAATGTTTTGGGGTGAAAAGCATGCTATATGATTTAATTACTATATTTGGATTACAAATATTATTCTTATGTTATACTTGATTTACGAATGTTTTGCTTATACTATGCTCGTTTTACAAATGCTATCCTTGATTTACAAATGCTATGCTATGGTATATGCTATGCTTACTTTCGAATACTTGACATGGTTAAAATGTCGTATTGATTACGAATAATTTCTTTAATGTTTGAAGTTTATACGAACATGATTATATGCTTGTTTTTCTATCGTATCTAAAGTCCCCGGTATATCTACACGACCATTAACTCTATATGAGCCAAATGATGCATATGAATAGTACTATTTGGGAGCGAGACCACCTCCCCACTCACGCGGCCACGTGAGTGCATCCCATCATCCTAAATGCCAACGATAGGGCATCTCTCTTTGGGGCAAAGGTTTATCGGTTGTAGGTTTGGTTGTGGACTCAAGCATAATAACTCATTGTGACTATAGACATTATAACGTGATAGCATAGAAATTTCATAAACGACTATAAACGTATGACGTTTTGAAATTTGAAACGATATTTCTTTGAAACTATAAAACTTACGACCCGAGCTTTACAATGACTTTGTCATTTGAACGATATTTCTTTGAAACTATAAAACTTACGACCCGAGCTTTACAATGACTTTGTCATTTGAAACGATATTTCTTTAAAACCATAAATTTTATAACCTGAGTTTCATACTATAAATCATTGTGGTTTTGGTTAATGATAAACGTGATTTCATAATAACGCCTCGCATTCTTATGAACTTCGACATAATAATCCGTTGAGATTATAAACGTTTTGATATTGATTTGATGATCCATTGACTTGATAAACGTAACCTGAACTTATTAAATACTACAATATGAGTTTTATAAACATAACTTGAACTTATTAAACACTATATCTTAAGCTTTATAAACGTGAATTAAACACTCCTTTGAAAAAATGAGCGCGGCGTTATAAATGAATCACGACTTTTAATTGAGTACAAAAAGGGAATCGCTCCTTAATGAATCTCGTACTTAACTAAACCTCTTTTGCGAACAAAACATCGAATCTCAAATGAATTTAACTATCAAATGAGTTTCGCTCTTAAATGAGCCTAGTTATAATGAATTACTTCATAATTATTCGCGCAATAGCATTTGATTATCCTAAAAATTGATTTTAAGAACTTATCGGATGATTATCGTCTTTGTATGAGCCTCGACACTAAACTTTTGCAAACTAATCACGTAGTAACGTGGAACTTTTAAACTAGATTTGTAAACTCTTGGAAAGGGTCTTCATTTCACAAAACCTGTGTACTCACCAACTATGTTTCATAGTTGACCTGTTATTTTACATGCTTTTCAGGAATTAGTCACAACTTGTCTATTGAAGCTGAACCCATTATATGATCTATGCTGCTGTAGCGTTACGGAATTTTGTCTCTTTTGGATGTAATCGCATGTTTAGATTATTTACTTTTGTGCTGTAAACGCTTGTAAGACTTTATGTAATGTATTAATTGTAGACCGTTGAACGGTGATCTTTTGTAATTTTCGATTATGAAATCATTGTACTGTTACATCTCGTGTTTCCGCTTTAGCGGGGTGTGACAATGAAGAACAAAGTCAGCCTATTTATAGACAACATACGCGACACTAATTAACTATGCGACACTAACTATAAAGTCGCATATGCGACACTAAACATAAGTTCGCTAAGTAAAGTCGCATAAACAAAAATTCTGATTTCTAAGTCTTTGATCAAGTTGCTGACACTGTACATGTATCAACAGATACTTTCTTGGATATTCTGTTAATTCACCAAACAAACGTGTGTACAATAAAGTAACAAAGAGGATTGAAGAACATTATGAGGTAGAATGTCTTAGACATATCAATTCTACATCTGGAAAGGGTCCTGAGTGGATGTTTGTTTATGATGTTTTGTTTAAATCATTCAACATTCTTCCTGAGTCTATTGATGAAGTGGTTGGTATGATTTATGAGGGGGTTAATCATAATCATATTAACCATCACTCAAATGATATAGTCTCTACTCCTGTTTCTGCTTCTGTTTCAACTCCTGCATGTGACAACTCTGAGCAACTATCACCAAATGATGAAGACTTTCAGGAAACTCTATCTGAATTGGAAAATTCATCCATTGATGATGCTAGCAATCATGATGATAACAACAGTTTGCATGAAGATATTTTGACAAACATAGATACTACAATTGTTGCTGAAGATATTCGTAGTCTTCCTAATCTTAGGGTTCATTCAAGACAATCTTCAAAGAACATTATTGGAAATCTACAGGAAGGTGTGCAAACTCGACATCAAGTTCAACAAAACCAAGAAGGGTTGATTGCACAAATGGAGTCGTGTTTCATGTCACAAATTGAACCGAAAAACGTGAAAATGGCTTTACAAGATCCTTTATGGGTGGAAGCTATGCAAGAAGAGTTACAACAGTTTGTGAAAATGCAAGTCTGGAAACTTGTAAAGTTACCAAAGGGAGTACATTCCATTGGCACTCGATGGGTTTTTAGAGCTAAGAAGGATGACCGTGGAGTAATTGTTCGAAACAAAGCAAGATTGGTCGTTCAGGGTTTCACTCAAATTGAGGGATTAGATTACACAAAAGTCTTTGCTCCGGTTGTGTGCCTTGAATCAATTCGTTTATTTCTTGCTTATGCTTCATTCAAGAAATTCAAAGTGTGTCAATTGGATGTGAAAAGCGCGTTCTTGTATGGAAAGGTTCATGAAGAAGTCTGTGTACGTTTTCGGGTCGACAAATGATAATCTTTGTAAAGATTTTGAGACAATCATGAAGTCAAAGTTTGAGATGAGTTCTATGGGAGATCTAAATTTCTTTTTAGGTTTACAAGTTAAACAGACTAAGAAGGGAATGTTTATCCATCAATCAAAATATGTTAAAGACATTGAGTGATTCAAAATGGATGATTGCAAAGTTGCTGGAACTCCCATAGAAGTAAATTGTGACACCCGACCCTTTAGGGTAATGATTACCTTAAACTAGAACTCAAATTTCGTGTATTTAGTTTTGTATTAGGCTAAGTACTTGTGATTATTTGCAACTATTTGTATATATGTGTATGTACACTTACGTAATTGTTTGAATTACACCTTCGTAATTTTTCGTAATTACGCGAAACAACCGGACGTGGTCCGACTATTTATACGACGTTGGTGAAAACTTTCCATAGATAACGTAATCATATTTATAGTTAAAATGGTGGTTATATACCTTATATTATTATTTCAAATACTAATACACGAAAAACTTTGACGTTTTGTTTAAAACGTATCAAACGCGACAAAAACGCGCAAACCGAGCCCGACACCCGATTGACACCCGAAATATACTTTTGTAACTCAATTTAATAAATTAAGAATACTTACTTATCCCGAATATTATTCACAAATTTAAAAGTATATACAAAAGCTCGACGTAAATTATCAACTTTTTAAACCGCAAATTAACGTTTAAACGAGCGGGGAACGAAACACGAAGTCTAAAAAACGAGTCACGAGCCCGAAACACTTTTGGGCCAGGCCCAATTCGGCTTGGGCTGATCCAAGAAGCCCACCCCAAATAAGCCCAAGCCCACCCCACAAAACACCTCCCCTACACCTCATTTCACACACACAACCCACACCAATTCTCTCCTCCTTCTCTCTACACTCTCAACTCTCTCTCTCTCTAAAATCTGCCATCTTTCCACCACCATCAACCACCTCATCACCACCACCAACCACCACTCCACCACCACAAGCCGCCACCATAATTTCAAAGAAAAGTCAAGAAATCAAGCTCTTTCCTCACCTTCCTCTCCATTTCAATCCGTTTTCAATCTTGTAAGAACATATAACTCTTTTATAATACTTGTAATTCACCTTTAAACATGTTAAAGTGCTCACTTAACTAATATATGTCCAAAATAATACATAAAAATCGTTTTTCATAACTTTAAACATGCAAGAACTTTGCATGCAATCCGGCCAGAAAATTTGTCCAACTTTGGGAGGTGATATCTACCTCAAAACTTGACCAAAATCAACGATTCAAAAGGCTAAAATTAAGTTTAAGAAGTTATCTTTCATTTGCCACTGGTCTCATAATTTTTGGAGCTCGTTTGATACCCGAAATAATTTTTACAACAACATGTAGGCGGGCTGGGTAAAAAGGCAGAAATTTGTCCCTTATTGTTTTAGTCATAATTCGAGATTTACATGTCCAAACGACTTGAAACCAATGCCAAAACTTCAGAAATTGTGTTAAGAATAATAGTGGTAGAGATGACTTTGTCCCAAATGTGCACGCATTCTGCCCAGAAACTCAATCACCTTGCATGTCTCCTGATTGGCTACTTTTTGACCCTTGAGAGAATCCATAATTTTTATAAATACTTAAACTCGTCTAAAAATTCTATAAAAATTATTTTAAGTACCTAACATAATAAGAAACAACATATATTTTTCTTGGATTTTTTCTCGAAAATTTAGATTACGAAATAAAATTGGAAAAACTGATCTGTTTTGCTCCTTGTGTCGCTGAAGCCCAGTAGTCATTAGCGACACTATCCTTGTGTCGCTATAGCCTTGAACCGTCACCTTAGCGACACTATCCTTGTGTCGCCGAAACCTCCTTAGCGACACTATCCTTGTGTCGCCGAAACCTCACTTGCGACACTAATATTGTGTCGCCTAAATCACACTTGCGACACTAGTATTGTGTCGCCAAGATCACATTAGCGACACAAGCCTTGTGTCGCTAAAAACCCAGAATCAAAGCATTTTTACTAAAGAGAATCCATAATCAAAGCTCGACCCCAGCCAGGGGCCTTGCCCCTTGGACCCCACCAGGGGTTGCCACCCCTTGGACCCCGTCACCAGGAGAGCTGCCCCCGGACCCCTGTCATTCGTGGGATTCCACCCACATACTACTCTAATCAACATTATGTTTTCACAAACTTTCACCAACGTTTCGTACACGTCTTTCGATAAGTAAACAAGAACGGACATACTAGATAAGTGAACTACTAACTTATAAGTGGACATTAACCCTCCATTTATACAATCACTATAGATGGTCTTTTGAGACATCTACTTACACAATCTTATACGTCTAGGGCGTTAGAAGATTACTATTGGGAACACGAATTGCTTGCTACTTGTTAATTGCTAAGTAACAGGCTAATCTCAGGTGAGTTTCATAGCCCCTTTTTCTACTATTTCCACTCAGGGGTGAGAATACATACAACTGCTTTTAACAACTGCTATTTTATGTGAACGCAAGTACAAAACACGATATATTAGTTGCATGAGCTATTTAACTAATCCTGAAAGTCCCCCACACATAGTTTGTTAGTATCGATATAGCGTGAATGTTAATGAATAGTACTATTTGGGATTGACTCCCCCCGTCCGGGTTAGTCGCACTAACTGGTCAAACGGACGCATTATCATTTGTTCTTACGAGTGTTGGATTAGGCACTCGCTGGGAGGCACCACGATCGTGGCACTTGATTGTGACCCGACACCACAGTTAAGCTCGAACTATGGGCTCATGGCAACAATATACACCTCTTTTACATTTTTGTAATACATTACTATCATTGTTGGATGATACAAACAGGAAATCTTGTGTTCCACACGTTCCATATAATATAATATCAATTGTTTTCAAACCTATGAGCTCACCAACTTTATGTTGACTCTTTTAGTATGTATTCTCAGGTGACCAGCCGCAGTAGGATGCTTTGGAAGCAATAGCTCGAGTCGCATATTTTGAAACAATCAAGGAATTAGATTGCATTTACTATATTTTGTAATAATAGTTATGTGATTCTACGAATCGGATGCGAACTCCTAGCTTTTATGTAAACACTTTTAAATTTGTAATGTAATGATTTTTGAAAACGTCTCATATAGAGGTCGTTTGTTGTAACTCTTGTGTTGTGATATTTGATTTGGTCGGCGCCCCCATGACACCCCATACCTTCCGCTGTCACGCGTCTTGGGGGTGCGACATAAATCACAAGTTAGTGCCATCTATTGAAGAAGAAGATACAGACCAACATGAATATCGATCGATAATTGGTTCATTAATGTATCTTACTGCGTCCCGACCAGACATAATGTTTGCTGTAGCAATTTGTTCACGATATCAAGCATGTCCGAAGATTTCTCATCTTAAAGCTGCAAAAAGAATCTTCTGCTATCTTAAGGGTAAACCATCGCTTGGGCTATGGTATCCTAATGATGAAGATATTCAGCTTTCGGCCTTTTCCGATTCAGACTATGGAGGATGTAATATGGATAAAAAGTCTACAACAGGAGGATGTCAGTATCTAGGAAACCGACAACTATTTCCACTTCATCCGCTGAAGCAGAGTACATAGCCACTTCAAGTTGTTGTTCACAAGTTTTTTGGATTCAACACCAAATGAGGGACTACGGTTTACTTCTTACTAAAACTCCTATCCATATTGATAATATTGCTGCTATTTCCATAACACGAAATCCCGTACAACATTCAAAAACAAAACATATCGAAATTCGATATCATTTCATACGGGATTGTTATGAAAAGCAACTGATCTCCTTAGATCAAATCAACACTTTAAAACAAAACGCAGATATTTTTACAAAGGCTTTTCTGAAAAATCGATTTAAGGAACTTGTTAAAATGATTAGGATGCGAAATCTTGATCTAGATTAAAAACTGACTTAGATTATTTTTATTATTATATTGCTTTATAGTTTAAAAAAAAAAAGAAAAAAAAAAAAAAAGAAAAACGATTTTTAAGAAAAAGGGGGAGATTTTGTTTGTAAATATCTCGGAAATGATAGTACATTAGGGAGATGTGAATAAAATTGAAAATCCTAAGCAATTTATTTGATATATTATTAGGCTCGTGTAAATAATTTTGAATCTTATGTTTTGTTTTTAAATGATAAACATCTGGGTCTACATTTTGAAAATTGTGACTGGATTATCTTTCAAATTAGAAAGTAAAGTATATTCTTAACATACACACCAATCTTCAGTGATCATACAAAAGATATATATATATATATATGTATATAAATATTTGAACAAAAAGAGCCAATGGGGCCACATAGGATGATACTTTGAGAGGCACAGTGTGTAACTGGGGCATGTAAGACCGTCGCTGCATGTAAGTCCTAAACAGTTACATACGTACTTCATTTAGGATGTAAGTCTGTTGTTGCAAACCTTAATCAAGTGTGCTAAAAATCTTAAAATTCAAAAGATACGAAAAATCGTACATATTAGTATTATCTTATTTTGATCTTTTGGTGAATTGTCTGAATGTACAGTATATAGTTGCCGGGTTGTGAGTCCGTATGTGCATGTAAGTCCAAACAACTATATACGTTATTTACTTGAATGTGCTCAGACATGATCCGCTGCTAGTTATGTTCAAAAATAGATATATATGATAGGACAAAATATCTCAAAATGTGTGATCATTGGTTAATGGTTAAATCAAGTTGTGGTGTTACGTATATAATTTTCAAGAATTTTTGAAAAATATGATGGTTCTATTTTTAAAATGCAAAGATCAAATTTGTTATCATTTAAAAGTCAGAAAATTTGTTTTATAAATGTTTACTTTGAGCTTATAAATTAAATACTGATAAATCAAGCTTATAACTTTTGATGTTCTTAATAAAATCACGTTATATGATCCCGAATCAAATTAAGATCTCCTTCACAAAAAGATGTGTAGCTTTTATTCTTTAAATTTGAATTTTATATTCTGTGTTATCTTTAATCAAAAGTCGTTTGGATCCTGATTAAGTAATGCATCCTAAAAACAAAAAGTTCAAAGTAAAAAATCACAAGTTTGAGTCTGCGAACTTGTTTGTGTGAACTTATATGTAAGGTAGCATATGCGACTTTATCAGTAAGGTCGCATAACCCGATTAGTATAAATACTTAAACCTCGCGACTCTATCTTAATCATTTCTGATTAACCTTGTGCGACTTTACCTGCGACCTTATAACAGTGATTTATGCGACTTTAGTGAAAAATTCAAAATTCTCGAGTTTGAATCGTTGGAATCGTTTGAAATCAGTTGCTATTCATTCATTGTTATCAGATACATCTAAGGTATAAAATTTAATCATTGTTTCAATTTATTTTATGATTTATTGTTCAAAATCATTCGATTTTAGGGTTTTTAACAATGACGTCATGTAAATAAATGAAATACATGGTTCGAATGCATATATCTTGTACATTTGATTGATAGCGGCCTGATTATCGTGTTTAGATTGGAAATTGTATGTTTAAATAGGGTTTCACACTTAGATTTGAAAACTAACTGTTCGTCTCTGTTAGTCTGGATGCTCTGGATCTAATTCGAATCATCAATTAACCGTGCGGAATCCGAGTTTAATTGATTTATGTGATGAATGAGATTGAATAAAATGAATAACTTCTTGTATATTGATATTCAATAACGATTACAAGTGTATACAATCTGATCTCAACTCTCTCTCAATTGAATCTATTACATATAAGCTCTCATGAAAAACACACTTCAACACACACAGAATAACAGCTGATGTTGTACTTATACATGCACACACCTGCGACTTTAAGTTAAAGTCTTATTTTAGTGTCGCACAAGCTAATTTCTAAACAAGCTGATTGTCACACAGATATGTATCAACAGTCACTGCGACTTTAGCTCTGTGACTATACTAGGCGACCTTATTTATGCGACTATATTCTGATCAAAACACGCGACTTTAACATGCGACTATATTATGAGAACTTATGTCAATGATGCGACTATAGTCCAAGATCTTGTTATGCGACTTTGATCAGAGACTTTATTATGCGACTTTGTTCTTGGATGAGATATGCGACTTTAGCCTGAGACTTTAATATGGGCACTTATTATGAGACTTTTAGTTAGAGACTTTGTTTTGAGACTTTAATTAGAAATTTCATACTGAGACTTTAAGCAGGCGACTTTATCTGATTCTGAGTGTTTTAACTTGTAAAATTAATATATCTATTGTGCAACATTGTTATATTCTTTATAGATTACAGATGGCTGATCCAAAGATGTTTGAAGGGAGGCACAACACAACAGCTATTATTGATAATTCTTTAGCTACTGCGCAACCACATCTGGAGTTGCTGAATTTTTTGAGACGTTCCAGAATTCACTATGCACTAACTGCTTTTACAACAGTATATGCCCCTCACATTATAGACTTTTGGACTAATGCAACACATGATACGGTTGATGGTGTGCAAAGACTGATTACTATTGTTCTTGATCAACAAATTATAATTACATAAGATACAATGCGTACAGTTCTGCAGTTTGGGAATGATGCTGATTCAAGAATACTTTTCCCAGCCACCTTAGTTTCTGGATTCTTTCAACGAATCGGTTATCCTGAGATTTCTCTAGATCAATATCGAAAGCAAAAGCTGAGTCCTGTATGGAGATTGTTCATGCATTTTTTGATAATTTGCTTATCAGGTTGTAAAGGAGGATTAGACGGAATGGGTCATAGTTTGGGCTCTACAATGGTAGCTCTAACTTTGAATAAGCCTTATAATTTTTCCGGATATGTGTTTGCAAATATGATATCGAACATCTCCAGTCACACCAAGTTTTACATGTTTCCAAGATTTGTTCAGCTGATTTTAAATCATCTTCTTCCCAATCTACCTAATCAAGGGATGTATGTACTAAGACTGGTCCCCATGACCAAGAGAGTATATGTTGATTGTCAGAATTTTGGTCGAAACCCAACTCCTGCACTGATTCCAGTGTTTGGACATATCATTGATGAAAATTATCAAGCGCCAATGAATGATAACTGGCTAGATGATCCTGCTGATCAAGAGCAAGAGGGAGAGGAACATCTGTTTGAAGCTCCTGTTGAGAATGAGCCAGATATGAATGCTGAAGATGAAGCTGTAAATGAAGATTTTGCTGAAGATAGTCAGGCGAATGAGCCTTTAGAAGTGGGTACTAGTACACCATTGAGGGAAGAAGTTCATGTGTCAAGTGATGATTCCAGTGAATCAAGTGATGATTATGAAGAAATCGAAGAACGAAGGAATCATGAGCTTGAAAGATATATAAGAAGGGAAAGACTGCAAAAGGGAAGTGCTGAACGTTTAATTCAATTACAACGTGCCCGTCAAGAGAAGAGAGCACTTGCAGCTGAAGCCGCTGATGCAGATTATGTCCTTGAAGAACCTCCCCGTGCCAGGCAAAGAAGAGCTCCTATTTCAACATCTCAATTACAAGCTACTCAACAAATTCATCACAACCAACTGCATCTTCTCAATCACTTCCAACTCCACAAGAACCAAGTTCAACATCTTCTGCTCCAGTACTTATGACTCAATTGCAAATGATCATGGAAGAATTGAAATCCTCATTTCTAGATCAATCAAAGATAATTGAAAAGCAACAAGCTCAAATTGACTCTCATGCTAAATTATTTGAAGCTCAACAATCACAAATTGACGCTCAATCTAAAAAGATTGTAGAATTAGAAAAAGAGCTTGAACAACATTAAAATTCTGTTGTTTAGGGGGAGAATCAGAATGATGATGAAAATGAAAAAGAAGAGGAAGAAGAAGACAAAGATGATGAGAAAGATGATTCTTCTGATGCTGATGATGATGATGGTGGAGAACAACCACATCCAGAAAATACAGAATCTGAAGCTGAAAATGAACAACCAGAATTTTCGAGTGAACAACAACAACCAGAGCCAACAAGTGAAAATAATTTACAGATGGTTGTTTATACTGGGCTGAGTGATAGAAGTTTGAATACAGAAGAAGGATTTCTGAATATTGAACCGTTATCGGTGTCATTTAACTTTGAAGAAAATCTGATTCCTATGTTGGAATTCTTGGAAAGGGAAGCTGCTGGGATAAACCAAGATGATTAAGAAGAAATAAATTCAAAAGATCATAATCCCTTCGAGATTCCTAGTGATAATGAGAATATCGAATATGAACTTGTTGATAATGAAGATGAACTATGTGATGATTTTGTATTTGAGAGTAATAATCAAGAAGATGATGACAGTGAGGAAATGGATGAAGAGATTGAAGCTGAAACTAATCCTGAAGTTCCTGAATGTTCGAGTTCTACCAAACGTTCGGAATGGTTCAGAGTACCGTCACATGCACCAATGATAAAAAAGAAACTCTACAAAGTAAATGGTGAATGCGGTGGTCAGATAATAAGCTGGAAATATGATGAGGAACTGAATTTGATTATTGTAAAGAGAACTGGTGGACTGCAGTATTTTAAGCGAAGCTTTAAAGACCTCAGTACTCTTCCTAAGTGTGAAATTTCTAAGTTAGCTCAGCTAAATATCATAAATTGCACAAAGTCGAGTATGGGAAGATACATTGAGAGCAATGTGCAAAAGGAGGTGAGGTATGGATTCAACTTGATGAAACCAACTCTTGGAAAACGAAAGATTTACAAGAAGAAGATTAGTGGTTTTACAAACAAGCCTTGGGTTAGAATTGTATATCCTCCGCTCAAAGTGCTTAAGAAAATTCCGTTGGAAAGATTACCAATTGGTTTTGCTTCAAATCTAAACTGGTGGTATTATAATGGTACAACTGGAGAAGCAGGCATAGAGATCTTCAAAGATGGTCAAAAGGATAAAGTTGAATATGTCTATGTCTATGATCCAATCAGTTTAATAAATTTATCAATAAAGTCACAGGTGCGACTTTAGCTTATAGTCGCATAGCTGTTAGTGTCGCAGGTCTGTCTATAAATAGGCTGTTATGATTTCATTTTTATGTAAGCTTAAACGTAAAACTCATAGCATATTGTAATCAAATATATCAGTGAGCGTCTGTAATCATTCAATATCATTTGATTATCAATATAATCGGGTTATTTAGATTGTGTGTTCACTTCAAACCGTTTAATCACTTGATTGTAGGATTCCACACTCAATTAAGTGTAATTGTAATCTGATCAGTACGTATATGTGACCTACAATTGTGACTGGATTATTTGATTCAAATTAGAAAGTAAAGTATATTCTTAACATTCACACGTCAATTTCCAGTGATCATACAAATGAGATATATATATGTATAAAAATTTGAACAAAAAGAGCCAATGAGGCCACATAGGTTAATACTTTGAGAGGCATAGTGTGTAACTGGGGGGCATGTAAGACCGTCGTTGCATGTAAGTCCTAAATGGTTACATACGTACTTGATTTTGGACATAAGTCCGTTGTTGCAGTTCTTAATCAAGTGTGCTAAAAATCTTAAAAGTCAAAAGATACGAGAAATCGTACATATTAGTATTATTCTATTTTGCTTTTTGGTGAAATGTCTGAGAGTACAGTATATAGTTGCCGGCTTGTGAGTCCGTATGTGCATGTAAGTCCAAAACAACTATGTATGTTATTCACTTGAATGTGCTCAGACATGATCCACTGCTAGTTATGTTCAAAAATAGATATATATGTTAAGAAAAAAATCTCAAAAAGTGTGATCATTGGTTAGCGGTTAAAATAAATTGTGGTGTTCAATGTATAATTTTCAAGAATTTTTGAAAAATATGATGGTTTTATTTTTGAAAAATGTTTACATTGAGCTTATAATTAAATACTAATAAATCAAGCTTAGAACTGTTGATACTCTTAATAAAAACATGTTTCATACTGATATGATCCCTAATCATATACAAATTTCCTTCACAAAAAGATCTTTTATTCTTTAAGTTTGTATTTTATATTCTATGTTATTTCTGATCAAAAGTTGTTTAAAATCTTGGTTAAGAAACGCATCCGAAAAACGAAAAGTTCAAAGTGATAAAAGTTACACAAGTTATAGTCTGCGACTTTACTGTGTGCGAACTTATCAATAAGATCGCATGTGCGACTTTAAGGTAAGTTCGCATAAACTGATAGTATAAATGCTTAACCTCGCGACTATATCTTAATCATTTCTTATTAAGCTTGTGCGACCTTATATGCGACTATACTCCAGCGATTCTGCGACTTTACTTAAATTTCAAAATTCTCAAATTTCAACAGTTGAAATCATTTGAAATCAGTTGCCACTTGTTCGTTTTTATCAGCTTTATTTAAGGTATTCATTTTAGTCTCTATTTCACTGTCTTTCATGTTTATTTGATTGAAACTCATTCGGTTTAGGGTTTTATAAAATGAGGTCATGATATTCGGTTGAAATACTTATTAAACTGTATATACGTTGTTAACATTTGATGAAAGCGGCCTAGATATCAAATTTTTGTTGTCAATTATAAGTTTCTGATGCGATTCGTACTTGAAATTGAAAACTGACTGTTCTTTCACAGACTTTAGTTATGCGACTATGTTCTGCGAACTTATACTTGAAAACTTTCTGCGACTATAGACTGCGATTTTAATTTATGCGATCTTGTTCTGCGAACTTATTCTGCCATCTTATTCTGAGAACTTATCATGCGACTTTGATTCTCAGACTCTATGCGAACTTAACTTGAGACTTTATTCTGCGAACTTTGTAGGTCACATATATGTACTGATCAGATTACAATTACAATTGATTGAGTGCGGAATCCTACAATCAATTGAGTAAACGGATAGAATAGAACACGCAATCTAAATAACTCGATTATATTGATAATCAAATGATATTGAATGATTACAGATGCTCACTGATATATCTAATTACAATATGCTCTGAGTTTCACGTTTAAGCTTACGTACAAATGAAATCATAACAGCCTATTTATAGACAGACCTGCGACACTACTGTTATGCGACCTTAATCTAAAGTCGCACCTGCGACTTTATTGAATAAAGTCGCAGATAGTGTCGCATAGACACAAAACCTAACTTCTAAGACTTATCAAGATTCTGACATACTAATTTTGCATCAACAAACTCCCCCTTGTCAGTAGCTTGATATGTTCTTTGTCTTGCTTCAAATCCATTTGCTAGGGAGATTGCTTCCAGCACAGATGCCGTTTCTGACACATACTTTCACAACATTCTGAAACTTCATTGCTTCTCCTTCATTTTTCTTGAATAGAATACGATTTTCTTTAAGTGCCTGCAAGTCTTGTCTTGATAAATTTATTAAGCTATACATATAAGTGTGACAATCAGCTTGTTTAGAAATTAGTGTAGATACATATCAGTGTGACAATCAGCTTGTTTAGAAATTAGCATTTAACCATTTAGCCATTATCAAAATTTGCATTTAAGCTTCCCGTTGACTAATTCTAGTCTGAGAAAATTTTCATTGTACTCGAGCAAAATTTCGAAAATTTTGGAGGGAAATTCTAATGAACATGGCCTTTTCGAATTGGAACTCAATATTGCTGAAGAAGGTTAATGAGATTGTCATCAAACCACCAATATTTGCTAAACCAAGCGAATACGCAAATTGGCGTTATCAATTTGAAAGTTATAATGCCTCTAATAATCCGGAATTGCTATTTATCTAACAAAGAGGTATGTTCCTCCACCAATAGCTGGAACTGATAGGGGTGATAACTACAATAAGTCTGTTGATTTAATGACTCTGAAAGAAAAGATAGATTATGAAAAGGAGAGAAAAGTCTACGCGGCAATCACTGTGTGTCTAAATAGAGACGTATTGATGTTGTTTAGTAAAAAGAAAACAGCTTTTGAGCTTTGGGAAGCAATTGAAGACAGATTTGGAAAAGATTATAAATTGAAGAAGAGTCAAGACGAAGAGATAGAGTTGTTGACAAAGAAGGAAAATTGTTGATACATGTACAGTGTCAGAAACTTGACTAAAAGACTTAGACATCAGAACTTTTGTTTACGCGACTTTAAGGTGCGATCTTATGTTTAGTGTCGCGTATGCGACTTTATAGTTATAGTCGCAGGTGTAGTTAGTGTCGCGTAGTATGTCTATAAATAGACTGTTTTCGTTCGTCATTTGTACCCAACTGAATATCTAGATTTCAGAAGAGATTTGCTGTCACTTGCATTGTAATCATTCCTGTACTGGTTCAATCAATTGATAATAAATAGAAATCAATTATTTACATCACGCGTGCAATTTACATTCGGTTTATACATATAATCACAGGATTCCGCACTTGATTATATGATATTGTAATCTGATCAGTTAGACATGGCGACCTACATGTGGTATCAGAGCTGATTTAGGTTTTACAATCATGTACTAAATGAATTGAGCATTTGAATATTTGGTTATTTGAAGAAATTATAAAATTCGATTGAATGTGATTGTTTTGGATTGCTGTGATTGAAGAATTGTTTTCTGAAGGCTATTTAGCATTAATTCTATTGATTACAGGGTGTAATTCAAGGATTGAAGCTCAAATTACTTGATCCCAGAATGACGTCACATTCGGATTGTACGGACTTTGATAATTTTCAAATTTTGATGATTGAAGACTGATGAATATGACTCAGAGTGATTCGTTTTGATCAATATATCTGTTTTCATCAAGTGATCAATATATTTTGATCAAGTTTGAATTTGATTTCAAATTTGGACGTATTTCGGTTGAAAGTTGTTTCTGTGATCTTAAGCTTCTGCGAACTTACTATAGTTGTTGTGCATTGCTTAGAAATATCTACATACTGTGGTACAATCAATTCATGCTTTAAAATCGTATTTCATCAAATTTTTCAAAGTCTCAGTACGCTCTGCGACTTTATCTTAAAGTCGCACCTGCGAACTTAACTATAAGAACGCATACGTGTTTCTCTTGCGATCTTAGTCTGAGACTGTATTTGTGTGATTTTATTTGTGCGAACTTATCATCAGACTTTGTTTAGCGAACTTGATAAGTTCACATACTCTTAAGTTTGCACAGTAAGTTCGCTTGACTAAAATCTTTCAGACTTTATCATTTTTAAATCAAATTAATTGATATCAAAAAGAAAAATGATGTCTTATAATATGAGCGCAATGATTAAATTTGATAATGAAACCGGTACACCTAATAAACCACCCAGATTCCAAAAACCAAGTGATTATGCTAACTGGAGATATCGTTTTGAGAATTACATTGCTTTTAATGATCCGGAGTTGCTAGTATACTTGACAAAGAAGTATGTTGCACCTATGGTTGAAGGAACTGGAATTGAAAGAGTTGGTAGTCACGTAAAGACTATAGCAAGATTATGATCAGATTCATCCGGATGATTCGGAGGAAATGGATTTGAAATGGAATATGGCTATGCTGACCAGACGAGTGAAAAAGTTTTTACAAAGAACTGGTCGAGCACAAGTTGGAAATAATTCAAAGCAAGGACTTGGTTTTGATAAAAGCAAAGTTAGATGTTATAACTGTCAAAATCTTGGTCATTTGGCATGTGAATGTGAAAAGGCTAAGCAACCGGCTTCAGGATATACCAAGCCTAGTCCATCAAGGTCTTATTCTAGCAACAACAATTCAACACAGCAAGATAATGGGAAAAGTTCAGCTGCTCTAGTATCTACTACTGATCATCATTATGACTAGAGTAATCATGCTGAAGAAGCTGCTTATTCACTGAATCAATCTGCATTCATGGCCGACATAACTGAGGTCGATTCAGAACCATTTAAGACTGCTTGCTTATCTTGTTTTGAAATTCAATCAAAGCTCAAATTATATCAAGAACAAAATCAAAATCTGTTAGATGACATTGAAAAGCTTAAATTTGCAAAAAGAGTTTTGAAAACAAACGAAAAATTATATGAAGAAAGATCTAAGTCTTCATATGATGAAATTAAATTGTTGAAAAACAAAATTTTGAATCAACAAGCTACTATAAATGTCTATCTAACATAAATGGATTTTCAAAAGAAAGAATTGGCTGAACATCAAAGTGAAATCTTGATTTATAAACGTAAATTTTCAAATCTTGCAGCCTCTTCTATGGTTCTTGATACAATTTTGAATGCACATAATAAAGATACAAAATCTAAGTCTGGCATTGGACATCATAATGTTCCTCCTCCAAAAGTTTATACTCAAATGCCAGCTACATTTGAAATTCAAGAAATTGTATCTTTGACAGATTCTGTTATGGAACAAAGTGTTGATCCAGATGCTCCTATTAGTATTGAAGAGGAATTTGATGAGTCTGTGATTGTGAAGACTAATATCAAACCAGAAAATCATATCATTACAACTGAAATTGATGATATATACTTTTCAAAAATAAATTCTCAAAAGGCCTTAAAAAATGTTGATAAAGAAACAAAAAAGGTTGATCAAGTGATGCGTGTATGGGCTGGAACAAATAGGAATTAGTGTGTAGGATAGATGTGTTTAACAAATTAGACCTATAATTTGCTAAACAGATTGCAAATCAAGACCTATTGATTTGAATCTGGCCAAAATCAGGAAAACATCCCAAAAATGACAATCAAAAGAATTATAACAATAATTCTAGAGAGTTTTGTTATTTTTTTTTCTTCTTCAAAATCTGATTGCCCTCAACAAAAACGAAAATGGCAATAATGCCTACAAAATTGGTAGGTTACAAACCTCCAAGAGCCTTACAATAATGAGGACTTTTAACTACTATTAAAGACTAATTAAAACATAATAAAACCACATTATAAAACTGAAAATTCGTTCATAATTAAATGCACCATGCAAACTTTATTCCACCAAGGTTACCATGCACACTCCATGGGTCATTGAGCCCAAACCAGCTTCAAACCCAATAGTAAGCGCCAACCCATCATCCAACATCCCATCACCTTCCGGGCCTTCTTTATCCATGTATGTATCATCCCCTCCCCCTTTGAAAGGAATTGACCTCAATTCAGCAAGACCATCATCATCAAGATACGGTGAAAGATCTCCCACGTTAAAAGTAGCATGCACCCCATAATCTCCGGGTAACTCCACCTTGTATGCATTATCATTCACACGTGCAACCACCTTGTAAGGACCTTCAGCTCTTGGCATCAATTTGTTCTTACGTTTGCTTGGAAAACGCTCTTTTCTCAAGTGCACCCACACCAAATCACCATCAGCAAACACCCGAGGCTTCCTACTTTTATTGGATTTCTGTTTGTAAGTTGCATTAACAGCCTCAATACGATTACGAACTTGTTCATGTAACTTCATCATAGATTTTAGCTTAGCATCAGCATCCTTGTGAACCAACTCCTCCTTTGGCAATGGGATCAAATCTAATGGCAGGTAGGGATTAATTCCATAAACGACTTCAAATGGAGAATGACCAGTAGCATAAGTAGGAGAACGATTATAAGCAAATTCAGCATGAGCGAGCTTAACATCCCAATCTTTTTGAGTCTTGCTCACCAAACCCCGCAACAACATCCCCAAGGTCCTGTTTGTAACTTCAGTTTGGCCATCCGTTTGAGGATGATGTGATGTGCTAAACAACAACTTGGTTCCCACCTTCCTCCACAAAGTATTCCAGAAATAACTCAAAAACTTGGAATCCCGATCAGAAACAATGGTTTTGGGGATCCCATGCAAACGTACAATCTCCCGGTAATATAAATCAGCCACATTGCTAGCATCATCAGTTTTGTGACAAGCAACAAAGTGAGCCATCTTGGAAAACCTGTCAACAACAACCATAATAGCATCCTTACCCCTTTGAGTGCGAGGTAAAGCTACAATAAAATCCATGGACACATCTTCCCAAGGACGAACTGGAACTGGTAAAGGCGAGTACAAACCAGGTTTGAACGAACTTTTAGCCATATGACATGTCACACACTTACCCACAATGTTAGTTACATCCCCTAACATCTTTGGCCAAAAGAAATGCTCTTTCAACACTTCTAAAGTCTTGACCACCCCAAAATGGCCAGCCAACCCACCACCATGTGCTTCACGTATCAACAATTCACGAACAGTATGTTTCGGGACACAAAGCCGGTTCCCCTTGAAGAGAAAACCATCTTGCACCGAAAACTCCCCTTGGGCACCATTAGTACATTTCCCAAACAACTCACCAAAATCAGCGTCATCACCATAGTAATCTTTTAAAGTTTCAAAGCCCAACAAACGAACATCAAGTGTAGCAAGTAAAGCATAACGACGTGAAAGTGCATCAGCCACCACATTACTTTTACCATCCTTATATTTTGATGAAAAATGAAAGGATTGCAAAAACTCCACCCACTTAGCATGCCTTGGACTCAACTTCTGCTGCCCATTAATATACTTCAAGGATTCATGATCTGAATGTGACAACCGTCAAAAATCTCAGGTCATTAACGCACTTAAATTCCTAGTCTATCTAATTTCGTTTACAGCACAAAAAAATCCTAGTGAAAAGTCTAGGTTATGACTCCTTAAGTACCGAAACCGTAAGTTACCGAAATCGCGTAACATTTTAGGAGATTGCTTAGCGGACTTTAAGACCGTGAGGAACATTAAGTTAGGTTACAAAGTGCCAAAGAAAACAAATGAAATTAAATTTCATATGTCATCACAAAATATTTATCATATCAAAAATCGGAATTTAACTGGAAATTCCGTAACTCGGTAACACGACTGGAAATCGGTTTATTAACTCGCGAATGTCAATCGAGATCGAATCAAATACATTTTGATGAATGTTATAAACTTATAAAATAAAGTTTCATGACTCACACTTTAACCAACAAAAACATCACAAAAATCGGAAATTAACCGAACTTTCGTAACTCGGCAAACGCGACCCGAATCGAATAAAAGAAACTCGAATCCGACAAACTAATACTTGAATATCCATTATAAACAACCTAAAATACAATTTGAAGTATTTTAGAAATTTAGAACATTAATTTTTATAACCCTTATATTAAGCATAAAAACAACACAATTTAAAGCTTGAAATGTGCAAGACTTGAGCAATTTTAATACAAATAAATACCACATCTAATACATATTATATTTTAACCAAAAAATAAAATAAAAAACCCCAAATATTCATGCCAAAACCGGACCTCCTCTTCCCCCACTCAAATCCTCTCTTTTTCTTACAAAACTCCACTCACTTTACATGCAAAAAGCCTTCTACACTTACACACTCTTCCACTTTCATCATTTTTCTCATTTCCACTTTCAAAAACACACACAATTCTCTCTAAACACACACTAAATCTCAGCCAACATTCATCCCTAAATCATCTTCTTAAAAGTGTTCTTACACAAATACAAGAACCTTGAGGTAAAATCACTCTTTCTAGCTTTCATTTCCTACTTTTACTATGTTTATTTCATGGATTTCATGCCTTTTTCATGGCTTAAATCCCCATATAAGGTTTGATGGTTTGTAGGTTACACCTTATACACATTCATGTGTAAAAGAAGGGTAACCTATGATCAAACCAAGAATCAAACCGAAAAAGTCGACTTTTTGATGTTATAGAGTTTATTTACATGTTCTTGCTAGAATAAATGGTTTAAAATGTTAAAATATGTTTATGTTTATTTAAAACACATGTAC
Organism: Logfia minima; assembly: GCA_963921325.1. NCBI lineage: Eukaryota > Viridiplantae > Streptophyta > Magnoliopsida > Asterales > Asteraceae > Logfia > Logfia minima. Next base: position 30,439,743 of record OY992764.1, read on the forward strand.
ATGCATAAAAGACAAGGCTTCAATCATTGGATGAGGTCTAAAAATCGTTGGTAGTGAAAAACACACCAAAAAGATCACTTTGTCATGCATGTAATCTGTCCAGATTTTGACCCTACTTGAAACGACCATAACTCAGTGAATAATGGTCCAAAAATCTTGATTTTTCTTCTGGAATTTAGCTTAGTGTCTTACCTTTAAAACCCCACTGGTCTCACTCAAATCCATTGAGTTTACGACCTCCAAATATATCACACAAAACTGATGCGCAAACAGTAACTTTTCTGTGAGCACCTTGTTGTGATACTTGTTCATGGGTCTTAAGGTGTTCCATAAATCTAAGAAAAATTATTTTAGACTCCTAACATGTATATCTCAGTAGTATAAAAAGATAGGAATTTATCTTGATGATTAAGTATTTTTAGAAAATGCATGAACATTATGCATTATTTTAGTCTTGTAAAATGTAAATAATTGTGTTGTGATGAATCAAAAATACAAAAATACTAGATAAAATGTGTTAAAATTTTGGGGATTATTTTTTTTTCAGTAACTAGATCATAAAAAGAGTCTTAAAATAAAAATGGGAATTTTTGGTAAAACATAAGTATTTTCCCTAAATTAATGCAAACAAAGCCTATAAAAGGTGGCATAATCATGAAAAATACTTTTGGATACCAAATAATTATGGGAAAATTCCAGTGTCATTTTCCTCAGAAAATGACACTATCCTCAAAATTTCACACTCTTTAGAAGTGTTTTGATACGTTTTCCGATTTACGTCTTGTTAAAACGAATAATCTTTGGAACCAAAGTTTCAGTGCTCAAAATGACTTGAAAATTTTACACAAACCTAAAAATGGTTAAAAACTGATCTGGTAAAAATTCCAGAATTGTTTGTGAATAATTACTATTTTTCCCATATTTATCCCACCTTTTAGACATAAAATGATTATAAATAATCCATAGGTCTAAAAATCCCCAAATTTTCACAGAAAATTTGTGAACTATATTTCGTGTTTCATACCAAGTTTGGTAATTTTTAGATGTTCTATCCATGTATTTTCAATATTTTGTTGACAACTCGAACAATTACCGACAACGTTAATTAAAGGGAAATTCGAACTTTTTCGGCACTTTGTAATTTAATTAGCTAGCTAAGCAATCCTAACAAACCGTATTAGTCGATGAACTAATTAGAAACCTTGTGTTCTTAGGAATTGAATAGGAGTCAAACCCGGTCGGTACGCGCATTACATCCATCTGTACGCTCATACTCAACAGTGAGTATTCACAGCCCCTCTTTTTAAACGCTTTACTTAAATGATTTTGGGGTGAAAAGCATGTTACTTGATTTCAAATGTTTTACTTGATTACAAATGCCTTTCTTGATTACAAATGTTTTGCTTGATTACAAATGTTGTATTTGATTACAAATGATGTCTTGAATGTTTATCGTTTTATACGCATCTGTTGTATGCTTGAGACTCTATCGTGTTAAGTCCCCGGTTTACTACACAACTTATTAACTCAATTTGAGCCGATGGTTATTATGGATAGCGCTATTTGGGATTGACACTCCCCCCATTCCGCACTGTGCGCGGGGGCATATAACCAACTACTTAATCATGTATGCGATAGGCATGATCACTTTGGGGCGGACTGTCGAAGGTTTGGTTGTGGACTCAAGTATAAACACCGACTATTGAGCAGTCACATTTTAGCGTATTAACAACTTTGACCACGTAATTCGGTCTAAACAACTTTGACCACGAAATTCGGTCTTACAATCATTACTACGTAGCGACGCAAAACTTTTATATGACTTCTCATGTAGCGATGTGAATATTTAAACAAAATTGTTTCAGAAACTTTTAAACAACTTTGAAACTTGAAACCTGTGAACTCACCAACTATATTCTATAGCTGACCCTCTCATTTTACATGCTTTTCAGGAATCGGTCAGTAAATGTGATTGAAGCCACGTTTATGCTGTTTTTGATATCGAAATCATGTGCTCTATTTTGTTCTATTTTATGGATGTATTCGTATAGTGTAATTATGTACTTGTGCTGTAAACGTAAGTAAGACCTTATGTAATATTTATTTGTAGACCGTTGAACGGTGAACTTTTGTAATTTTCGATTATGAAATCATTGTACTGTTACATCTCGTGTTTCCGCTTTAGCGGGGTGTGACACTGAATGCAAAATGAAATGATTCGCACGCAAATAATGACTCCAATGATCCAATGCCCTAACAATTGCATAAAATTCCTTGTCATAAGTACAATAATTCAAACGAGCACTTCCCAATTTCTCCGAAAAGTAAGCAATGGGACGTTTGGCTTGAATCAGAACAGCACCAATACCGACCCCACTTGCATCACACTCAACTTTAAAGGGTTGCGAAAAATCTGGAAGAGCCAAAATAGGAGCAGCACACAAATGCTCCTTGATTGTTTCAAACGCCTTTTGGGCATCTACCCCCCATACAAAAGCACCTTTCTTCAAACAATTAGTAATGGGACTAGTAAGAGTACTGAAATCACGAATAAAACGTCGATAAAATGAGGCCAAACCATGAAACGAACGCACTTCACTTATGTTTTTAGGACTAGGCCAGGACTTGATTGCTTCAATCTTGGTTTGATCCACGGACACCCCATCTTTGGAAACCACATAACCCAAGAACATCACCTTATCAACTAGAAATGAACACTTCTCCTGTTTTCCAAAGAGTTTTTGAGCTCTAAGGGTTTCAAAGACTTGCTTCAAATGCTTCAAATGTTCTTCCTTGTTCCTGCTATACACCAATATATCATCTAAATAAACCACAACGAACCTGCCCAGAAACAACTTCAAGACTTCATTCATCAGCCTCATAAATGTACTAGGAGCATTCGTGAGACCAAAGGGCATCACGGTCCACTCATATAACCCATGCTTGGTCTTGAAGGATGTTTTCCACTCATCCCCTTCACGCATTCGAATCTGATGATAACCACTCCGCAAATCAATCTTTGAAAACACCACCGATCCATGGAGCTCATCTAACATATCATCCAGCCTTGGGATTGGAAAACGATATTTGATTGTAATGTTATTCACCGCCCTACTATCAACACACATTCGCCACGTTCCATCCTTCTTAGGTACAAGCAAAACAGGTACAGCACACGGGCTTAAACTTTCACGCACATAACCTCGGCTCACAAGCTCATCCACCTGTTTTTGTAACTCCTTTGTTTCCTCCGGATTACACCGATAAGCAGCCTTATTAGGCAATGGTGCTCCCGGAATAAGATCTATCTGATGTTCAATGCCACGGATAGGAGGCAAACCAGGTGGTAAGTCATCGGGAAACACATCTTGGTATTCGAGTAACAAATCAGCAATGGGGCTGCCCTCCATCAAATTCACGTTCTCTATAGAATTCTCCTTGGACACCAACAAATACACCACTTCTCCAAAATCAAGAGCTTGCTCAACCTCCCGTTCACTAGCCAACATGGTGAGATTTGGGTTCTTTTTTTGTTTGGTACTCATCGAACGAACTGTTTGTGAGGACATGGGCTTCAACACAATTTTTTTACCTTTATCCTTCAGCTCATATTCATTGCTCCTCCCCTTATGTATCACGTCCCTATCAAACTGCCAAGGACGTCCCAACAACACATGGCAAGCATCCATGGGAATCACATCAAAAAGGTGATACATACATGGATAAAGAAGGCCCGGAAGGTGATGGGATGTTGGATGATGGGTTGGCGCTTACTATTGGGTTTGAAGCTGGTTTGGGCTCAATGACCCATGGAGTGTGCATGGTAACCTTGGTGGAATAAAGTTTGCATGGTGCATTTAATTATGAACGAATTTTCAGTTTTATAATGTGGTTTTATTATGTTTTAATTAGTCTTTAATAGTAGTTAAAAGTCCTCATTATTGTAAGGCTCTTGGAGGTTTGTAACCTACCAATTTTGTAGGCATTATTGCCATTTTCGTTTTTGTTGAGGGCAATCAGATTTTGAAGAAGAAAAAAAAATAACAAAACTCTCTAGAATTATTGTTATAATTCTTTTGATTGTCATTTTTGGGATGTTTTCCTGATTTTGGCCAGATTCAAATCAATAGGTCTTGATTTGCAATCTGTTTAGCAAATTATAGGTCTAATTTGTTAAACACATCTATCCTACACACTAATTCCTATTTGTTCCAGCCCATACACGCATCAAAAGGACTTCATCTTTGTACGAACCCATCTAGATTTTTAGCTATCGGCTTTTTCTGATTCGGACTATGGGGGATGTAATATGGACAAGAAGTCTACAACAGGAGGCTGTCAGTATTTGGGAAACCGACTCGTCTCATGGCAATGCAAAAAGCAGACAACTGTTTCTACTTCATCTGCTGAAGCTGAATACATCGCTGCTTCGAGCTGCTGTTCACAGGTTTTGTGGATTCAGCACCAAATGAGGGATTACGGTTTACTTCTTACTAAAACTCCTATGCATATTGATAATACTGCTGCTATTTCCATAACACGTAATCCAGTACAACATTCAAAAACAAAACATATCGAAATTCGATATCATTTTATACGGGATTGTTATGAAAAGCAATTGATTTCCCTTGTTCAAATAGATACTTTAAAAGAAAACGCTGATATTTTTACAAAGGCTTTTCTCAAAAATCGCTTCGAGGAACTTGTTAAAATGATTGGGATGCGAGATCTTGAACTTGATTTAAAACTGACTTAGATCAATTTTTTTCTTTAAAAAAAAAAAAAAACCGATTTTTAAGAAAAGGGGGAGATTTTATTTGTAAAAATCAGGGAAATGATAGTACATCAAAGAAATATGAATAAAAATGGAATATCTTAAGTAATTTGTTTGATGTATCACTAGGCTCGTGTAAATAATTTTGAATCTTAAATTCTGATTTTTAAATAAAAAACATCTGGGTCTACATTTTGAAAATTATGACTGAATTATTGTTCAAATTAGAAAGTAAAGTATATTCTTAACATTCACACTCCAATTTTCAGTGATCATACCAAATGAGATATACATATATATATATATATATGTATATAAATATTGAACAAAAAGAGCCAATGAGGCCATATAGGTTGATACTTTGAGAGGCATAGTATGTAATCGGGGTATGTAAGACCGTTGTTGCATGTAAGTCCTAAACAGTTACTTACGTACTTGATTTTGAACATAAGTCCGTTGTTGCAGTTCTTAATCAGGTGTGCTAAAGATCTTAAAAGTCAAAAGATACGAGACATCGTACATATTAGTATTATCCTATTTTGCTTTTTGGTGAAATGTCTGAATGTACAGTTTATAGTTGTCGGCTTGTGAGTCCGTATGTGCATGTAAGTCCAAAACAACTATGTACGTTATTCACTTGAATGTGCTCAGACATAATCCACTGCTAGTTATGTTCAAAAATAGATATATATGATTAGGACAATATTTCAAAAGGTGTGATCATTGGTTAGTGGTTAAAATAATTTGTGATGTTCAGTTTATAATTTTCAGGAAATTTTGAAAAATATGATGGTTTAATTTTTGAAATGCAAAGATCTTGTTTGTTATCTTTTAAAAGTTAGAAAATTTGTTTTATAAATGTTTACAGTGAGCTTATAAATTAATTACTGATAAATCAAACTTAGAACTTTTGATGATCTTAATAAAAACATGTTTCATACTAATCTGATCCCTAATCAGATATAAATCTCCTTCATCAAAAGATCTCTTTAAGTTTGTATTTTGTACTCTATGTTATTTTTGATCAAAAGTCGTTTACAGTCTTGTTTGAGAAACGCATCCGGAAAATGAAAAGTTCAAAGTGATAAAAGTTTCACAAGTAATAGTTTGCGATTTTATTTATGCGATTTTATCATTAAGTTCGCTAACGCGACTTTAAGATAAGTTCGCATAACCTTATTAGTATAAATATGTGACAACCGTCAAAAATCTCAGGTCATTAACGCATTTAAATTCCTAGTCTATCTAATTACGTTTACAGCACTCTAAAATCCTAGTGAAAAGTCTAGGTTACGACTCCTTAAGTACCGAAATCGTAAGTTACCGAAATCGCGCAACGTTCTAGGAGATTGTTTAGCGAACTTTAAGACTGTGAGGAACACATAATTAGGTTACAAAGTGCCAAAGAAAACAAGTGAAATTAAATTTCATAAGTCATCACAAAATAGTTATCATATCGCAAAAATCGGAATTTAACCGGAAATTCCGTAACTCAGTCAACGCAACCGAAAATCGGTTAATTGACTCGCGAATGTCAATCGTGATAGAATCAAATACATTTTGATGAATGTTATAAACTTATAAGATAAAGTTTCATGACTCAAACTTTAATCACAAAGACATCACAAAAATCGGAATTAACCGAAATTCTGTAACTCGGCAAACGCGACCCGAATCGAATAAACGAAACTCGAATCCGACAAACTAATACTTGAATATCCATTATAAACAATCTAAAATACAATTTGAAGTATTTTATAAATTTAGAACATCAATTTTTACAACCCTAATATTAAGCACAAAAACAACACAATTTAAAGCCTTTAAATGTTAAGACTTGTGCAATTTTAATACAAATAAATACTAAAACTAATATACATTTTATTTTGACAAAAAAATAAGTTAAAAACCTCATTTTAATGATCCAAAACCGGACCCCCCTTTCCCTCTCTCTTTTTTTCCACTCAACCTCTCCACTAACCACTTATATTCCATGCAAAAGTCTTCTACCACTTACACACTCTTCCTCTCATCATTTCTCTCATTTTCTCTCAAGAAAACACACACAAAACCTCTCTTTTCACACACTAAACTCCAGAGAATATCCATCCTTAAATCATATCTTTGAAGGTGTTCATACACCTAAACCAACTTTCTAAGGTATGCACACCATCTCTAGCTTCCATTCTTGCAATTTCCTACTTTGATTCTTGTAAAAACATGGATTTTATGCCTTTTTCATGGCAAAAATTCTCATACAAGAATTGATGGTTTGTAGGTTCCCTTACACTTGTTTAAGTGTGAAAACAAAAGGGCAACCCATGATCAAACCGAAATCAAACCGAAAAAGTCGACTTTTTGATGTTATAGAGTTTATTTACATGTTCTTGCTAGAATAAATGGTTAAAATGTTAAAATATGTTTATGTTTCTGTAAAACACATGTTCATGCATAAAAGACAAGACTTCAATCTCTGGATGAGGTCTAAAAATCGTTTGGTAGTGAAATCACACCAAAAAGATCACTTTGTCATGCATGCAATCTGTCCAGATTTTGACCCTACTTGAAACAACCATAACTCAGTGAATAATGGTCCAAAAATCTTGATTTTTCTTCTAGAATTTAGCTTAATGTCTTACCTTTAAAACCCCATTGGTATCACTCAAATCCATTGAGTTTACGACCTCCAAATGTATCACACAAAACTGATGCGCAAACAGTAACTTTTCTGTGAGCACCTTGTTGTGATACTTGTTCATGGGTCTTAAGGTGTTCTATAAATCTAAGAAAAATTATTTTAGACTCCTAACATGTATATATCAGTATTATAAAAAGATAGGAATTTATCTTGATGATTAAGTATTTTTAGAAAATGCATCAACATCATGCATTGTTGTAATCTTGTAAATTGCAAATACTTGTGTTGTGATGATTCAAAAATATATAAGTGCTAGATAAAACGTCTTAAAATTTTGAGGATTATTTTTCTCAGTAACTATATCATGAAAAGAGTCTTGAAAATAAAAATGGGAATTTTAGGAAAAACATAAGTATTTTTCCTAAATTAATGCAAATAAAGCCTACAAAAGGTGAAATAATCATGAAAAATACTTTTGGACATAAAATAATTATGGGAAAATTCCAGTGTCATTTTCCTCAGAAAATGACACCATCCTCAAAATTTCACACTCTTTGGAAGTGTTTTGATATGTTTTCCGATTTACGTCTCGTTAAAACGCATAATGTTGGGAACCAAAGTTTCATTGCTCAAAACGTCTTGAAAATTTTACACAAACTTAAAAATTGGTAGAAAATGATTTGGTAAAAATTCCAGAATTTTAAGTGAATAATTACTATTTTTCCCATAATTATCCCACTTTTTAGACATAAAATGATTATAAATAATCCATAAGTCTAAAAATCCCCAAATTTTCACAGAAAATTTGTGAACTATATTTCATATTTCATACCAAGTTTGATCATTTTTAGATGTTGTATTCATATATTTCCATTATTTTGTTCCCAACTCGAACAATTACCGACATCGTAAATTAAATGGAAATTCAAACTTTTACGGCACTTTGTAATTTAATTAGCTAGCTAAGCAATCCTAACAAACCGTATTAGTCGAGAAACTAATTAGAAACCTTGTGTTCTTAGGACTTGGATAGGAGTCAAACCCAGTCGGCACGCGCATTACATCCATCCTTCCGCTCACGCTCAATAGTGAGTTACACAGCCCCTCTTTTTAACGTGTTACTTAAATTTTTTGGGGTGAAAAGCATGCTATATGATTTAATTACTATCTTTGGATTACAAATACTATTCTTATGCTATACTTGATTTACGAATGATATGCTTATGCTATGCTCTTTTTACAAATGCTATCCTTGATTTACAAATGCTATGCTATGCTATCTGCTATGCTTACTTTCGAATACTCGACATGGTTAAAATGTCGTATTGATTACGAATAACTTCTTGAATATTTGAAGTTTATACGAACATGATTATATGCTTGTTTTCTATCGTATCTAAAGTCCCCGGTATATCTACACGACCATTAACTCTATATGAGCCAAATGATGCATATGAATAGTACTATTTGGGAGCGAGACCACCTCCCCACTCACGCGGCCACGTGAGTGCATCCCATCATCCTAAATGCCAACGATAGGGCATCTCTCTTTGGGGCAAAGGTTTATCGGTTGTAGGTTTGGTTGTGGACTCAAGCATAATAACTCATTGTGACTATAGACATTATAACGTGATAGCATAGAAATTTCATAAACGACTATAAACGTATGACGTTTTGAAATTTGAAACGATATTTCTTTGAAACTATAAAACTTACGACCCGAGCTTTACAATGACTTTGTCATTTGAACGATATTTCTTTGAAACTATAAAACTTACGACCCGAGCTTTACAATGACTTTGTCATTTGAAACGATATTTCTTTAAAACCATAAATTTTATAACCTGAGTTTCATACTATAAATCATTGTGGTTTTGGTTAATGATAAACGTGATTTCATAATAACGCCTCGCATTCTTATGAACTTCGACATAATAATCCGTTGAGATTATAAACGTTTTGATATTGATTTGATGATCCATTGACTTGATAAACGTAACCTGAACTTATTAAATACTACAATATGAGTTTTATAAACATAACTTGAACTTATTAAACACTATATCTTGAGTTTTATAATCGTGATTTAAATATTCCTTTGAAAATATGAGCGGGCGTTATAAATGAATCACGACTTTTAATTGAGTACAAAAAGGGAATCGCTCCTAAATGAGCATCGTTCTTAAATAAACCTCCTTTGCAAACAAAACATCGATTAACAAATGAATCTAGCTATCAAATGAATATCGCTCTTAAATGAGCCTTGTTTTAACGAATTACTTTTATAATTATCCGCGCAATAGCGTTTGACTATCCTAAAAATTGATTTCAAGAACTTATCGGATGATTATCGTCTTTGTATGAGCCTCGACACTAAACATACTACTTTTGCGAACTAATCACTTAGTAACGTGGAACTTTTAAACTAGACTTTGTAACACTGGAAAAGGGTCTTTCATTACACAAAACCTGTGTACTCACCAACTATGTTTCATAGTTGACCTGTTTACTTTTACATGCTTTTCAGGAATTAGTCACCACTTGTTTATTGAAGCTAAACCCGTTATATGATCTATGCTGCTGTAGCGTTACGGGATTTTCTCTTTTGGATGTAATCGCATGTTTAGATTATTTACTTTTGTGCTGTAAACGCTTGTAAGACCTTATGTAATGTATTAATTGTAGACCGTTGAACGGTGATCTTTTGTAATTTTCGATTGTGAAATCATTGTACTGTTACATCTCGTGTTTCCGCTTTAGCGGGGTGTGACAAAATACTAAGACCTCACGACTGTACTTAATCATTTTTTATTAAGCTTGTGCGAACTTGTCCGCGACTTTGCTCTAGCGATTAAGCGACTTTACTGAAAAATTAAAATTTTTCAAGTTTAAACCGTGGAAATCAGTTGCAATTTGTTTCTATTTGTGCGGTATTATCAAATTAATTTTAAGGTAATCATTTTAATCTCTATTTTCATTGTATTTTATGCTTATTTGATTGAAACTTCTTAGGTTAGGGTTTTATTCAAATGACGTCATAATTTTCGATTGAAATATTGGTTAAACTGATTTATGTTGTTTACCTTCGACAAATGCGGCCTGCACGTAATGTTTTTGCTATCAATTATAAGGTGTTAAAGTGATTCGTACTTAAAATTCAAATTGACTGTACGTCACGCGAACTTAGTTTGCGAACTTAGTCCGAGAACTTAGTCTGCGAACTTAGTCTGCGACTTTAAATTTAAAAGACTCCACGCGAACTTACTGAGAGACTTTATCATGCGAACTTGTTCTGAGACTTTAGTCTGAAACTTTGTTATGCAATTTTAGTCTTAAAATTATCATGCGAACTTAGAGTGAGACTTTACCCTGCGAACTTAGGATGAGACTTTAATAAGATACTTTATTCAGAGACTTTAAGTCGGTCATGATATTTTGATTCTGAGTCTTTTAACTATTAAACTTAACATATCTGTCGTGCACAAACTGTTATATTTTTATAGATTACAGATGGCTGACCCAAAGATGTTTGAAGGAAGGCATAACACCATTGCACTAATCGATACTTCCTTAGCAAGTGTTGAGCCATATTTGGAGCTGCTGAATTTCTTACAGAGGTCAAGGATTCATTATGCACTCACTGCATCTACAACTGTTTATGCCAATCACAATATAGACTTCTGGTCTAATGCAACTCACGACATGGTTGATGGAGTACAACGATTGGTTACCACTGTTCTTGATCAGCAAGTGATTATTACTGAGGATACAGTGCGTATAGTGTTGCAATTTGGAAATGATGCTGATTCAAGAATAGTTTTCCCTGCAACATTGGTTTCTGGATTCTTTCAAAGAATACGTTATCCGAATATCTCACCAGACCAATACAGGAAGCAAAAATTATGCCCAGTATGGAGATTGTTTATGCATTTTCTGATTGTGTGTCTTTCTGGACGCAAAGGAGGATTAGATGGTATGGGTCAAAGTTTGGGATCTGCTATGGTTGCCCTGACATTGAACAAGCCCTATAATTTCTCTGGTTATGTCTTTGCCAACATGATCTCAAATATATCAAGTCATACAAAGTTTTACATGTTTCCAAGATTTGTACAATTGATTCTTAATCATTTACTTCCAAATCTACCAAATCGAGGGATGCTTACTCTACGGTTGATTCCGATGACCAAGAGAGTGTATGTTGATTGTCAAAAATCCAACTCCAGCACTGATTCCAGTGTTTGGACACATTGTTGATGAAAACTATCAAGCACCGTTAAATGATAATTGGTTAGATGATCAAGAGCAAGAGGGAGATGCACATTTGTTTGAAGCTCCTGTTGAAAATGATCCGAATATGGATGATGAAGCTGTAAATGAAGATCTTGCTGAAAACATTCAGGAAAATGAGCCTTTGGAAGTGGGTACTAGTGAACCACTAAGGGAGGAAGTTCAAGTTTCAAGTGATTCTAGTGAATCAAATGATAGTTCAAACGAATCCAGTGATGTTTCAGAAGAAGCTGCAGAGAGAATAAGACTTGAACAAGAGAGAAATGCTAGAAGAGAAAGACTACAAAAAGGCAGTACTGAAAGATTAGCTCAACTTCAACGAGCTCGTCAAGAAAAGAGGGCACTTGTAGAGGAAGTTGCTGATGCTGATTATGTTCCTGAAGAACCACCTCGTACAAGGCCAAGACAACAAGCTCAAAGTTCTACTGCTCAAGTACAAATCACACAACCAATTCAATCTTCACAACAACCATCATCTCAATCTACTCCAACTCAACAAGATACATCTTCTACACCGGTGTTAATGTCACAGTTGTTAACAATAATGGAAGAACTGAAAACTTCCTTTATGGAGCAATCAAAGATTATTGAAAAACAACAAGCTCAACTGGATTCTCATGCTAAACTGATTGAAACTCAACAAGTTATGATCAATGCTCAATCTGAAAGGATTACCGAGTTAGAAAAAGAGCGAGAACAACATCAAAATTCTGTTGTTCAGGGGGAGAATCAATCAAATGAAGAAGAAGAAGAAGAAAAAGAAGATAAAGATGATGAAAAGGATGATTCTTCTGATGATGATTCTGATAAGGGAAATGGTGGAGCACAACCACAAATGGAAAACACAGAATCTAAAGCTACAGATGAACAACCAGAATTTGTGAATGAACAACAACAATCTGAGCAAACAAGTGAAAATAAATTACAAATGGTTGTATATACTGGACCAAGTGATGGAAGGTTGAATGAGGAAGAAGAGTTTATGAATGTTGAACCGCTATCGGTATCATTTAATTTTGAAGAAAATCTGATTCCTATGATAGAATATTTGGAGAGAGAAGCTCTTGGGATTAATCAGGATGATTTAGAAGAAATAGTGTCTGAAGAACTACCTTTTGAAATTCCAAGTGATAACGAGAATGTTGAATATGAGAGTGTTGAAAATTAAGATGAAATGTTTGATGATTTTGTCTTTGAAAGAAATGATCAAGCTGATGAAGATAGTAATGATAGTGAGGAGATGGACGAAGAGATAGAAGCTGAGGCAAATCCTGAAATTCCAGAATGTTCAAGTTCTAAACATCCGGAATGGTTCAGAGTACCGACACATGCACCAATGATTAAGAAGAAGCTTTACAAAGTAAACGGTGAGTGTAATGGTCAGATAATAAGCTGGAAGTATGATGAAGACTTGAATATGATTGTGGTGAAGAGAACTGGTGGATTACAATATTTTAAGCGAAGTTTTAAAGATTTGAGTACTCTTCAAAGTGTGAAATACACAAATTAGCTCAGCTAAACATCATTAACCACTCAGGATCAAGCATGGGCAGATATGTTGAGAGTAATGTCCAAAAGGAAGTGAGATATGGATTTAACCTGATGAAGCCTACTCTTGGAAAAAGAAAGATATACAAGAAGAAGATTAGCGATTTAACAAATAAACCGTGGGTAAGAATAGTTTATCCTCCGGTCAAAGTATTAAAGAAAATTCCATTGGAAAAACTGCCAATTAACTTTGCTGAAAGATTAAAGTGGTGGTATTACAACGGAACTACTGGAGAAGCGTGCATTGAAATATTCAAAGATGAACAAAAAGAAAAGGTTGAACAAGTCTTTGTTTATGATTCGATTAGCTTAATCAATCTCTCAAAACAAGACTTACTGATCCTCAAGGATAATCATATAATGTTTAACAAGAATGAAGAAAAGGAAGCCTTAAAGTTTCAGAATGTGGTGAAAGTGTGCATAAGAAATGGAATCTGCGCTGGAAGCAACCTCCCAAGCAAATGGATCTGAAGCTCGAAGAAAAACAAATCAAGCTACTGACAAGGGGGAGTTTGTTGATACATGTACAGTGTCAGAAACTTGATTAAAAGACTTAGACATCAGAACTTTTGTTTACGCGACTTTAAGGTGTGATCTTATGTTTAATGTCGCGTATGCGACTTTATAGTTATAGTCGCAGGTGTAGTTAGTGTCGCGTAGTATGTCTATAAATAGACTGTTTTCGTTCGTCATTTGTATGCAACTGAATATCTAGATTTCAGAAGAGATTTGCTGTCACTTGCATTGTAATCATTCTTGTACTGGTTCAATCAATTGATAATAAATAGAAATCAATTATTTACATCACGCGTGCAATTTACATTCGGTTTATACATATAATCACAGGATTCCGCACTTGATTATATGATATTGTAATCTGATCAGTTAGACATGGCGACCTACAAAAATGAGAGTAAATCCTTCCAAGTACAAATACTTACCATGGAGAATGAACGTGAAGCAATGCGTTCAAAAATCATCGGACTTGAAAAGCGGATTTTAGAGCTTGAGAATCAACAAACAACGGTCAATAAACTTCAAGAAGATCATGAACTTGCATTAAAGACTATTCACGATCTTCGAGAGCAAATTACTCAAGTGTCTCTCTCAACTGAAACACCAGTCAAGGTACTTGAGAAGAATTACCTAGACAAATCTTCCAAACCATTTACAAAACTGGTTTGTAAGAAAAGGATTTCACAGTTTACTAATTATTCTCTTCAAAAGAATAAGAAGTACTCTGAGAAATTACACTCAACCAGAAATTTTGATCATCAAAAGGTTGATTGTTGTGATTCCGTAGCCTTTGAACGAATCAAAAGATCGGTTTCAAAATCTCCAAAGTCAACAAAAGTTTGGAAATTGACACAATCGGGATCTGGTGAAACACGATCTTTTGTATATTCAAGACAACAAATGTTTGTTCTTGCACCCTCTCGTCGTATGGTGGTGAAAATACAAAGAGATCTTGTTCCTTTCTCCCCAAGAAGAATAGACACATTGGTTCCACAACGAGCTTTTAGATATAAAACATCGCGTTTCAATTTCAGATGGAATTCAATATCTTTGGATTATATTGATACAACTTACAAATGGCTTTCGAAAAAGGAGAGTCCCATTGGCATCGTGCTCAAATGGGTTCCTAAAATTGTTGCCTGAATTAGAGGATCTAGGGGAGAAAAGGTAGAAGAAAAGAAAAAGAAGAATTCTGCGGTTTAGGGGGAGTAATTATAAAATTTGGTGAACAGACAGATTCTTATTATTCAAGGGTCACAACTTTCAAAAGAAAAAGTTGCTGATTCCTGTGATAAAGAAATGGAAGACAACTCTCTCTCTCTCTCTCATTAAAGTTGAAGATTACTCAGATTAATCAAAGTTGAAGATTACTTTCATCAAGCTAAGGATGAAGATTAATCAAGATTAAAAGATTTCTACAAGCTGTTGTCAAAGGGGAGTTTGTAGATACATATCAGTGTGACAATCAGCTTGTTTAGAAATTAGCGACTTTAATTTTAGTGTCTAAGACTTGCAATATGCGACTTTAATATTAAGTTCGCAGGTATAGTTGCTGGTAAAGTCGCAGGTGCTGTGTGTATAAATACAGCAGCAGGTCATCATTTTGTACGTGTGTTTTTGTGAGTGCTTTTACACGAGTTCATTTTTACACAGATAGTTGAGAGAGAGTTGAGAGCTTATTGTAAAGTATTTATGTATTCATTTCATATATATCAATACAAGAAATCATTTGATTCAATCTCGTTTTCTCATCACATAAATCAATTAAACTTGGATTCCGCACGGTTTAATTGACGATTCGAATTAGATCCAGAGCAACCGGACTAACAATTAGGTTTAGAAATTAGCTTGTGCGACACTAATATGCGACTTTATGTTAAAGTCGTAGACTTGCAAAATGCGACTTTAACTTAAAGTCGCAGGTGTGTGCAAGTATAAATATAGCAGCGGCTGTTATTCTGTGTGTGTTGAAGTGTGTTTTTCATGAGAGGTTATATGTAATAGATTCAATTGAGAGAGAGTTGAGATCAGATTGTATACACTTGTAATCGTTATTGAATATCAATATACAAGAAGTTATTCATTTGATTCAATCTGGTTCATCACATAAATCAATTAAACTCGGATTCCGCACGGTTTAATTGATGATTCGAATTAGATCCAGAGCATCCGGACTAACATTGGTCAATGGTTAAATTAAGTTGTGGTGTTCAGCATATAATTTTCAAGAAATTTTGAAAAATATGATGGTTATATTTTTTAAATGTAAAGATCAAGTTTGTTGTCATTTGAAAATTAGAAAATCAGTTTTATAAATGTTTACATTTGAGCTTATAAAATAAATATTGAGAAATCAAGCTTAGACTTTTGATATTTTTTAAATAAAATCATGTTTCAACTGATATGATCCTGAACCAAATTAAAATCTCCTTCACAAAAAGATGTTTAGCTTTTTTTCTTTAAATTTGAATTTTATATTCTTTGTTAATTTTTGATCAAAAGTTGTTTAAATCTTGATTAAGTAACGCATCGGGAAAAAGAAAAGATCAAAGTGATTTGAAAATCACAAGTTAAAGTCACAAAATGGTCTTCTGCGAACTTATTTATAAAATCGCATATTAAAGTCGCATAAACAGTTTCCTATAAATACTTAATCACGCGACCATACCTTAATCATTTCTGATTAAGAGAGTGCGACTTTACCTGCGACCTTATTACAGCGATTTATGCGACTTTACTTCAAAATTCAAAATTTTCGAGTTTGAACCATTGGAATCCTTTGAAATCAGTTGCTATTCATTCATTGTTATCATATTCAACTAAGGTATAACTTTTAACCATTGATTCATCTTATTTTATGATTAATTGTTCAAAAATCATTCGGTTTTAGGGTTTTAAACAATGACGTCATATAAATAGGTGAAATACATGGTTTGAATGCATATATCTTGTACATTTGATTGATAACGGCATGAATAGTGTGTTTAAAATTGAAATTGTAAATTTAAATAGGGTTTCATACTTAGATTTGAAAACTAACTGTTCATCTCTGTGAGTTTAGTTCTGCGACTATAATATGCGACCTTATTTCCAAAAACTTATTATTGTCCAAAACATGCGACTATATGATGCGACTATAATCTAAGAACTTATGTCTGCGACCTTATCATGCGACTATATTCTAAGATCTTGTTATGCGACTTCGATCTGAGACTTTATTCTGCGACTTTGTTCTTAGATGAGATATGAGACTTTAGCCTGAGACTTTACTATGCGAACTTAGTATGAGACTTTATTCTGAGACTTTAAATAGGCGACTTTATCTTGATTCTGAGTGTTTAAACTTGTGAAATTAATATATCTATCGTGCAATATTGCTATATTCTTTATAGATTACAGATGGCTGATCCAAAGATGTTTAAAGGGAGGCACAACACAACAGCTATTATTGATACTTCTTTAGCTAGTGCGCAACCATATCTGGAGTTGCTGAACTTTCAAAGACGTTCCAGAGTTCATTATGCACTAACTGCTTCAACAACCGTATATGCCAATCATATCATTGATTTCTGGACTAATGCGACACATGATACAGTTGATGGTGTGCAAAGACTGATTACCACTGTTCTTGATCAACAAGTCATAATTACAGAGGATACGGTGCGTACAGTTCTTCAGTTTGGGAATGATGCTGATTCAAGAATACTTTTCTCGGCCACCATAGTTCTGGATTTTTTCAACGAATTGGTTATCCTGAGATCTCTCCAGATCAATATCTGTGACAACCCTCGAAAATCGGTACTTTCCGTACGCACTAAAATCATGCATTCTTACGCTAATTTCCTCTTTAATGAAATCAAATGTGATTTAAACTGAGATAAGTCTAGCACACGCTCACGTTGCACATTTTGGTGCACACTACTTTGATGTTTGAGGCATTACGTTTAAGTAACCATTGAGGATTTCACAATATAAATCGAATGATTCCGATAAAACATGAACGTTGGTGATAAGCGTTTCCTAAATAACGTAAGGCTAACTAAGAATGGTTACTTACCAATACCATTGTAATAGAATCTTAGACTCAACCTTTCTAAAGGCTTATATCAAGCCTATACGATTCAAGTTAAACCAACAAAGAAAGGTAATATGAGATTCACTAAACGAAACGCCAATTATTTACGAATGAGTTAACAATTAATAACTATGTTCCAACCTCCTTGCCCTCTTGCTTAAACACCTACTTACTTACTTGCTTGACACCTTAAAATCATAAGCATCAAGACAACTAGCTCAAATTAAATACAAGCTTCCTAGCACCTAGCTCAAACTAAATCAAGCAACTAGGTAGCCAGCTTAAATTAATCCCAAGCTTCCTAACACCTAGCTCAAACTAAATCAAGCTACTAGCCAGCAAGCTTAAACTAATTCAAGCATCCTAGCTAGCATGACAACAATTAGGAAATGCAGATTTTCTTTTCCTTTCTCCTTGTCTACGTAGGCCACTTCTCCTCCATACAATCTCCTCTCTAGCTACTTGCTTGCAACTTGCTTGATGGGACTAAGCACCTCCCATCAAGACTAAGCACCTCCCATCATAATTAGGAAATGTGTAACACAAAGCATACGTACACACACTTCACCAATTACTCTAAAAAAATTCTGCACACTTCTCTCTCAATTTCCCTCTCATTTCACCACCTTCTTCAAGAACAGACACCACAAACCACCACACAACCACCACAAACCACCATGAACCACCACCTTTTATACCTCATTTTTCACCTCCTTTCAAGCTCTTGATCATCATTGGGTATTTAAAAAGGGATTTGGGTTGAAGATTTCAAGTTCTCTTCTTACCATTTCATCTTAGTGCATTGTAAGGAAGCTTCCACTATAAACTCTTTAGATCTCTTATTAAAATGCATATATGATGGTTAGAATATGTTTGGATGTTCACTCTTGCTAGATATAAACTTAAAAACACGTATTTGTATGAGATTATAACAAAGATTTGCTAAAATGAACCAACACAAACACCAAAACAGAAAGTATAATTCCGGACAGAAACATTGGTCGACTTTGGAGTTAAATAACTCAGTCAAAACTTAACCAAATCTAGTGTTTCTTGAGTCTAAAATTAAGTTTAAAGTGTTAGCTTTCCAACCCCACCGGTTTCATAATTTTTAGACAAGTATTGGTACTTCAAAACGTATTTTTTAACCAAGGTGTACAAGCTGTTCTTAAAAGTCACAAACTGACCCAACTTTAGAAGGTCATAACTTTCAAACCACGGATCTAAATGAAGCGATTCTTTTTCCTACAAGTCTCATATTGTGTTAGCTTTCAAAGTAGTATGATTAGACTTTGGGGAAAGTAAGTATAACTCCGTGTACAAACAGATCTTCGACCAACTGTCCAGAAAGGGTACTGTTGGACCCTTGTGTAGAATTAAATATGTTTGAACCCCTTAAACGTAACTAAAACTTATGAAACTTACATTTCTGAAAACCTAAGACATAGGGGAACATGTGGTAAAAATTTCATAAAAATCTAAGCTCATTTGACTAGTCAAAATCGTAGCCAAAGAGGGACTAAATTCTAGACAGAAACTGTGAAAATTGGTGGAAATCTTTGACGTGCGAACCGAGTTAGTCGCTGACCAAAACTTGCGAACTGAGTCAGTTCGCAGAACCTAAAACTCGCGAAACGTGACTTGTATAATTTAAACCCGACAAACTTAAAGATTAGGTTGAAAACGAAGTTATAACGTGGACTTAAACGAGTTTTAATGTTTTTGAAAACTAATAAGGATCACCAATGGGTCGTGCACTTTTCGAAAACGAAATACTTTTTCAACTTACGAGTCAAGTGAACAACTAGCCTAGATGTGCGGATAGCCATCTACTTGAACAAACATAGATATGCGGGTAGCTATCTATATAAACTTAGATGTGCGGGTAGACATCTAATTTTACAAACCTAGATATGCGGTTAGCTATCTACTTATACAAACGACCTCATGCGTATAGGGCCCGAGGAGGCTATTTCGGGCAAACTTATTTCTTTAAACGCTAGCTCTCACAAAGCTCACCAGGTGAGTTCACAGCCCCTATTTTACTGCTTTTTACTACTTTCTAAATTTGGGGTGAAAAACATATGTACTGTTTACATACAAACTGATTTCATGCGATGATTGAAAACCTGACAACGAATCCTTGTGCGAACCTATGTTAAACTAGTTGTAGTGCATAGAAGTCCTCATGACTACAAACTATAACCATTAGCTAGATGACGCTAGCCACCGAATATGCGAATAGTACTATTGGGATGACATCCCTCCCACTTTTGTTAGTCATGCTAACTGCCGACTGTATGTCGAGACGAGGAGCGTATATTTTATTGGTCCCAGGCAAAAACAACTAAAAGTCGTGGTTTGGTTATAGGCCTAGGTGTCGTCACTTTAACTCACAAGGTCTTGCAAACCTTCGAGGGATCACCGTCAGCTACTTATTGTTTCAAACTATGTATCATCGTACTAAACGCCATGGATGGCACGAAATGATTTGTGAAACGTTTACAATGCTCTTGGTTTAAATGATGATGTCTTAAACTTGTGAATTTCACTCAACAATTTTGTTGATCCTTTTAACTATGTTTTTCAGGGAATTAGCAGCGACGTAAGATCATGCATGCATACCTTTGGGACCCTTGCTCATCACGATGAATATAATGCCATTCTTTTGATAACATTGAAACTATGATTTTATGATTTAAAATGTAAATCATATCGTTTTGCTAAACATCTATTGTTCTTGTGAACACAATGAATATGTAACCGTGGAACCTAAACTATTTATGGCATTCTAAGTATATGTTTGCGATAATCATATGCTCTCGATTTACTTGTCGAACCGAACCTCGTCACGCCCCCGAGCTTCCGCATTTACTAAACGAGACACGATATTATTGGGGTGTGACAATATCGAAAGCAAAAACTGAGTCCTGTATGGAGATTGTTCATGCATTTTTTGATAGTTTGCTTATCAGGACGTAAAGGAGGATTAGACGGAATGGGTCAGAGTTTGGGCTCTGCAATGGTTGCTCTCACTTTGAATAAACCTTATAATTTTTTGTAGGTTCCCTAGATCTGGATGTAAGAGGTTATCACGTTTATTAAGTTCGGAATCCTTAAACAAACGTTACACTAATCAATCAATCAATACGAATACGATTAAGAACACTTTTATTGAACATAAAGAACAATTACATTCAATGTTGGCTTCTACAATTACAAGTGTACGAACTTGCCTTTGCTAAGCTCTGGAAATTACTCTAAAAAACTGATTACATTCGAACTAAAACGTAATCTATATATAGGACTCAAGTTCGTACGGTCTGGACCCTACGAACTTGTCAGGTCACAGGCCCACACGAACTTAGCCTAAGTTCGTATGATCCTAAGTTCGTACGAACTTACATTACAAAATAAGTAAACTAATTACATAAAGACTTATCAAACTAACTATTAATAAATAAATAAATAAATAAAAAGGAAAAACGAAAAGAAGGGGGAGATTTTGTGTAAAAATATGGGAAATGATAGTACATCAGGAAAGTATGTAGAAATTAGAAAGTTAGATACTATTTTTGATAAATTTTGTGTACAAATATGGGAAATGATAGTACATCAGGAAAGTATGTAGAAATTAGCAAGTTAGATACTATTTTTGATATGATAAATAGACTTAAATAACTTTTTTAAATCTAAGTTTTCATCTTTATATAATATACACTTGGATTTCATTTTTTAAGGTGATTATGGACATATTTTCAAAACCAAAAGTGAGTTATACTCTTGTTATACATACACCTTTATTAATTTGATAAATTTAAAAGTACTAATTGTTTCAAAGAATTAAGCCAAAAGAGTCCAATGAGACCAAATAAGATCATTGATTTAAGAGCACAATTCATAACTGGGGCATGGAAGACCGTTGTTGCATATAAGTCCTAAACGGTTATGTTTAACTTGAAAAGGATGCAAGTCTATAACAAGTGTGCTAATACTTAAATCTATGTAAAAGATACACACAGTCGTACATATTAATAATCCCGCAAAGTCGTACATATTAATCCTGCAAAGTTTTTTATGTATCCCCGATTCGTTCAATTATTTCTTAATCATCTGGTTCCAAATCTCGAAACTGAAGGGATGATGCATCTAAGGTTAACTCTAATGGCAAAATGAGTGTTCAATGATTGTAAATTTTACGGCAAAGGAGTTCCTGCACCTTCTACCGTTCCTCTTTTTGGTCATATTATTGATCCAAACTATCATGAACCAGCAAATGATCACTAGATGGACAATCCTCCTCAATGTCACATTGAATTTGAACCATTGATTGATGTTCCAATGGAACAAGATTTTTAATGATCAACTAAATCAAGAGGCTAACATTGATAGTCATGTATTAAATTAAGAAGATCTACATGCTGAAAATGTGGAGGCAAATGAGCCACCACAGGTTGGTTTGAATACAGTTCTCATTGAGACTGCTAGTGACTCTTCAGATAGTGAGAATACATCTGCATATTTAATTCATCCTAGACGCTTACAGTCTCAAAATCAAGCCCAACGCACTGCAGCTGTA
Organism: Logfia minima; assembly: GCA_963921325.1. Classification (NCBI taxonomy): domain Eukaryota; kingdom Viridiplantae; phylum Streptophyta; class Magnoliopsida; order Asterales; family Asteraceae; genus Logfia; species Logfia minima. The sequence goes on from OY992764.1 coordinate 30,462,160, forward strand.
ACTCGTGCTCGCTAGGAAAAGCGTGTGCGAACTGATACTGATGAAGATTATATACCAGAACCACCGCTTGTGCGTTTAAGACAACAAGAGCCTCCCAGGTCATCTTCTCAACCAAGCTCATCTCAACCACCAGCCTCAACAGAAACATCCTCAAATGATGCAGCTATTCTTTTAACCTCTCTGTTAACAACAATGAATGAGTTGCATAAATCATTTAACTTGCAAACAAAGTTGTTCGCTTCACAACAGCAAAAATTAGAAGCTCAAGGACGAGTTATTGAACGTCATGAACAACAACTTGATCGTCAACATGTCCAACTCATGGCTCAATCTAACCGTATTGATACTCAAAATGAACGAATTGAGACCTTAGAAAAAGAACTTGCTATGCTGAAATCAACATCAACAATTCAGGGAGAGAATGTTGAAAATATTGAAAATGTTGATGATGATAATGATTAAAATGATGATGATGATACTAATGATGCAAATGCTGATGATGGAAATGATGATCTGCCACCACCAGAAAATGTGTAAAATAATGAACAACTTGCAGAGGATGTTGTACTAGAACAATCAACTGAACAACCAACTGAAACTACCAATGACTTACAAATGGTTGTATATGGAGGTTTAGATGATATAGGTGGAGGTACAGGTGGATCTGATATGGTTGATGAAGAAGTGGTTGAAGCAGAACCATTATTAGTCTCTTTAATGAATGAAGAAGACTTGGTTCCTTTGATTAACTTTTTAGAAGCAGGAGTTGATGAAATAGAGGATGACAGTAGTAAAATGTTTAACGAGTTCATGAATTTTACAGATGAGGATGTAAGTGAAAATGATAACATTGAGGTAGAAGATGTTCAAAGTGGAGATGAAGAGGAGAACATTGATGAATTTGAATTTAAAAATGATGATAAGGAGATTGATACTGAAGTTTCTAAAGTTCCTGATTTATTAAATGAAACTGATAAAGAATCTGAAGTTCCTGAAAGTTCGAATAAACAACAGATGCATCCAGAATGGTTCAGACTTGAACAAGTTCCTATAATCAAGAAGAAATTCTACAAGATTCAAGATTCTTGTAAAGGAATGATTCTGAGTTGGAAGTATGATGGTGATAATGACTTTATTGTCATAAAAAGAACAGGAGGACTTCAATATTTTAGAAAGAACTTTAAAGAATCCAGTACTCTACCAAAATGTGAGATCAACAAATTGTCTCAATTTGATATGATAAACAAAACAGAGTCCAGTGTAGGAAGATTTTTTGAAGACACTATAAGAAAAGAAATAAGACAAGGGTTTAAATCTAATGAAGCCAACGATGGGAAAACGGAAAATTTACAAAAATAAGATAAGTCTTATCACTAATGAACCCTGGGTGAAGCTTGTTTATCCTCCAATCAAATCATTGAAAAAGATTCCGTTAGAAAAATTACCAATAGACTTTATTGAAAATTTGAAATGGTGGTACTACAATGGAACAACAGGAGAAGCGGTGATTGAATGTTTCGTTAAAGGGGAGACTAAGAAAACTGAAACTGTTTATGTCTATGATCGGATCAGCTTGATAAATTTATCCTAACAAGATTTGTTGAAGCTCAAAGATAATCAAATAATGTTCAATACTCAAGAGAAGAGCGAAGCAATAAAATTTCAAAAAGTGGTGAATATGTGTGGAGAAAGATATATGTGCTAGAAGTCAACTCCCAAGTAGCTGGAAGTGAAAAGTAAGATAAATCAACCAAGCTGCTGACAAAGGGGAGTTTGTTGGTGCAAAGAGCTTTGTGTCAAACATCTTGGTTGAAAAGACTTAGAATAGTTTTGTAAGTATTATGCGATAGTCTTGAGTTTGTCGCATGTTGCGACAACTCACATACTGCGACAGTCATATGTTTGTATCATGTTGCGACAATTATAATTGTCGCAGATATGAAACTATCGCATATTCGTTTGTCTATAAATAGAAACATCATGTCATTTCGTTAGTAGTTGCTTTTTGAGTATGTGAATATACTTGTAATCTCAGAATTCAGATTAATAGAAGAACAAGTTATTTACGATTGTGATTTCATTTCATTCACGTACTAGTTCTTAATTGACTCAATATGTATACGGATTCCGCACGATACGGATTGAGATTGTACTGATCATAGAGTATTTTCCACCTACAAAGTGTCAGTGGAGAGACATGAAACAATAGAATACACATGTCTGTAAACACTAACACTTACATCAACAATCTCAAACCTGATGTCAAAAGGACATCTGAACCCACTAAAAGGTGGGTTCTCAAAAAGGAATCTATCTTTTTGTGCAGGAAGGAAAGAGTATCAGGAAACTGATGGCCCTTTTGTATCATTTGTTGATAATTATAAGGGTTTCACCAGAGGACATGGATCTCTGATCAATGGAAACATCACCTTCTCTAATGTTTCATTCGTTGAAGGATTAAAACACAATCTTCTCAGTGTTAGCTAGATCTGTTCTCTGAAGAACAAAGTTCTATTTGATGAATTCTCTGGCACAACTCTCAATCAAGAAGGCAAACATGGTCTCTCTGCCAAAAGAAAGAGAAATCTGTATACCATCAACATGGAAGAATCTAAGTCCCAAAAGGGTATCTGTCTCTACTCAAGATATGTAGCTGAGAAGAATTGACTATGGCACAAGAGACTCTCTCATCTAAACTTCAAATCTATCAATAAACTTGTTAAAAATGACCTAGATTATGGGTTACCTTCTCTGACCTTCTCTAAGGACAAACTTTGTCCAGGTTGTGAAAAGGGAAAACAACACAAGTCTTCCTTCAAATCCAAACACTTTTCTTCTATCTCTAAAATGTTTCAACTTCTTCATATGGATCTTTTTGGTCCTGTCAGCACCACTAGCCTTGGTGGCAAGAGATATGCTCTAGTGATTGTGGATGAATACTCCATATACACATGGGTTTTCTTTTTAAAAGCTAAAAGTGATGATGTTGATGAGATAATCTTTTTGATAATACTCCAGATACACATGGGTATTCTTTTTAAAAGCTAAAAGTGATGATGTTGTTGAAGACTAGTACTCTTGCTACTAAAATTAAATGTATTGATGGTAAACCGTTAACAGCTCGTCGTATGGTTTCTTTTGCTAATTTTGCGTTGAAAGATTCTTCCAAACAGGTTGGGGTTATGGCTGAACAACAAGACACTCATGAGATGATGGGGATTACACAGCATCCGGTTGCTGATCCGAATCAGAATAAGGGTGAGGTGGCTAAGAATCATAATGTGAACGGGAAAGCTTTCCCTACTACGGACAAACCTGCTGGTTATGAGCAGGAGGTACAATCGGATCAGGATGACATGTTGCATAAGGTTGCTGATCATAGTCTGGGTTTGTTGGATAAAGTGCTTGATACGGGTGAGAAGTTGGCTGATACACAACATGTCAAGCCTGTTTCGTATGCTTCGGTGATTAATCAAAGTCAGCCTAACAAGAAAGTAAATTTTCGCAAGCTAAATTGTCAGTCAGTTGTGGATGCTGATCTATTACTGCCTATGTCTTCGGTTAAGGAAGTTTCTAATAGATTTGAAAATTCGTTGTATGGCTACTTTCTTGGTAAGCGTTTAGCATTTCCGATTGTTGAAAACTATGTGAAGAATACATGGGCGAAGTATGGGATTACTAAGGTAATGATGAAATCCAATGATTTCTTTTTCTTTAAGTTTTCGACTAAATAGGGATTGGAACAGGTTCTTGCGAATGGTCCATGGCTGATTCGGAATGTACCTATTAGTGTTAATGTTTGGACACCTAATGTCTCGTTAACCAAAGCTGATATTACTAGTGTTCCTATTTGGGTAAAATTTCATGATGTGCCTATCGTGGCCTTTACGGATGATGGTTTGAGCATGCTTGCTACTAAGATTGGGAATCCGATAATGCTTGATTCGTACACAAGTACCATGTGTCTTGAATCTTGGGGACGTGTTAGTTATGCTAGAGCTCTTATTGAAGTTACCTTGGGACATAGTTTGAGTGATGAGTTGGTTATGGCTATTCCAGTTCTAGATGGTTCGGGATACACAAAAGAAAAGATTCGCGTGGAGTATGAATGGCAGCTCCCGCGATGTGAACATTGTAAGGTGTTTGGCCATGCTACTGAGCACTGTCCAAAGTCTGTTCGTACCAACATTACTGCTCCCAAGGAAGATGATTTTGTGGTTGTTAATCGGAAAGGAGGGAAAGGGAAACAAGTGGCTAACACAAGTGGAAAACAAATAAGTGGCTTGAAGTTTTACAAACCAAAATCTACATATGTATATCGGCCAATTCCGAAAAAGAACACGAAAAACAGTAATGTGGATTCCTCTTCAACCTTGGGTAAGCAAGTTGATGTCAGGAACTCCTTTGCTGCTTTGAACTCAGGGGACAATCTTTCTGAGAATCTAGATTCGGATGGGCCATGTAAGGAGAGCTCTCATAGAGGCAATGATGGTGATAGTGAAAGTGAAGACTTAGATGATATTTTTGATGAATCGGCAGCTTACATGGCTGATCTTAAGCGGACGGGGGCAAGCACTCCTGATTGTGAAATTTCTAATGTATAATATTGCTTCCTGGAATATTCGGGGTTTGAAACCAATCCCCGAAACAAAAAGAGGTTCGTCAGGTTATTTATGAACATAATCTTTCTATTTGTGCTATTCTTGAATCGCATGTTGCAAATTCTCGATTGAATCAGCTATGTTCTATATTTTTTGGAATTGGAAGTGGACTTTGAATGGGAGTCTATGCTAGAAAGGGGCGAGAATTATCTTGGGGTGGAATCCTAATGCTGTTGAAGTCTCTATTATTGCTCAAACAGAGCAGGTTATGCATACGAAAGTTACCTTTAAAGCTGATAGGAAAATTCTGTTTTGTTCTTTCATCTATGCTCATAATAGGTATTCTCAAAGACGTGCATTATGGTATAATCTGGGTATGCACAAGTGTTTAGTTCAAGGTCAGCCGTGGTGTTTGATGGGCGACTTTAATTCTGCTCTTAATCTAGAAGATCAGTCGGTTGGATCTTCTAATATTGATATTTCTATGCGTGAGTTCAAAGATTGTGTGGAGAACATTGATGTTTTTGATGTCAATGGAACATGTCTTCATTTTTACTGGAATCAAAAACCTTCGGGTGATAATGGTTTTTTAAAGAAGATTGTTGATACATTAGTATGTCTGTCACTTGGTCTAGGTTTTGAGTTGTAATTAATTAGTTACATTCTGTATTAGGTGACATTGGCAAGATCGCTTAGGCGATATTGACAATATCGCATAGGCGATATCACCAATATCGCTATGTCGCTGATTAGTTACCTATAAATATGCGCTTAGGGTTTCAGTTGTTAAGGTTGTTGAACTTGACGATTTCCAGAAGAGCTTTTGGCTGTGTTTTCTGCTTCTGTGGTCAGTATTGTATTCGTTCATTGATTATAATTCTTAATACAATATTGTCTGTGCTTGTGATTAAAAACGTACTTGTGTTTAGCTATTGAGTTCCGCTCATTAGCTGTTGAACGTTGATTTGCATGTATTCTGTCATTTTAGACGATCCTACAATTGGTATTAGAGCCATATATCCATTGGATTAGTGGTTATTAAATCAACAAAAGTACGTTAAAAGTGGTTAAATCATTAGTTTCATATAGGTTGATTGCTTGTTAGCCTTAAAACTGATTGATTTACTGTGTTTTCTGTGTTTTCTGGATTATTGTTCGTCATTAACAACCCTAACTTCGTTTGATCTTTCTGATTAAAAAAACTTTTTAGGTTTGCCAGCCGTTTCAGCGATATTAGAAGCGATTTTTTCTTAATATCGCCTCTAGGGTTTCAGCGATATTACTTGAACTGTACTCATTAATTTGAGCGATATCTCTAGCGATATTACTAGAGATATTACTTGGTGTTGCCTAATTAATTTTAGCGATATTGATAGCGATATTGCGTTTTAAATCAGAATTTTTAAAATCAAAACTTTTATTAAAGTATTTTAAAATGTCTACTTTACAAGCTGTTAACGCTATGTTAAAACATAATGCTGAGGTTGGTAGCGCAAAAAACCTCCATTCTTTGCTCCGGGAACGGAGTATACTGAATAGAGAAGTCGATTTTTATCTTTTGTTGCTTTTACTGACCCTGAAATGGAGATACCATTAATCGAACGCTACGTTCGACCGGCTGCTAGTGGTGTTCATGTGGGTGTTTCTCCACTAAAACCCATTCATTCAATGACTGCTGAGGAACGCAAGGCATGGGAATGTGAACGAAAGACTCATTCTGCCATAACCATGTCTCTTCCGGCTGACACGATGAAGATGTTTAAACAACATGAGTTAGCGTATGATCTTTGGAATGCAATTGCCGAAAGATGTGGAGGAACTGTCGAATATAAGCAAACTAAATTAGAGTTTGTGAAGAAACAGTATGATCTGTTTGACATTCAGAAAAACGAGTCAGTCAAGGATTTATTCTGTCGTTACTCACGTATTGTGAACGAACTGACTGAGGGAGGTTACAAGTTCTCCACTGTTGAGATCAACAAGAAACTGTTAAATGCTCTACCTCCTAGTTGGGAGACAAGAGTATTAATGATGGAGAGTGATCCTAAAGTGTTAGCTATGTCCTTAGATCAGCTTGTTGGCAAATTAGAAACTTGTGCTTTGGACATTCAAAAGAAAAGCACTAGATCTAGTTCTTTGCTTGCTGATACAAGCAGTTTTGGATATGGAAGCACTGCCTTAATAACTGGACCATCTACTGGAACCACTTATTCTTCTGGTGGTACTTCTGCTGGAACGTTTTCTTCTATCCCAGCTCAATCAACTTCCTCTTCTACTGCATCACACAAAGAGCATGCAGTAATCTTCAATGCATTTTTATCATCATATGATGATTTTTTATCTAAGAGGATTAGCTCCATAGATCTTATCGATGAGGACTTTGCTCAAATTGATCTTGATGAGCTAGAGAGAGTTGATCTTCGTTGGAACATGGCTATGCTTACCAGAAGAACGAAGACATATTTGAAGAAAATGGGAAAGAAGTCTCTTGAAGATAACACTGATAAAACTAGCATGGGTTTCAATAAATCCAAGATTAGATGCTACAAGTGTCAAAATCTGGGTCATTTTGCTAGAGAATGTGAGATAGGTAGACAACCGTCTACTGGATTTACCAAACCTTCTACTTTCAAGAAGGATAATGAGGTTGCCAAGGCTGCTTTATTGTTGGATGATGAAGCCTATCATTTTTCTGCTATGGACGATCAGGATAATGTCGCTCTTATGGCGGATATTCCAAATGGGGTAGAATTTTTTGATTGTAATTCCTGTATCACACTAACTGGTAAAATCAACAGGTTCATAGTAGATAATGATCGCTTGAATACAGATCTAACCAATCTTATTGAAGCCAACAAAGTTTTAAAAGATAACGAAAAAGTCTTTACTATTAATCAGAAAGCTCTTGTCGACGAAAAGAAAGAGTTAAAGGCAATGATTTTTAGCAAACAAGATGAGATTGACAGTTATTTAAAACTCATTTCACATCTTAAAAAGGAACTTGCTGAAACTCAATCTGAAAATGTTGATTTAAAACGAAGACTTGCAAATATCTCCACATCTACTATGGTCTTTTCCGACATTCTGCAAAATCAACGGACTGATACGAAGAATAAGGCAGGCATTGGTTATCACAACCAACCTCCTCCCTCAAATTTGAATCAGCCTATTCTTTCACAGGACGAAATTAAAGATTATGTACCTTTTGTTCTTAAGAAAGATACAAATCTTGTGATTAAACCAGTTAATGTTGATAATCCCGATCAGCCTAAGATTGTCAAGGCTGAAGATGTTAAACAGCCTAAGCTTGTTAAGGCTGCTGATGTCAAGCGACTTGAACCAATCATGTTTGTTCCTTCAACAAATATTGAAGAGGTGGTAGAGATGGAGGATGTAACTCACGAGGTTACAAAGAAAGTTGAGAAAAATAATCTCAAACCTGAAAATCTCATCTTTACTAACGAGGGTAGAGGTGAAATGTTTTCTAAAAAGAAACCAGTAATCAAGGATTTCAAATTGAAACTGGAGGAGAATATTCAAAATAGTAAAGTTTCAATTAAAAATCCTTCTTCAAAGATTACCTCAACTGTGAATACGTTTGTTCCATCATGTTCGCATAAGTGTTCATGTGCAGCAAATGTACCTGAAATCAAGCCTCGTAGAGTTCCTCTTTCGCCAAAACCACTATTGAGTGATGATCATGTTTCTACTGTAAGAAGCAGGGTCATCTCATTAATCAGTGTCCAGTGCTTGCTAGAAAATGGGCATCAAGAAATGATCCATGTTATTCTAAAAAATGGGCATCAAGAAATGATCCACGTTATTCTAAAAATAGAAATTTTCAAAAGACAAAACAACATGGATTATCTCGAAATGTTCCAAATTCTAGAGTTTATTACATTACACCTACTCAACCAATGGTTCGAAAGGTTGATGTTGTTAATAAGCAACCAATTATTCCTCAGAAAGTTTGGAAAAAGAAAAGTGTAGGGAATAGTGTGTCATCTATAGTTATCACATCAGTAAAAGAAAATGATTTACTGAAAAACAAGGTTTTAACTAATGTGGTAATAATCGATGAACTCTCAGGAGTACCCAAGTCTGTCAAGGCTTGGGTCTCCATTTTAAATTAACAATCTTTTCTTGGTGTTGTGACAGTCAAAGGTGCTGAATAGCAAGTGGTATGTTGACAGTGGCTGCTTACGACACATGACAGGCAATATCTCCATTCTCTCTGAAGTTAAACCATATAATGGGGGATATGTTGCTTTTGCTGGCAATAACGGTGGTAAGATAACTTCTTGCGTACAAAGGGTGAAAACACCAGATATACTGACCTATCTGTTTGATAGACTTGAGACAATTGGTTTTTCAAAAAGACGTTTAATTGTGTCTGAAAACAACTAGGGAGATGATAGTATATTAGGAGACACCCTTCAAAAGTCAATCTTAAGTTTTATCCTCGATGTATCAGTAGGTTTATCTCGTATTTGTTATACTTGTCCTTACAGATATCTGATTACTTGCACGATGTATTGGTAGGCATTCTCATACTCCTCTTTAAGCAACTAAGAAATACCTTAATCTGTGTTTAATCTGTTGTGATGACCATCATATGATGTATGACAATGTGTCTTAATTCTTATGTATCAGCTTGCCATGCTTCTGTTAACTTGAGTTTGTATATGACAACATTTGGGGATTTATGCTGTCTGTTTCCTTTGTTGTACGTTTGTACAGACCTGGTCTCAGTCAGTATACTTTCAACATCTAAGCAAACAAAAGTCAAAAGTACTTTCAAATCTTATAAAATCAAAGATTACTTACAAGGTCGCCAAATGGTTTGACCAAGTCTGGTTTTGCTTACACCTGAATCAAGTTTATGTCGCTTTGTTGTACGTATGTATAGACCTGTCACAGCTGGCTTGATTCTTAAAAATGTTGAATTCAAATGCTTTCTCTAACTAATCGAAGTCTTGGGCATGTCTTGATACTAGGAATATGTCTATGTGGGATTCACGGAGATCTATTCACTCTCACAATAACTGCTAAGCTTGAAGTTGATTATGTTACATGTTTAAGTGGACAAATAATACCGATAATCGTCTTGTTACTGATTGTCTCTTTGGCTAGTTAACTTTGCGTGCTAAATTTACATTTGGACAACTATACTGATAATCGAATTAAAATTTGATATTGTCTTGCGAATCTGTCTTTCTAATATGATCCCTAATTCGACACCATCTAGTTTGTCACCAAAGATAGATCCAGTGACAAAGCAACCGATTTTAGAGTTCATTATTCATCAGCTGCAAATTTGAAGAAGATATCTCTGGAAGATGTTACCCTTGACTTTCTATGAAGATTTGACTGCTGATTATTTTTTAAGACCAAGCTGAAGACATGGGGGAGTTTGTTGATACATTAGTATGTCTGTCACTTGGTCTAGGTTTTGAGTTGTAATTAATTAGTTACATTCTGTATTAGGAGACATTGGCAAGATCGCTTAGGCGATATTGACAATATCGCATAGGCGATATCACCAATATCGCTATGTCGCTGATTAGTTACCTATAAATATGCGCTTAGGGTTTCAGTTGTTAAGGTTGTTGAAATTGACGATTTCCAGAAGAGCTTTTGGCTGTGTTTTCTACTTCTGTGGTCAGTATTGTATTCGTTCATTGATTATAATTCTTAATACAATATTGTCTGTGCTTGTGATTAAAAACGTACTTGTGTTTAGCTATTGATTTCCGCTCATTAGCTGTTGAACGTTGATTTGCATGTATTCTGTCATTTTAGACGATCCTACAAAGATTGATCGTGTTTTGGCTAACATAGAGTTTAATAGTGCCTACATGGGTGCTATTGCTTTATTTCAGCCTTACCGTATTTCTGATCACTCTACAGTGGTTTTACGTATCCCTCGTATATCCAAACTTAAGCCAAAACCTTTTAAATTTACCAACTTGCTTGTTCATAATTCTGATTTTAAAAGTATTGTTGCTTCGAATTGGAATACTTACATTTCAGGCTTTAGCATGTTTCGGGTTGTCAAGAAGCTCAAATTGCTTAAGAAACCTGTTGATACATGTACAGTGTCAGCAACTTGATCAAAGACTTAGAAATCAGAATTTTTGTTTATGCGACTTTACTTGGCGAATTTGTGTTTAGTGTCGCATATGTGACTTTATAGTTAGTGTCGCATAGTTAATTAGTGTCGCGTATGTTGTCTATAAATAGGCTGACTTTGTTCTTCATTTGGACGACACAGAATATCTACATTTCAGAGAAACTATTGTCATTTCAATTGTAATCATTCCTGTACTGATTCAATCGATTGATAATAAAAGAAAACCATTATTTACATCACTCGTTCAATTTCTATACGTATTACTCAATTGTTTGTAGGATTCCGCACTCAGACAATTGTGATTGTGATCTGATCCAGATAGAATACAAGACCTACAATTGGTATCAGAGCTTGCATAGGTGATCACAATCTTATACTGAGTAAATTGAGCGATTGAAGTTTTGGTTATTTGAAGAATAATCAAATTTGATCGACTGTGAATGTTATGGATTGATGTGATTGAAGAATTGTTATCAGAAGACTATTTAGCATTAATTCTATCGATTAAATGGTGTAATTCAAGGATTGAAGTTCAAATTTCATGATCACAGAGTGACGTCACATTCGGTTTGTTTAAATTTGATTTCAAGTTTGGAAGGATTTCGGTTGAAGTTGATATTTCGATTTTAAGCTTTTGCGATCTTGCTAAAGTTGTTGTGCATTGCTTAGGTGTATCTACAAACTGTGGTACAAACAATTCCAAGCTTTAATCTCGTATTTTATCAAAATTTTCAAACTTACAGTACGCTCTGCGACTTTATCTTTAAGATCGCATACTTGTCTTTCTTGCGATCTTAGTCTGAAACTATTTGTCATCAGAATTTGACTTGCGATCTTATTTGTGCGACTATACTACCAGACTTTAACCCTGCGAACTTATCACCAGACTTTATCTTAAAGTCGCATAGTAAGTTCGCATCCTTATAAGTTCGCATTCCAGACTTTATTTCAAAATTTTAAAATGATGTCTTATAACATGAGCGCTATGATTAAATTTGATAATGAAACCGGAACGCCTAACAAACCACCCAGATTCTTAAAACCAAGTGATTACGCTAACTGGAGATATCGTTTTGAAAATTATATTGCTTTTAATGATCCGGAGTTGCTAGTATACTTAACAAAGAAGTATATAGCACCAATGATTGATGGAACTGGAACCGAAAGAGTTGGTAATCATGTAAAGACTATAGACTTGATGACACCTGATGAGAAAAAGGATTACGAAAAAGAGAAGAAAGCATATGCAGCTATTACAATGTGTTTGAATCGAGAAGTAATGATGCTTTTTAAAAAGAAGCAGACAACGTTTGAGTTATGGGAAGCCATTGCTACTAGATTTGGAGGCAATGATCAGTACAAGCAAAGTCGTCAGGAATTGCTTAAGAAACAATTTGATTTGTTTTCCCAGCTACAGAACGAAACATTTGATGAGCTGCTTTCTAGATTTTCTCTTCTGATTTGTGAACTTCGAGAGGTAGATGTGATCATGACTGATATAGTGATTAACAAGAAACTACTTCACTCTTTGCCGAAAAAGTGGGAAGTCAGAGTCATGCTTCTAGAAGAAAATTCTTTCTTGTCTGACTGGTCATTAGATAAATTAATTGGAAAGCTTCAAGCTTACGAACTTGACATGCAGACAAGAGAAACAGGTGTACACAGTGTACAGGACCCAAGTTTGTATAGTGATATTTCTGTCAAGGAATCGGGCGGAGTAGCTTTACTATCTGGTCTAGACATACCAGTTGAGAAACAAGAAATCAATGTCAATTCTTGTGTTAACTGTGTTCAATGTTCGAACAAATCTACTTGTGTTCCACAGGTGCATACTGCTTCTACTTTAAAAGCAGTAGAAGATCATCTTGGTATCTTTCATGCTTTTCTGAGCTCATATGAAAGCTTTCTATCCGGAACTGCTATAAATCTTGATCTCACTGAAGAAGATTATGATCAGATTCATCCGGATGACTTGGAAGAAATGGATCTGAAATGGAATATGGCTATGTTGACCAGAAGAGTGAAAAAGTTCTTACAACGAACTGGTCGAGTTCAAGTTGGAAATAATTCAAAGCAAGGACTTGGTTTTGACAAAAGCAAAGTTAGATGTTATAACTGTCAGAATCTTGGTCATTTTGCACGTGAATGTGAAAAGGCTAAGCAACCTGCTTCTGGTTATACCAAACCTAGTCCATCCAGATCATATTCCAGCAACCATACTTCAACACCACAAGATAATGTCAAAACTTCAGCTGCTCTAGTATCAACTACCGATCATCACTATGACTGGAGTAATCATGCTGAAGAAGTTGCTTATTCACTGAATCAATCTGCATTTATGGCTGATATAACTGAGGTCGATTCAGAACCATTTATAACTTCTTGTCTATCTTGTGCTGAACTTCAAACTAAGCTCAAATTATATCAAGACCAGAATCAAAATTTATTGGATGACATTGAAAAGCTTAAATTTGATAAAAGGGTTTTAAAAACAAATGAAAAATTATATGAAGAAAGATCTAAGTCTTCTTATAATGAAATTCAATTGTTGAAAAACAAAATCTTAAATCAGCAAGCTACAATCAATATTTATCTAATGGAAATGGATTCTCAAAAGAAAGAATTAGCTGAACATCAAAGTGAAATTTTGATGTATAAACGTAAGTTTTCAAATCTTTCAGCTTCTTCTATGGTTCTTGATACAATTTTAAATGCACAGAATAAAGATACAAAATCTAAGTCTGGCATTGGGTATCATAATGTCCCTCCTCCAAAAGCTTATACCCAAATGCCAGCTACAACTGATATTCAAGAAGTTGTATCTTTAAAAGTTTCTGACATTGAAAAATTTGTTGATCCTGATGCTCCTATTAGTATTGAAGAAGAATTTGAAGAGCCTGTGATTGTAAAAAATAATATCAAACCAGAAAATCATATCATTACAACGGAAATTGATGATATCTATTTTCAAACGATAAATTCTCAAAAGAATTTTAAAAGGGTTGATAAGGTTTTAACATCAAAATCTTCTGATTTACAATCATGCTCATTAAAATCTTCTAATCCAAAAGCATTGAAGGTCAATACTCCGATAGCAAAACCAAAGGTTTGTGCTAAAACAGAAACTGTGAATGTTGTCAAAGCTAAATCTAAAACAAATTCACATTCTCCAAAATGTACTCATTCATGCTGTTTTTCTAACAGATCTATGAAATCTAAATCTGCCAAGATCTCATATGAATATAGGTCATGTTATTATTGTGGTGTTCGAGGCCACATTGTTCGAAACTGTTTGTGGTTTTATAAACAAAATTTGAAGAAAATTGCTTTGACAAAGTTTAACCGAAAAACTTTCATAACTTCTACTGTCTCTTCAAAATTTGATAAAAATCAGATTACCAAACCAGTTTCTAACCAGGCAAAAGTTTGGAGGGTAAAAGGATTGGTCAAAGAAGCAAGTGCTTCTAACAAAACAAATGGACGACCCAAGGCCATTAAGGCTTGGGTGTCCCTTTCAAACTAATCCTCTTTTTGTTTATGCTAGAACAGACCCGACGAATTCAAGATAATATTTGGTATGTAGACAGTGGGTGTTCCAGGCACATGACTGGAAATTTATCCTTATTGAAAGATGTAAAGTCTATCAATGGAGGATATGTTTCCTTTGCCGGTGATAAAGGAGGTCACATCTCAAAAGAAGGAACTGTTGCAAATGATTCGCTGAGTTTTGAGAAAGTTCAATTTTGTGAACAACTGCAGCACAATCTTCTAAGCGTATCTCAAGTGTGTGATAAGAAGTATGTCACAGCTTTCACTGATAAAGAATGTCTGATTCTTAAGCCGGGATTCGTTATTCCTAAAGAGTGGATCATAATGAGAGCTCCTCGTCGCAAGGATCTTTATGCTCTCGATATGAAAAATGTTTTAGTATCTTCGGATCTTACATGTTTGCTAACAAAAGTATCTGAACGAGATTCTCTTCTCTGGCATCGACAAATGGGACATATTCATTTTAGAAAAATGAACTTTTTGATTAAACATGATCTTGTGGACGGAGTTCCTAAACAAACTTTTGCTATCACAGATCATTGTATTTCATGTAAAAAAGGTAAACAGGTGAAGAAATCTCATTCCTCAAAGAAAGTTAATTCTATTCAGGCTCCATTGGAACTTTTGCATATGGATCTTTTTGGTCCCATCAATATCAAAAGTCTCGCTGGAAAATCATATTGTTTGGTTGTAACAGATGACTACTCCAGATTCTCTTGGGTTTACTTTCTAAAAACCAAGGATGAAACTTCAGAAAATTTGAAGTTTTTATTCAATAAATTGGAGAATTTGTGTGGATTGAAGATAAAGATGCTCAGAAGTGATAATGGCACGGAATTCAAAAATCACAATCTGGAGTTATTTTGTTTACAAAAAGGTATACATCATCAGTTCAGTGCTTCAAGGACCCCGCAACAAAATGGGGTAGCTGAAAGGAAAAATCGAACTCTCATTGAGGCTGCCAGGACCATGTTATCAGATTCTAAATTGCCTATTACTTTTTGGGCTGAAGCGGTTAATACGGCATGTTTTGTGCTCAATCGTGTGTTGACGGTTAAGAAACAACAAAAGACGTGTTATGAATTGTTTAATAATCGAAAACCAAATTTAAAGTTTTTGGAACCATTCGGTTGTCCATGTACTTTCTTGAAGACCAAAGATGTTTCAAAATTTGGAGAAAAGTCCAGTGATGGATATTTTCTTGGTTATTCAGTTAACTCTCCAAATAAACGTGTTTTCAATAAAATATCTGGTCGAATTGAAGAACATTTTGAGGTTGAATGTCTTAGACATTTGGATTCTCCTCAAGGCAAAGGACCTAACTGGTTATTTGATTATGATTTGTTGTTTAAATCATTCAACATTCCTGAATCTGCTGATGAGGTCATTGAAATTCTTTATGAACAGACTATTTTTCCATGTTGGGACATGTTATTGTGACAATAGATCTAGCTTGTAATAGGACTAGTGTATTTATTATCAAACTTGTATAAATTGGTTTAGACTTGTAAATATATGATATTAACTTGTTATTATTATTTGTTTAAAGTTATTAGACAAATATCGATTTTAAGTTAAAGTCTGAATCGCAAATTGAGAAGTCAACTCGCAGGTCAACAGACTTGCGAGTTGAGATCTCAACTCGCAGTCCAATCTGGACTCGCAGCTCTCAGCAGCGAGTTGAGATCTGGGCTCGCAGCTTTCTCAGTTCGCAGGACCTACCTGCGAGCTGAGATGTGGGCTCGCAGTCCATCTGGACTCGCAGGCCCATGGGCTGCGAGTTGAGTCAACTCGCAAGGCCCATGGCCTGCGAGTTGAACCAGATATAAATATTTTAATGCTGCTCATTATTAGAAATCTAGAAAGCCGTGCTCTTTATACACACACCAAATAATTAATTACTCTCCTCGTTTTTCGTGCAGATATATTTATTATAGTATTAAAGGCTCGGTTTTGAGTGATTAACTTAGTTAATAATCAAAACGAAGTCCTTTAATTGATAGTAAAGTTATATAAGCTCAAACCTAACGTATTGAGGGATTCCGCACCTCAATACTTAAAGATAATCCGTTATCGAACCAAGATCTAGCGACCTTACAATTGGTATCAGAGCTTTCAGGCTTAGAAACGTTGTGGTTACAAGGTTTTTGGTTATATAACATCTTTAGGGTCGTTTTTCGAACGAAATCTACGGATTTATTCGTTAAATACCAAAAAGTTTCAGTTCCCAGATTTCGAGGCGCCGTTTTGCGAGTTGAGATTAGGGTTACTGTTATCTGCGAGTTGAGATTCCTGCGAACCGAGTTCCATTGCGAACTGAGTTCCTGCGAGCTGAGATTCTCTGCGAGTTGAGATTGACTTGCGAACTGAGATTATCTGCGAGCCGAATCTTACTTGCGAACTGAGATTTTTGCGAGCTGAGACTTCTGCGAACTGACATTTCCTGCGAACTGAGTTTAGTTGCGAGTTGAGATTATTGAATTCGCAATATAACTTAATTTTTCACTTTAAAATGTCTGATTTAAGCCGAATGATCGAGATGGAACACGAGGTTGGAAAATCTAATGTTCCACCGAAGCTACTTAGACTTGAGGACTATTATGGGTGGAAAGACAGATTTGAAAGTTACTGTAGATTCCACGACATCACTATTTGGTTGTGTATTAAAAACGGATATGTTGCACCTACAGCTGAGGTAGGGAACGCAACAGTGATTGTGACTTATGATCGAATGAATGACCATCAGAAGAAAGAATTCACCATCGATAATAAAGCACATTCTTCAATTAAGATGAGCCTTCCTAAGGAGATCAACCATCAGTTGAAGTCCTTTCACACAGCTAAAGAGCTGTGGGACGCTCTAGAAAAGAGATGTGAGGGGAGCCCTCAGGTGAAAGCTGGTAAATGTAATCTTCTAAAAAAGCAGTTTATGGTATTTAAGGCTTTTAGAGAAGAAGATCTTGAGGCTTACACCACCCGTTTCTATCATCTATTAAGTGAGCTTGACAACCATGCTATCTTTTATAATGACAAGGAGAAAACCGACAAGTTTATTGAGGGTTTACCTTGTAAATGGGAGATGTACGGTATCATGCTGAAAGATAATGATGAAAGATATGCAACCATGACCCTAGAGAAAGCGATTGATAAACTAAGGGGTTATGATTTCTCTAAGAAAACGAGAGATACGGATTCTGATCATCTACAGAATCCTGGTCTGTACCATGGAAAGACTAGTATCTCTAATTCCTCATCCAATTTGACCACGGCTATGTTTGCGGGTGAAATTGGTGAGATTGGAGAAAAATTGACTGAGGATCTCTGTTTCATTGCTTCGGATAGCGGTGATAAACGAAACAGGAACACCACCTCAGATAAATCCACTCAAGGGCATCATAAGATGCCGATGAGTGTGAAATCAGCCGAACAACAACTTTCTGTGTTGGCATCGTTCGTTGCTTCCTATGAAAACTATATTCAAGGGAAGATAAACGATCCAGCACAATTTGATGAAGATTATGATCAGGTTGACCCTGATGACTTAGAGGAAATGGATCTCCAGTGGCAACTGGCTATGGTGTCAAGGAGAGTAAAGAATTTCCTAAAGCGTACGGGTAAGAGAGTGGTTGGAAATCGACCAGGTTTTGAAAAGTCCAAGGTCAAGTGTTATAATTGTCAAGGTTACGGACACTTTGCCAGGGAATGCCAAAGACCAAAGGTTGATGCTGGAACTTCAAAACAAGATTCGGGAAGTAATCTAACTTCCAAAGTCTTAGTGGTTCAGCAAATAGACGGATCTTATGATTGGTCTACACCATCAGAGCAAGCTCTCATGGCTGAGATTGACGATCAAGAGAAACAAATTGAATCCACTTCCTACATGCCGACTACTGAAGAACTTCAAGCTAATGTGCCACACACAGAAGTTAAGGGGATTGAGGAAGATGTTCTCTACATCAACTCGACAGAAGAAATGAGTCCCAATGATTTTGTGGCATATATGGCTGATATTCAATCCGAAAAGAAAAAGGTATGTCTAGATCTCCTTACTCTCATTGATGTATGCTATTTAGTTACTGATCTTCAAACACAGGTTAGTGTCTTTTCAGAATCTAACAAAACCTTGACCTCAGAATTAGACTTAGCTAAGTCTGATGTTCGTCGGTTAGGTGAAGATAAATTAGCACTGAACGAGAAGATTAAGAGTGATGCTCTAGATAAGACCAGTCTGACTGACATTATAAATGAACAATGTATTAAAATAGACGGGTTATATCTAAACCTTAATGAGCTTAATAGAAATATAGCTATTAGGGATAAGGAGTTATCAGAGTCAAATATGAAACTGGTAGAGCTGAATAGAAAATTTGAAGGTTATAGAGCTTCTTCTTTGACCTTAGATAGAATCATTGGCTCTCAACGTAGTGTAAAGGATGTTACTGGCCTAGGATACTCAGATGTCCCTCCGCCTTTTAATGCCAATTACACTGCTTCCACTTCTGTTGACTTAGAAATGACAGATGTTAATCCTGAGACTGAGGATTTGGAAAATCAACAGTCTATTGCATCTGAGATCCAAAAAGAGACTGTCAATGATTCATCTTTAACCAAGAGTACAGTCAAATCTCTCACTAAAGTACAATTCGTATCAAGTGGGATGATTGGAAGTACTGATGGAAATAATGAAGTCATTAAGAAACATAAGGAGTTACCTTCAGTGTCTTTTGATCAGATAAAGAAGGAGTCTGCTAAGACTGCTAAGTCACGAAAGCAGATGTCATGCTTCAAATGTCATCAACGAGGACATGTCTCTTCTTGTTGTCCCAATAAGAAGAATGAAGCTGCTCCTAAGGGCGAGGCCAGTGATAAGTCTAAAAATATCTCTAGCACAGACAGGTTAGGTACCAGACCTGGTATTGGTATTAAACCTGTGACTGCTCTGAAAAGAGATGCGTCTCACAGTGTCTCGCCACCAAAACCTAAACGGCATGAAAACTCTGCTAAGGATCAGGTGCCGTCGAGGTTTATGACTCCGAGAAGGAACCAAAGTCATTTTGAGATTGGTTCTACATCTCGCACACAAGGAGTTTACCAAGGGTCCTATGATAATCGTAGCCAAGGGCAAAAATCCCAGGGTTATATTTCGGGGAGGGTTGGAAATCAATCAACTTATAGACCCAGGACCACTAATCATCAGCAAGCTGATGCGTCTTCAAAAGTGACCAAAGCTCCCAATGGGAAAAATGGTTACTTTAAAGAGCTACAGTTTGTCGATGATAAGGGACAAACCAAGACCGTAATGGCTTGGGTCCCTCTTGATAACTGATTGTTTACAACTTGTATGTGCAGGAGCAGACTGGGAACAATGATAATTGGTGGTATGTTGACAGTGGATGCTCTAGGCACATGACAGGAACCAGAAGTCTACTGACAGACTTCAGAGGTGGACTGAGACAAGGAGTGCACTTCGCCGGTGATAAAGGAGGAGTAATTACTGGGAAAGGAACAGTTTCTAATGGAACTTTGACTCTAGAGGATGTGAATTATGTTGAAGAACTAACGCACAACCTAGTGAGTGTTTCCCAAGTCTGTGATAAAGGTCATCCTGTTCTCTTCACTGAGAAAGAGGCCTTGATCCTGAAGCCGGGTTTTATCATTCCCGATAAATGGATACTGATGAAAGCTCCAAGGAAGAAGGACATTTATGCTATCAACATGAATGCTCCTATTACTTCAATGGTGTCTACTTGTCTGTTATCCAAGGCTTCAGAATCAGACTCTCTCCTATGGCATAGGAAAATGGCACACTTAAACTTTCGAAAAATGAACTATATAACCAAACATGGGTTAGTTCTGGGTGTACCACCGAAGAGTTTTGCATTTGAAGACAAGTGTATATCCTGCTTGAAAGGAAAACAGCATAAGAAACCACACAAGTCTAAAAATGTGAACTCTATTTCCTCGCCTTTTGAGTTGCTACATATGGATCTCTTTGGCCCAATAAGCAAGAGAAGCATAGGTGGCAAATGGTACTGTCTGGTTGTCACATACGATTTCTCTAGATTCTCTTGGGTATTCTTTTTGGGATCTAAGGATGAAACTCCGGGCATTCTTATGGAGTTTCTAGATCTAATAGAGAACATCTATAGAAAAAGAGTTAAGAGAATTCGTAGTGACAATGGGACCGAGTTCAAGAATTCTACATTGAATGTATATTGCTTAAGCAAAGGCATTCAACATCAATTCAGTGCACCATATGAACCTCAACAAAATGGTGTTGCTGAAAGGAAGAATAGAACTCTAATTGAAGCAGCGAGAACAATGCTTGCAGATTCAAGGCTTCCGGTCATATTTTGGGCAGAAGCAGTGAATACAGCATGTCATGTTCTCAATCGGGTTCTTACGGTTAAAAAGCAGAACAAGACATGTTATGAGCTTTTGAACAAAAAGAAACCAAACTTAAAAGGGTTTGAACCCTTTGGAGTTTCATGTACGTTGTTGAAAACAAGTCACCAACCTAAATTTGGTGAGAAGGCTGACGAAGGATACTTCCTAGGTTACATGCCTAACTCACCAAACAAAAGGGCCTTCAATAAAAATTCGGGACGTGTTGAAATAGTTTATAACATCGAAGTTACGAGCTATACACATGACTCACATAAGGGATTGGATTGGCAGTTTGACTATTCAGATCTTTTCAAGTCATTTAAAGTCCCTATCAGTGACTATGTCAGTAACTCAGACATTCCTGAGCATTTATTGTCGGGAGATGAGGATCCCACTCCTTCTCAAACATCGAGTGCTCAAACGTCTGATGCTAGGAATATTGTCGATACTGATGTGGTAACCCCTATCGAGTCACTACAACCTCAAGATGATATACCTCAAGAGAGTGAAGATCCTGAAATTGCTTCTCAAAGGATTATGGATGATGTTCTTACTCCTCTGAGACAATTAAGGATATCAACTACTAATGAAGGTATACCACCTTTGGAGGAAATTGGTGCCAACTTACAGGATGATATTCCAGTTGAACCTGTTACTTCAACAAGAATTAATAGGATTCATCCAATTGATAATATCATCGGTGATCCAAATTCTCCTGTTCTGACTCGAAATCAATCTAAAGCTAGTACATCTACTCATTCAAGCTTGTATGCTGAAATGAACGAGACAGGGATTTCTAATCTATGTCTATATTCATGCTTTATCTCACAAATTGAACCTAAAAATGTTCAGATAGCTTTGAAGGAAAATTCGTGGGTCGAGGCAATGCAGGAAGAACTGTCTCAGTTCACAAAATTGCAAGTTTGGGAGTTGGTTGACCTACCTGTTGGAGAATATCCAATTGGAACTAGATGGGTATTTAAGTGCAAGAAAGACGATCGAGGAATCGTAATTCGCAATAAAGCTCGTCTAGTTGTCCAAGGTTTTAATCAACAAGAGGGGATTGATTACAATGAAGTGTTTGCGCCTGTGGCTAGGCTTGAAGCAATTAGGTTATTCTTAGCATTTGCAGCCTCAAAGAAAATAAAAGTATTTCAGCTGGATGTTAAAAGTGCCTTCTTGTATGGCAAAGTCAAAGAAACGGTGTATGTTTCTCAACCACCGGGATTTACTGATCCAAAGTATCCAGATAGAGTATATCGTCTCGATAAGGCTCTATATGGATTACATCAAGCTCCGAGAGCGTGGTATGAGACACTGTCCACTTATCTTCTTGAGAATGGATTCACAAGAGGAAGAATTGACAGTACACTCTTTGTAAAATGGAAAAGAAGAGACTTTCTACTTGTTCAAGTATATGTTGACGATATCATCTTTGGGTCATCTGACGAAAGGATGTGTAGTGAATTTGAAAAGGTTATGAAGAACAAGTTTGAGATGTCAGCAATGGGTGAATTGACATTTTTCTTAGGATTGCAAGTCGATCAAAAGAAAGATGGATATTTCATTCATCAGACTAAGTATACTAATGAGCTTCTAGAACGATTCAAGATGGAAGAATCAAGAATTTTTCATACTCCTATTCCGGAAGCCCATGGTATTGGTCCAGATACATCGAGTGATAGAGACGTGGATCCTACTCTTTACAGGGCCATGATTGGATCACTAATGTATCTTACAGCATCAAGGCCTGATATAATGTTTGCAGTATGTGTCTGCGCAAGATATCAAGCTACTCCTAAAGAATCTCACATGCAAGCTGTAAAACGAATTCTTCGTTACCTCAAAGGGAAACCGAAGCTGGGACTTTGGTATCCGACAGATGGAGACTTGGATTTTGTGGCTTACACTGATTCTGATTACGGAGGATGCAATCAGAATAGAAAGTCTACAACCGGTGGATGTCAATTCCTAGGAGGTAGACTGGTCTCTTGGCAATGCAAGAAGCAAACATCAGTAGCCATTTCTACATGTGAAGCTGAGTATGTTGCAGCTGGCAGCTGTTGTTCCCAAGTTCTGTGGATACAACAACAATTGCTTGATTATGGGCTGAGTATAACAAATACTCCTATGATGATTGATAATGAATCAACGATCTCAATAACCAATAATCCAGTCAAGCACAATAACACTAAACATATTGATATTCGACATCACTTTATTAGAGACTGTGCTGAGAAAAACCTGATAAAGTTAGCTAAGGTTCCATCTGTGGATAATTTAGCAGACTTATACACCAAATCGTTCGACAGAGCTCGATTCGAGAAATTGGTGCAACTAAATGGAATGAGAAATCCAGAGGATTAGTCTTCCATAGAGTTATTTTGTAATAATTAGCTGGTCTTATTTATTAGTTTATGCCAATTTAAAAAAAAAAAAAAAAAAAAAAAAAAAGGGGGTAAGGCGTATGGCATTCATTTGCTTGTTACCGTTGGGGAATCGCCTCCGATAAAGGTTAAGTCTTTATCAACTGGGAAATGATAGTAAATTAGAGGAATTGGCTTAATAAATGTAGGTAAAAGTCTTAAGTTAGATGTGTTAGTAGATTTAAATTTGTTACATGAACTTTACATCTTTAAAACCAGGCCTTCACTTATCTTTATTTTAGTATACTCCTCTCTCCACACGATATAATCTACTTGAAAAACTTTAGATCTAGATAGCTTCATTATATGATGTACTGGTAGGCAATGTCTGCTTTGATTTCTGAGCATATAATAAGCTATAAATCTTCTGTGTGTTATCTCGTGTGATTTACTATATGACGTATGACATAAGTCTTAATTGATGAACGATAGTCTGACCATACACTGTTATCAAGAATCTATGAAAATATGTCAAGACAAATAATAAGAATTATGGCTGTTAGTGAAATTACTGGTGTCTCTATTGTACTAAGTACAGACCTGACCCCTTTAGTTTTGCCAATGGTTTCAAGCTTGGTTTGTCTATACTAAGGGATCTTATGTTGTACTAAGTACAGATCTAGAACCACTAGTATCTACAAAACGAGTTTGATATTTGTCACATTTACTCAAGGGTATGTCATATGTTTCGAAAAGAACATCATTTAGTGACCTCTATCTTGCAAAGTGAAAGAAACAGTGTTATGTGTTTTACTAAATTTCTCAGTATGTCATTTTTGAATCACATTTGGTAATACACATACAAACAATAAAAGGTTTGCTCGGAAATCAGTATAGACATTGTTTATATGGATTATAATACCGGTAATCATCTTGAACTGACTATGTTAATTAAACTAATTTATTTTGATGTGAATGGTATATTCTGTGGAGATAGGTAACCAAGTTATACTTTTATAAATATGAGTTGAACATTGGTTAAAGAATGTGAGCTATTATGTAACAAATTGAGAATTTCATAAGGTATGAATACTAACAATCTTCTTAGAACTTTTATTCATCAATTGGTTCAGCTTTTTCCTTCTGATATGATCCCGTTGTTGATTATTTCTTAACGCCCTCAATTAGGATCTATTTTACTTTATTTTATTTTATTGTAATTTTATCTTAGACAAAGTTCTTCATTAATACAAGGGTTGTTAATACCAATGTTTATTATGGATCATTGTGTTTTATTTATTTCACTTTATCTATTTATCTTTTCTTTTACTTCTATTTCTATTTTACTTATTGTTGTACTATTCGTATTATCGAATGATTGCATCACAAGTGAAAGATCCTCAGATTTTAGACTTGTGCTCGTTTTTCTAAGAACGACAAGTGAAAAATATTTTATTTTAGACTTGTGCACTATTCCATGAGAAAAACAAGTGAAAGATACGTGTATTTTAGACTTGTTTATTTTTAGGAACTTAAAAATTACGTTTTTATAATTAAAATGTATTTTTTAGACCTTTTTTGCGAATCCAGAACAGGGCTGCGAGTTGAACTCAACTCTGCGAGTTGAGTTCTGCGAGCCGAGTTCAAATGGGTAAAGGGGGCTGCGGGTTCAAATTCCACCCACTTGCGAATCCAAACACACCTGCGAACCCACACACATTGCGAGCCGAAATACCTTTCGATTTTATTTTCGAAATTTCAGCTTGTATAACGAACCTTTGACTATATACATTATATCCTACTTTGCATTCCGAATCTATTGAGGTATAAATCATAGAAATCCACCGCGTAATCTAATCATAATCGGCATTTTAAATAAAATGAGGGTTTTGGTTTTTAAAATTACAAATGTCATTCAAATCTTACTCAAATGGACAAGAAACCGTGGGTTTTATGTTAATAGGAGTATGTTGGAACTGAGAACATAAACTGATCATGCTAAATCTTCCAAGAATTTCAAATTTTTGATGATGTCATTTCTGCAGTTCATCCTGCGAGTTGAGATCCAACTCAACTCGCAGGTCAGCAGGTCAACGAGTCAACTTTCATCTGCGAGTTGAACTCCAAGTCTGACTTGCGAGTCCAACTTGCGAGTTGACTTGCGAGTCCAACCTGCGAGTTGACTTGCAAGTCTGACTCTGCGAGTTGAACTCTGCGAGTTGACTTTGGTTGACTATGCGAGTTGACTTTGGTTGACTTGCGAATTGACTTGTTTCTGCGAGTTGAACTCACTTGCGAGTTGAAATTTTTTAATTTTGTAACTTTGCATGTTTATTTAATTTACGAACTCTAGATTTTTTAATAGTTAAGAGTTATAAATTAATTAACAATTAGACGTGTAGACTTCAATGAAAAACACGTAAAATTGTCTACTTTTAAACTTATAAGGCTTAAGACTTTGAGTAATAAGCTATATACTTTTAAACGAATTGTCGAGAGTTAGAATTATTGACTTTATATATAATAAACGACTATAATTGTTAATTAAGTTTCATAACTTAATAGTTCAATTGTCGTTCGTCGAATATATAGGTCTTTCAATATTTGTTAATCTAATTGTCTAACATTTTTTTTTTGTGATTTATAATTTTACAGAAATGGCTTGACAATTCACCGCTCAGCACAACGTGCTCGTCGATCTGGATATCAATGCATGTGGTGCCGCCAGACTAGCTCAGATTCTCACATTCTTAGGTCGATCGAGGATTCAGTTTGCTGTTACAGAATCCCCAGCCTTATCAAAGGATCTTTTAGATCAATTCTGGGCTAATATCGAGTTCGACACAGTCGTCAACCCACCAGTGATTAGGACTAGAGTGAATAATCATCCGATTGTGTTTTCTTCTACTGACATCAGGCATATTTTACATCTGGGCACGGCTGATCAGGAAGATGGCCCAACCGAGTTCTCTTCAGATTTTCTTGAGGGTGCTCTAGGCCGTATGGGGTACGTGGGACCCATGCGAGGACGCCAGTTCTTGAAGGCTCTTGTCTTCGGTCAGTGGAGATTCTTATGGCACGTCCTAGTGACTGTTTTTGGTGCCAAGAAGGGAGGATATGATGAGCTGAGCCCTTCGCTTCTATCAGGAGTACTGTCCCTGGTTTACAATAAACCATACAGTTTCTCAGATTATATTTTTGGCGAGATTGCTCGACAGATCTCGGGAGCTGTTAGATCACAGTTCATGATCTACCCGAGATTCTGTATGCTGATTATTCGAGCCTCGATTCCAGACTTGCCGGACTTTCAAGCTGACTTAAAGGTTGACACTATCGGGCTGCGGGCTTATAATGCCATGTTTATGCAAACTTCGAGGAGGTTTGAGATGCAGCCACAGCTGACAGAGTTGTTTGGATTTTTGATTAATCCAACGTATGTGGCGCCACCAAATCATGGTTGGCTAGATGTTGATGTGGCCGAGGGTGCTCCTGAGCCACAAGAACTGATTGAGGAGGTTCTTATTCAAGCAAATCAGCAAGAGCAACAAGTTAATGTTGACATTGCAGCTGAAGTGGTGCAGCAAGTACTGGCTGAGAACGATGATGCCAATGATCCCATCATGCAGGATGTGGATCAGTATGTTGCTGAGGCACCAAAGTTTGAAGAACCATCCACAGAGGCACCTGATGCTGCTGGACCATCAGGAAGAGATGAAGAAGCTGCTCCGGCTTCTGAATATGATTCTGATGATGATGATGATGACTCTGGACCTCCTGGGTTTGTCTCTGGGATTCCAGAAGGGATGATTCGAAAAGGATCAAGACTGATTATGGATCCGGCACTAAAATTAAAGAGAAAAGCCGTTGATCATGATCCTGATTTTGTTCTTGTCGAAGAAGATGAGGATGAAGAAGAAGAGGAGGAGGTACTTATTACTTGACCTCGCAAGCTGCTCAGACAAACAGCTTCAACCTTTGCAGCTCATCTACAATCAAGTTCTACGCCCTCAGAGGCTGAAATGATTGCTGCTTTGGTTCGCCCGTCTTGGCACCCAAACACCAAATCTAGCAGGGTTGCGGCGCGTCTATTAACCGATGTTGCTACCGAGATAGCGAAGAAAATGCAACCGCCCGCTCCCACGCCACCAACCACCACTACTGCTGCTCCATCCACCTCCTCTGCGACTGATTCTGATCGTATTAATAGCTTAGAGTCCAGAGTTCGAGAGTTGGAAGAAACCGTCAAATTCTTGATTTCTCAAATGCTGTCTATGTCTGATAACATGACTAATCAGAATGATGCCTATTCACTGCTCATCAAGACGAATAACAATCTGATAGATGATGTAGCTGACAACAAGCAGAGGCAAATTGATAGACTTAATCGCCTTGCTCACATCTTTCTGAAGACGTGCCATCTCAGGGGGAGATTAAGGCCTTCCAAGAGTCTTGTAAAGAAGATGAGCTTGCGAAGAAAAAGAAGAATGATGAAGACGATGATCCCTCAGCTGAAAAGGAAAGTGAGCTGGCTGGTCCTTCAACGACTGGTCAGCAGACTACATTTCAGGGGGAGTCTGCTGAAGCAAGTGGTAGTGGAGCTGGTGCTGGTACTGCGAAGGGTGGAGCTGAAGAAGGTGACACTTGTATTAATATAGACTGATTGTAATTATTAATACACTGTAACTTTGAATTATTTTGTAATATAATTCTGTAATTAAGATGTTTAAACTTGAATGTTTAAAATGTTATAATTATGAATGTTCGTATATTATAAGCCTTTTGTAATTCTAGATTGACTATGATCGATAAAAGAGTTATAGGATCATATAATATATGATGTTCGCATATTATAAGACTTATTCAAATTTTAGATCGATTATCATAATCGATGAAAGATTTGAATAAGTATATATATAATATATTTTAAATACTGATACATACATGGATAAAGAAGGCCCGGAAGGTGATGGGATGTTGGATGATGGGTTGGCGCTTACTATTGGGTTTGAAGCTGGTTTGGGCTCAATGACCCATGGAGTGTGCATGGTAACCTTGGTGGAATAAAGTTTGCATGGTGCATTTAATTATGAACGAATTTTCAGTTTTATAATGTGGTTTTATTATGTTTTAATTAGTCTTTAATAGTAGTTAAAAGTCCTCATTATTGTAAGGCTCTTGGAGGTTTGTAACCTACCAATTTTGTAGGCATTATTGCCATTTTCGTTTTTGTTGAGGGCAATCAGATTTTGAAGAAGAAAAAAAAATAACAAAACTCTCTAGAATTATTGTTATAATTCTTTTGATTGTCATTTTTGGGATGTTTTCCTGATTTTGGCCAGATTCAAATCAATAGGTCTTGATTTGCAATCTGTTTAGCAAATTATAGGTCTAATTTGTTAAACACATCTATCCTACACACTAATTCCTATTTGTTCCAGCCCATACACGCATCATTAGTGGTATCAGAGCCATGAATTTCGATGAATCCAGATTTCCTACAACAACTCCGTGAGGCTTTAAGAGGCTTGCAAGAAGAAGGACGACGGTTGCCTATACGAGGGCAGCCAAGATCAAGGGAGGAGTTTAAGGTGAACGAATTGCCTGAATTTGCTGGGGGTACAGATCCAGAAAAGTATTTGGAGTGGGGGAGAAAGATTGAACGTATGTTTGACTTCAAAGAACTTGACGATGAGAAGAGGTGCAAATACGCAATTCTGAAATTGAGTGGTGGTGCTTCTTTGTGGTTCGAAGGGCTTAAGGCTAAGAGGACACGGGAAGGCAAAGAAAAGATTTCTTCTTGGGATTCTCTCAAAAGAAAGCTGAAAAAAAGGTTTGTTCCCATAAATCACCGGATTACCACTTATAGAAAAATAGCTGAATTGAAACAAGGCAAGATGAGTGTGGCTGAATACATTGATGAATTTGAAAAACTAACACTAATGGGTGATTTAGAAGAAGTGGAGGAGCAGAAAATGTCTCGATTTTTGCGCGGTTTGAATACGAATATTGCAAATGTTGTTGATTTGTACCCATATGCTGATTTTGGTACACTTTGTGGGTTGTGTATAAAGTTGGAAAATCAGGGGAAAATAAAGTATGTAGGGGGTTCTAATATGGATTCTATGAAGCCTAGACCTTGGGCTAAACCCGAAACTACTACACCTAGTCACGTGGGTGCAAGTAGCTCTTCAGCTGCTCCTAAGATAGTGACTCCAACCAAGGAAACAAGCCTGTCCAAGGTTCGTTGTTTCAAGTGTCAAGGGTTCGGACATTTCCAAAATGCATGTCCAAATAAAAGAATAGTGACTTTAAGGGAAGCCCTTGATTGCCGGGAAGAGCTGATCGAAGAAGAGGAAAGGTTGGGTGACGTTTTTGTGTTTGAAGAGAAAGAGGATTCCGAAGAGGAGGAAAGTTATGAGGCACCGTCTTATGACACGACTTTGGTTCTTAGAACATTACAAACTAAAGTTGTGCATGCTGATTCCGATCAAAGAGACCAACTTTTCCATACCAAATGTCTCATCAAAGACAAATGGTGTAGCGTGATTATTGATGGGGGAAGTTGCACTAATGTTGCTTCTAGTGAAATGGTGTCAAAATTGGGTTTACTCACTACAGCCCATCCTAAACCATATGCACTACATTGGTTAGATGATGGCAATAAGGTGAAGGTGTCAAAACAGGTTAGGGTTGGATTAACTATGGGTTCGTACAAAGATGAAGTCCTTTTGATGCGTGTATGGGCTGGAACAAATAGGAATTAGTGTGTAGGATAGATGTGTTTAACAAATTAGACCTATAATTTGCTAAACAGATTGCAAATCAAGACCTATTGATTTGAATCTGGCCAAAATCAGGAAAACATCCCAAAAATGACAATCAAAAGAATTATAACAATAATTCTAGAGAGTTTTGTTATTTTTTTCTTCTTCAAAATCTGATTGCCCTCAACAAAAACGAAAATGGCAATAATGCCTACAAAATTGGTAGGTTACAAACCTCCAAGAGCCTTACAATAATGAGGACTTTTAACTACTATTAAAGACTAATTAAAACATAATAAAACCACATTATAAAACTGAAAATTCGTTCAATATTTCGATAAGAAGCTGAAAGTATTCAGTTCGCTTCCTCGATTTGAAATTCGAGACTTGGCATGCTTAGAACTGATAAATCCCAGTAATGATCCCTACGCAACGTATGTTGAGAGAATCATTCGGACTGAGGGTAGATCAATGAAGTTTGAGAAGATTAAGCCAAGAGTCGGAAAGACGATCAAATTAAAGGAATGAAGTCAGAGAACTGGCCGAAGATTAAGGAAGAAAACTTATCCAGCTGTCAAGTGCATACAGCAGATACCACTGAAGACAATGCCACAGAATATTCTGGGAAATCTTCTGAACTGGCACGTGGACTCAGAGACTGGTGAAGCTGTCATGGTTGAAGCTGATGATGAAGTCGAAGGAGGAGAAAGAGTAATTCTAACAGTCTATGACCATCGACACACTGATGAATCTGTCGAGAAAGGACCTGTTGAAGTTAAACGAAAACAGGATCTTAACGACTGAAGCATGGGGTGATCTTGCAAGAGATTATCAATTAATGGTGAAGACTTATATTAGAATGAAGATTCATATGGGCAGTAGTATTTACAAGTAAAGACCAAAGACAAAGTTGAAGATAACGACACTAGAGCTATTGTCAAGGGGGAGTCTGTTGGGACATGTTATTGTGACAATAGATCTAGCTTGTAATAGGACTAGTGTATTTATTATCAAACTTGTATAAATTGGTTTAGACTTGTAAATATATGATATTAACTTGTTATTATTATTTGTTTAAAGTTATTAGACAAATATCGATTTTAAGTTAAAGTCTGAATCGCGAATTGAGAAGTCAACTCGCAGGTCAACAGACTTGCGAGTTGAGATCTCAACTCGCAGTCCAATCTGGACTCGCAGCTCTCAGCAGCGAGTTGAGATCTGGGCTCGCAGCTTTCTCAGTTCGCAGGACCTACCTGCGAGCTGAGATGTGGGCTCGCAGTCCATCTGGACTCGCAGGCCCATGGGCTGCGAGTTGAGTCAACTCGCAAGCCCCATGGCCTGCGAGTTGAACCAGATATAAATATTTTAATGCTGCTCATTATTAGAAATCTAGAAATCCGTGCTCTTTATACACACACCAAATATTTAATTACTCTCCTCGTTTTTCGTGCAGATATATTTATTATAGTATTAAAGGCTCGGTTTTGAGTGATTAACTTAGTTAATAATCAAAACGAAGTCCTTTAATTGATAGTAAAGTTATATAAGCTCAAACCTAACGTATTGAGGGATTCCGCACCTCAATACTTAAAGATAATCCGTTATCGAACCAAGATCTAGCGACCTTACATTCCAAGAACAAGTGATATTGCTTCAACATCTTCCGTCTTACCACCTGTTACTGCTGAACCTATTGATGATCAAATGGCTCCTGAGAATGAAGAAAATTTTCATGAAACATTGTCTGAATTAGAAACTTCTTCGTTGGATGCAAGCACTCATGATGATTCTATCGAAGAAACTTTGACCAACATTGATCCAACTATTGTTTCTAATGTTCCTAATCTTAGAGTACATTCAAGACAGTCTTCAGAAAACATCATTGGAAATTTACAGGATGGCGTACAAACTAGACATCGTGTTCAACAAAGCTTAATTGCTAGTTTGGAATCATGTTTCTTGTCACAAATTGAACCTAAAAATGTCAAAATGGCTTAACAAGAGCCATCATGGGTTGAGGCTATGCAGGAAGAGCTACAACAGTTCGTAAAAATGAATGTTTGGACCCTAGTAAAGTTACCTAAGGGTGTTCACTCTATTGGTACTCGCTGGGTGTTTCGAACGAAAAAGGATGATCGTGGAGTTATTGTGCGAAATAAAGCCAGACTTGTAGTTCAAGGCTTCACTCAGATTGAAGGTCTTGACTATGACGAAGTTTTTGCTCCAGTTGCACGTCTTGAATCAATTCGAATATTTCTCGCGTATGCGGCATTTAAAAGATTCAAAGTGTACCAGCTTGATGTAAAAAGTGCGTTCTTATATGGAAAGGTTCATGAAGAGGTGTATGTTTGTCAACCACCTGGATTTGAAGATCATCAATTTCCTGATCATGTTTACAAGCTTGACAAAGCATTGTATGGTCTTCATCAAGCACCACGAGCATGGTATGAGACTTTGTCTCAACATTTGCTTCAAAATGGCTTTTCAAGGGGGCAAATTGATAGTACTCTCTTCATAAAGAAGTCTAAAGATGACTTGCTTCTTGTGCAAATATATGTGGACGACATTATTTTCGGTTCGACTGACGACAAACTTTGCAAAGAGTTCGAAATGATCATGAAGTCAAAGTTTGAGATGAGTTCTATGGGAGAGTTAAACTTTTTCTTGGGTTTACAAGTTAAACAAACCGAAAAAGGGATATTCATTCACCAGTCAAAATATGTAAATGACATTTTGACTCGTTTCAAAATGACTGATTGCAAAATTGCTGGCACTCCAATAGAAGTTAATCACAAATTAGGACCATGTCCTAAAGAAGAAGATACGGACCAACATGAATATAGATCAATTATTGGTTCTTTAATGTATCTTACAGCGTCACGTCCGGATATCATGTTTGCCGTTTCTATTTGTTCACGATATCAAGCATGTCCCAAGATTTCTCATCTTAAAGCTGCAAATCGTATCTTTTGTTATCTTAAGGGCAAGCCATATCTTGGTTTGTGGTATCCTCATGATGAAAATTTTCAGCTTTCCGCCTTTTCTGATTCGGACTATGGGGGTTGTAATATGGACAAAAAGTCTACAACAGGAGGCTGTCAGTATTTAGGATATCGTCTTGTCTCATGGCAGTGCAAGAAGCAGACAACTGTCTCCACATCGTCTGCAGAAGCTGAATACATCGCTGCCTCGAGCTGTTGTTCACAAGTTTTGTGGATTCAGCATCAAATGAGGGATTACGGTTTACTTTTTACTAAAACTCCTATTCATATTGATAATACTGCTGCTATTTCCATAACACGCAATCCCGTACAACATTCAAAAACAAAACATATCGAAATTCAATATCATTTTATACGGGATTGTTATGAAAAGCAACTGATTTCCCTTGTTCAAATCGACACTTTAAAACAAAACGCTGATATTTTTACAAAGGCTTTTCTAAAAAATCGCTTTGAAGAACTTGTCAAACTGGTTGGGATGCGCGATCTTGAACTTGATTTAAAATTGACTTAGATCACTTTTTCTTATAAATAAAAAAAAAAAAAAAAACAATTTTAGAGAAAAAGGGGGAGAGTTTGGTTTGTAAAAATCAGGAAAATGATAGTACATCACGGAAACATGAATAAAAATGGATAGTCTTAAGTATTTTGTTTGTTATATCAGTAGACTTTGTGTAAATAATTTTTGATCAAATATTTTGATTCTTAAATGAAAAATGTCTTGGTCTACATTTTAAGAATTCTGACTGGATTATTTTTCAAAATAGAGAGAAAAGTATGCTCTTAACATTCACACATCAATTTTCAGTGATTATACCAATTGAGATATATATATATATATATGTATATAACTTTGAACAAAAAGAGCCAATGAGGCCATATAGGTGAATACTTTGAGAGGCACAGTGTATAACTGGGGCATGTAAGACCGTCGTTGCTTGTAAGTCCTAAACGGTTATATACGTACTTAATTTTGAACATAAGTCCGTTGTTGCAGTTCTTAATTGAGTGTGCTAAAAATCTTAAAAGTCAAAAGATACGATAAATCGTACATATTAGTATTATCCTATTTTTTGTCTTTTGGAGAAATGTCTGAATGTACAGTATATGGTTGTCGGCTTGTGAGTCCGTATGTGCATGTAAGTCCAAAGCAACTATGTACGTTATTCACTTGAATGTACTTCGACATAATCCACTGCTAGTTATGTTCAAAAAATAGATATATATGATAAGAAAAGTATCTCAAAAGGTGTGATCATTGATTAGTGGTTAAATCAAGCTGTGATGTTCAGTGTATAATTTTCAGAATTTTTTTTTTGAAAGATATGATAGTGTTATTTTTGAAATGAGAAGATCATGTTTGTTATCATTTGAAAATTAGAAAAATTGATTAATAAACTTTGTACTTCAAGTTTTTACTGATAAATCAAGCTTAAAACTTTTGATAATCTTAATAAAAACATGTTTCGTACTGATATGATTCCTAATCAGATTCAAATCTCCTTCAGAAAAAGATTGTTTAAATTTTTAATTTGAATTTGAATTTTTTATTCTATGTTATTTTTGATCAAAATGTC
This sequence comes from Logfia minima, assembly GCA_963921325.1. Classification (NCBI taxonomy): domain Eukaryota; kingdom Viridiplantae; phylum Streptophyta; class Magnoliopsida; order Asterales; family Asteraceae; genus Logfia; species Logfia minima. The sequence goes on from OY992764.1 coordinate 30,496,539, forward strand.
GTTTACAGTCTTGTTCAAGAAAATGCATCTGGAAAATAAAAGTTCAAAGTGATAAAAAAAAAAAAAAATTCCACAAGTGATAGTCTGCGATTTTAATCATGCGATTTTATTATTAAGTTCGCTTATGCGACTTTAAGGTAAGTTCGCATGACCTGTTTAGTATAAATACATAACCCACGCGACTATACTTAATCATTTCTGATTAAGCTTGTGCGATTTTATACGCGACTTTACTCCAGCGATTCTGCGAACTTACTGAAATTTCAAAATTCTTGAGATTTAATCAGTGAAATCAGTTGAAATTTGTTTCTACTGGTGCGGTTTTATCAGAATAATTTAAGGTATTCATTTTAAGTCTTTATTTCATTGTATTTCATGATTAATTGATTGAAATTGTTCGGATTAGGTTTTATGATAAATGACGTCATGAAAATTGCTTGAAATATTGATTAAACTGATATACATGTTTGTTTTTGATGAATGCGGTCTATTGGTAAAGTTCTGGATATCAATTATACGTTCCTGATATGTTTTGTACTTAATTTCAAAAACTGATTGTTCGTCATGCGAACTTACTCTGCGAACTTAATGTGCGAACATATTCTGCGAACTTATATTTGAAAAATTGTCTGAGATTTTGTTCTGCGAACTTATTATGCGATTATATCATGTGAACTTGTCTGAGACTTTAACATGAGAACTTGTCTGAGACTTTAAAACATGCGAACTTGTTTAGAGACTTTATCATGAGAACTTAGGATGAGACTTTATTTAGAGACTTTATTCTAAGACTTTAAGTTCGTCATGATATGTTGATTTCAAGTCTTTTAACTGTTAATCTTAACAATCTATCGTGCACATTGCTATATTTTTATAGATTACAGATGGCTGATCCTAAGATGTTTGAAGGAAGGCACAACACCATTGCTTTAATTGATACAACTTTAACAAGTGCTGAGCCTTATTTGGATTTGTTGTACTTCTTACAACGATCAAGAATCCATTATGCACTCACTGCATCTACACCAGTATATGCCAATCATATTATAGACTTCTGGTCTAATGCGACTCAAGATATGGTCGATGGTGTACACAGATTGGTTACCACTGTCCTTGATCAACAAGTAATTATTACTGAGGATACAGTGCGTACGGTGTTGCAATTTGGGAATGATGCTAATTCAAGAATACTTTCCCTGCAACTTTGGTTTCTGGATTCTTTCAGAGAATAGGATATCCAGATATCTCACCAGATCAATACAGGAAACAGAAATTATGTCCAGTATGGAGGTTATTCATGCACTTCTTGATTGTATGTTTGTCTGGACGAAAAGGAGGATTAGATGGAATGGGTCAGAGTTTGGCATCTGCTATGGTTGCTCTTACACTGAACAAGCCCTACAACTTCTCAGGATATGTCTTTGCAAACTTAATATCCAACATTTCAAGTCATACAAAGTTTTACATGTTTCCACGATTTGTACAGCTAATTCTCAATCACTTACTGCCAAATCTACCAAATCAAGGGATGCTTAATCTACGGTTAATTCCAATGACCAAGAGGGTTTACATGGATTGTCAGAATTACGGGCGAAATCCAACTCCAACATTGATTCCAGTGTTTGGACATATCATTGATGAACACTATCAAGCACCAGTAAATGATAATTGGTTAGATGATCAAGAAATTCAAGAAGATCAAGAGCAAGAGGATGATGAACAACTTTTTGAAGCTCAGGTTGGAAATGAGAATGAAGACTTTGCTGAAAACATACAAGCGAATGAACCTGAAGAAGTGGGACCCAGTGAACCACAAACACATGAAGTTAATTCTTCTAGTTCAAATGAAACAAGTTCCTCAAGTGAATCAAGTGATGACACAGAAGAAGCTGAAGAACGAATACAACTTGAAAGAGAAAGAAATATAAGAAGGGAACGATTGCAAAAAGGCAATACTGAACTTAAAAGATTCTGACAACAGTCAAAACAACAGAAAAGAACTCTTGAAGCCGAGGCTGCAGATTCAGATTACGTTCCTGATGAACCTCCTCGTACTAAGCAAAGAAGAACTCGTGCTTCAACTTCACAAGTGCCTGTCAATCAACCTACTCAACAAGAATCGATGACATCTTCTCAATCACCTCCGACTCCAAAAGCACAAACTTCAACTTCTGCTCCAATCTTAATGTCACAATTGTTAACGATAATGGAAGAGTTGAAAACATCGTTTGTAGATCAATCAAAGCTAATTGAAAAACAACAAGAACAACTGGATGCTCATGCAAAATTAATTGAATCTCAAAAAGAATTGATTGATGCCCAATATGAAAGAATTGCAAAGTTAGAACAAGAAAGAGATGAAAAGAAAAATTCTGTTGTTCAGGGGGAGAATATAGAAGAGGAGAAAGAGGAAGAAGAAAAAGAGGAAGAAGAGAAGGATGAAGAAGAAGAACAAGATGAAGAAAAAGTTGATTCTTCTTCTGATGATGATGATGCTAATGATGATTCTGATGATAAGGGAGATGGTGGAGCACAACCACAAATGGAAAACACAGAATCTGAAGCTGTTGATGAACAATCAGAATTTATGAGCGAACAACAACAGTCTGAGCAAACACATGAAAATAAACTACAAATGATTGTATATACTGGGCCAAGTGATAAATCTTTGAATGTGGAAGAAGATTTTCTGAACATTGAACCAATATCAGTATCATTTAATTTTGAAGAAAATCTAATACCGATGTTAGAATATCTGGATAGAGAGATGGATGGATTGAATCAAGACTCAGAAGAAACTGTATCTGAAGAACTAACTTACAATCCGTTTGAATTTTCAAGTGAAGGTGAAGATATTGAGTTTGATAGTGTTGATGTGAATGATGACTTATGTGATGATGTTGTATTTGAAAGTGATGATGAGAATGATAGTGAAGAATTAGATGAAGAGATTGAAGCTGAGGCAAATCCTGAAATTCCAGAATGTTCAAGTTCTACTAAGCGTTCGGAATGGTTCAGAATACCTACACAAGCACCAATGGTTAAGAAGAAACTCTACAAAGTAAAGGGTGAATGTAAAGGTCAAATAATAAGTTGGAAATTTGATGATGACTTGAATATGATAGTGGTGAAGAGAACTGGTGGATTGCAATACTTTAAGAGAAGCTTTAAAGATTTGAGTACTCTTCTGAAGTGTGAAATATACAAGTTAGCTCAGCTAAATATCATTAATCACTCAGGATCGAGCATGGGAAGATACATTGAAAGCAATGTACAGAAAGAAGTAAGGCATGGATTTAATTTGATGAAGCCTACTCTTGGCAAAAGAAAGATTTACAAAAAGAAGATTAGTGCTTTTACAAACAAACCATGGGTGAGAATGGTTTATCCTCCGGTTAAAGCGTTAAAGAAAATTCCATTGGAAAAGCCACCAATTAACTTTGCTGAAAGATTGAAATGGTGGTACTACAACGGAACTACTGGAGAAGCTTGTATTGAAATATTCAAGGATGAACAAAAGGAAAAGATTGAACAAGTCTTTGTTTATGATCCGATTAGTTTGATAAATCTCTCAAAGCAAGACTTACTGATGCTCAAAGACAACCACATAATGTTCAACAAGAATGAAGAAAAGGAAGCTTTAAAATTTCATAACGTGGTGAAAATATGCATAAGGAATGGAATCTGTGCTGGAAGCAACCTCCCGAGTAAATGGATTTGAAGATAGAAGACAATTAATCAAGCTACTGACAAGGGGGATTTTGTTGATACATGTACAGTGTCAGCAACTTGATCAAAGACTTAGAAATCAGAATTTTTGTTTATGCGACTTTACTTAGCAAATTTGTGTTTAGTGTCGCATATGCGACTTTATAGTTAGTGTCGCATAGTTAATTAGTGTCGCGTATGTTATCTATAAATAGGCTGACTTTGTTCTTCATTTGGACGACACAGAATATCTACATTTAAGAGAAACTATTGTCATTTCAATTGTAATCATTCCTGTACTGATTCAATCGATTGATAATAAAAGAAAACCATTATTTACATCACTCGTTCAATTTCTATACGTATTACTCAATTGTTTGTAGGATTCCGCACTCAGACAATTGTGATTGTGATCTGATCCAGATAGAATACAAGACCTACAAAACCATTGAGGCTGCTTTTTATATAATAATGGGAACTTACATGACCGAGTTACATGTCTTCGAAAAGAGCTTGATGAAGTGCAAAGGGCCCTTGATTTAGACCCCTCTAATTCAGATCTTCATGAAGAGGAGGCTTACTATTTGAATTCGTTTATTGAAGCTACTCTTATGGAAGAACGGTTTCTTCAACAGAAGGCTAAAATTAAGTGGCTCAAAGTGGGGGATTCTAATTCGGCATACTTCCATAAGTCGGTTAAGAGTAGAGCTGCTCGTAGTCGTATTGATGCCATTTCTGATGTTAATGGCAATGTTGTCCATGGGGCTGATGTTGCTCAAGCGTTTGTGACACATTATACCCAATTTCTCGGTGTTGAAGGTACTACTACTAATCTTAATACTCATTTTGTAACAGGTTGTCTCAATCTCAGGCCTTAAATATGATTCGGGGCGTTACGAGCAATACTTCTGCTTTTTTTAAGCACTCGTGGGATACTATTGGTAGTGAGGTTGTGGCTGCGATTCAAGAATTCTTTGTTAATGGGAGTTTGCTGAAGGAGCTCAACCATACGATTATTGCTCTTATTCCTAAGGTTGCTTCTCCTTCTCGTATTAATGATTTTTGGCCCATTTCATGCTGCAATGTGTTGTTGAAGTGCATCACTAAGATTCTTTCATATCATATGAAAGAAGGTTTAAATGCACTTGTGAGTGATAATCAATCAGCTTTTGTCCCGGGTCGTAGAATCTCGGATAATATTCTTCTGACTCAAGAGCTTATGCATAATTATCATCTTGACCGTGGTCCCCCGAGGTGTGCGTTTAAAGTGGATATCCAAAAGGCTTATGATACGGTTGGTTGGGTTTTCTTAAAGGCAATTTAAGTGGGTTTGGGTTTCATTCAAAGATGATTGCTTGGATTATGGAGTGTGTTTCGAGTACTTCATTTTCAATTAGTATTAATGGTGTGCTTCATGGTTTCTTTAAAGGTAGAAGGGGTCTTCGTCAAGGTGATCCTATGTCTCCTTATCTTTTTACTCTAGTTATGGAAGTCTTAACTCTTATTATCAAAAGAAGGGTTCGAAATTCGGATGCTTTTGCGTTTCATCATAATTGTTTGAAACTAAACATTGTGAATCTTTGTTTTGCGGAGGATTTGTTTCTGTTCGCCCATGGTGATGTTGGTTATGTCCGTGTTATTAAGAATGCTCTTGATGAGTTTAAATTGGTTTCTGGGTTGGTTCCAAGTATCCCCAAGAGTACTGCTTATTTTTGTAATGTTTGGCAACATGTTAAGGTTTCTATTCATGATATGTTACCTTTTATTGAAGGTACGCTTCCGGTTAAATATTTAGGTATGCCGCTTGTTTCCAGTAGATTGGTTTATAGAGATTGTCAGGAATTGATTGAAAAGGTTCAGAACAGAGTTAATGATTGGAAGAACAAGTTTCTTTCCTTTGCGGGTCGATTGCAGTTGGTTCAATCTGTTCTATCTTCTATGCATGTTTATTGGGCCTCATGTTTCATCTTACCTACTCGTATTATTTTGGATATTGAAAGGCTGATGCGTGGTTTTCTATGGTGCCAAGGGGATATGCGTAAGGGGAAAGCTAAAGTTGGGCCTCGGTTTGTCTTCCTAAGAGTGAAGGAGGTTTGGGTATCCGTAGTTTAAATGCTTTTAATATTACTTTGGTTACTTCTCACATTTGGAGTCTTCTAACCCAAAAGAAATCTCTTTGGGTTAAGTGGATTCATGCTTATAAGTTAATGGGTCGTAACTTCTGGGGATTTCCCGGCCCGTGGAAACATGAGTTGGGGATGGCGAAAATTACTACAAGTACGCCCAATGATTCGTGAGTTTGTATGGTATAAATTGGGAGATGGCAAGACGACTTCCATTTGGTTTGATAATTGGTGTGAGTTAAGTCCTTTGAGAAATATTCTATCGATTCGGGATATTACTAGGAGTGGTTGTCTTATTTCGTCCAAAGTGGCTGATCTGTGTCAGGATGGGGCGTGGCAATGGCCAAGTATATGGGCTGCTCACTTTTTTTTTTGGGGCTGCTCACTTTCCGGGTGTTTATAATATTGATCCGCTTGGTCTTGTTCCTAATACCCATGATGAGCTTCTATGGAAGGATAGAACTGGTCATTTACAAGTGTTTTCAGCTAGAATGGTTTGGGTTTGTATTCAGTCTAGAGAGGTGGAGGTGGAATGGGCTAAGGTTGTTTGGTTTGCGCATTGTATTCCTCGGCATGCCTTTGTTCTTTGGTTGGTTATTAAACGTAAATTGAAGACGCAAGATGTGTTGGGACAATGGGATGTTAGTAATATGGCTAACTTAAACCTGTTTCAATGCCCTTTATGTGAGTTGCAGCTGGACTCGCATGAGCATCTGTTTTTTGAGTGCAGGTTTTCGTCTGAAGTGTGGAAGATGGTTCGGTCCTTCATGGAGTCGTTATCCCCTATTTTAAATGATATTCTTACTTGGCTTATTCCTAGAGCTAACTCTCGGGCGGTTAAAGGTGTTCTCCCCAAGTTGGTGTTCGCTGCTGCAGTTTATTTTATTTGGCAGGAGCGTAATTTTCGGCTTTTTCAAAAGACGAAGCGGTCCACAGAGCAGGTGTGTGCAGTCATTTTATCGACTGTCCGTCTTAAACTTATGTCGTTTCGCTATAAGAAGTCAAAGAATGTTACTGTTCTGTTCGAGAAGTGGAAATTACCTAAATTACTTGTCCATGATGAAGTTCAATGTTAGAGATCTGTGCTTGGATGGTTCAAGATGGGAGATCCTTCTGAGAGTTGTACTCTTTTTCCTTCTCCAAGGTTTTTCCCACTGGGTTTTTCTTGGGAAGGTTTTTTAAGGAGGCAGTCTCTTTTGGATTATTATTCTCCCTATGAGGTACTGATGATATGGCTTTGGAGTTTGGTTTGTTGCTTTGGTTTACATGTCCTAACTATGCTTGAGTATGTTAGATAGTTGGTTAGGATTTTGTTTGTGTTTATGGCATGTCATAAACACGTTTGTTTTGGTTGTTTAAGCTTGTAGTTTGAGGTTAATGTGGTTTTCTGCCACATTCCATTTGTACTTAATTTGTGATTAATATATTTTACCAGGTAGATTACCCTTTACCCCCCCAAAAAAAGTGATGATGTTGATGAGATAATCTGTTTTATCAAAAAGATGGAAACTATGAATGGAAAAAGAATCATAATGATCATAAGTGACAATAGAACAGAGTTCAGAAATAATGTCTTAGAAACATTCTATGAAGATAGGGGCATTTCTCAAAACTTCTATGCTCCTAGAACTCCTGAACAGAATGGTATTACTGAAAGAAAAAATAGAACTCTTGTTGAAGCTGCTAGATCTATGCTAGTTGATGCTAGTCTGAAGGGCTATTTCTGGGCAGAAGCTATCAGCACAACATGCTTTATTCAAAATAGATCTATCATTGTGAAAAGGCACAATAAGACAGCGTATGAAGTTCTCAGAGGAAGGAAACCAGATATTAGTTTCTTTCACATTTTTGGAAGTACATGATATGTACTTAACACCAAAGATCAGCTAAAGAAGTTTGACCCCAAAGCTGATGAAGACATCTTCATTGGATACTCTCTGGTATCCAAAGCCTTTAGGGTGTACAATCTGAGAAGAGAAACAATTGAAGAATCTATTCATGTCAACTTTGAAGAATGCTTCAACTCAGAGAGAAACTCTTCTGATAATGTTGACACATTTCACTTTAAAGACTTCATCAATCCTTTTACTAACCCTGATGATACTCTCTCTGATGACATTCCAAACCCTACTCCTCTATCCACTAGTCCTGATAATTCTGAACACCCAACAAACTCTTCTCCCATCTCTGACAATTCATCTCTAAACCAAAATCTTAACTCACCATCTACTGTGAATCTATCACTGATAATGAAGTTCAAAATCAACAGATTATTCTATCTCCTCACATTCCCACCAGAGTTACAAAATGGACTTGCTATCACCCAATTGATCAAATTGTTGGTGATCAAGAAGCTAGTATTCAAACAAGAACTAAAGCTACCAGCAACATGTTGCCTCTATGTCAACTTTGTCTCTCTAATTGAACCAAAGAAGATAAATGAAGCTATTGAAGATGCTGATTGGATTAATGCTATGCAAGAGGAGGTTATGCAATTTGAAAGACATCAAGTGTGGAAGTTGGTACCTAAACCTAATAACAAAACCATCATAGGTACCAGATGGGTTTTTCGTAACAAGATGGATGAAAATGGCATTGTGATCGACAAGATTGGTTGCTTAGGGTTACAGACAAGATGAAGGCATTGATTATGATGAGACCTTTTCCCTTGTAGCTAGTCTGGAAGCTATCAGATTATTTCTTGCATTCGCTGCTCACAAGAAATTTAAGGTCTATTAGATGGACGTCAAGAGTGCCTTTTTGGATGGTGAACTGTAAGAAGAAGTTAATGTAATGCAGCCTCCTGGGTTTACTGATCTAAAATTTCCTACACATGTCTACAAGTTGGATAAAGCTCTCTATGGACTTAAACAAGCTCCTAGAGCCTGGTATGAAACTCTCTCTGAATTTCTTTGCAAAAGTAAATACACACGTGGTATCATTGACAAAACTTTCTTTTATAAAAACGTTAGAGATGATATCATTATTGTTCAAATCTATGTTGATGATATCATCTTTGGTGCTACTGATGAAAACTTATGCAAAGAATTTTGCTCTCTAATGTCTAAAAAGTATGAGATGAGCATGATGGGTGAATTAACTTTCTTTTTGGGTTTACAAGTTAAGCAATCTGACAGAGTAATCTTTATCTGTCAAAGCAAATATATAAAAGATTTACTCACTGAGTTTAGTTTTTGTGATAACCGTCAAAAATCTCATGTCATTAGTGCACTTAAATTCTTAGTATATCTAATTACGTTTACAGCACTCTAAAACCTAGTGAAAAGTCTAGGTTACGACTCCTTAAGTACCGAAACCGTAAGTTACCGAAATCGCGTAACATTTTAGAAGATTGCTTAGCGGACTTTAAGACCGTTAGGAACATTAAATTAGGTTACAAAGTGCCAAAGAATACAAATGAAATTAAATTTCATACGTCATCACAAAATATTTATCATATCTCAAAAATCGGAATTTAATCGGAAATTCCGTAACTCGGTAAATACAACCGAAAATCGATTAATTAACTAGCGAATGTCAATCGTAAATGAATCAAATACAATTTCATGAAAATTGTAAAATTATAAAATAAAGTTTCATAACTCAAACTTTAACCACAAAAACAAAACAATTAAAGTTTACATAATACACAAAATTGCACAAATTAAATTATGTAATATAAGGGTTTTATTTACTTAATTATTTAACAAATTTAAAATAAAAGAAACCCCCCCCCCCTTTTCCCACTCAAAACTCATTTACACTCCACTCACTCTCTCATTTGTTTTCCAACACACACTTGCTTTCTCTCCAACTTCCTCTACCTCTCTCTCTCTAAACACCCCAAGGAACAACCCAGATTCATCATCAATCCAGAATATTTAAGGTGTCTTTGAGTTCCATCAAGAACACCAAGGTACACAACAACATATTCAACACTTTTCTTTCAATTTCATGCATGCAAAGAAATCTAAGTTTGGTTTTGGTTTTGTTTTTGTATATTTAGTTCATGTAAACACTCTTAAAAACTTTTGCAAATGAATTAGTAGTAGATATTTACAACTATTGAGGTCATGGGAAAAATGATTGCATTTTTGGGGAGTATGAGATCTTAACAGTTTTTTGTCAAGAAATCAAGGCCGACTTTGGAAGGCTGTATCTCCATTAATACTCCACCAAAAATGATGATTTTTCTTTTGGGATTTAGGTCTTTATGTTACCTTTCAAACCCAAGTGGTCTCTTGCAAAAGTATTGAGATTTGAACCTTCAAACAGTGGTTGAATGACAAAGGGGTGAATCTGTCAAACCTGGACAGATTTCTTTGCTCAACTTTGGACGACCATATCTCTTTGTTTTGTAATGAAAAATTATGATTTTTACTTATGAGATTAGATCTTTATGTTACCTTTCATACCCAAGCGGTCTGTTGATACATATCTGTGTGACAATCAGCTTGTTTAGAAATTAGGTTTAGAAATTAGCTTGTGCGACACTAATATGCGACTTTATGATAAAGTCGCAGACTTGCAAAATGCGACTTTACCTTAAAGTCGCAGGTCTTGCTGAGTAGTATAAATACAGCAGTAGATTGTGATTTTGTGTGTGTGTTTTTCATGAGAGCTTATTTGTAACAGATTCAATTGAGAGAGAGTTGAGATCAGATTGTATACACTTGTAATCGTTATTGAATATCAATATACAAGAAGTTATTCATTTGTTGCAATTTCGTTCATCACATAAATCAATTACCCTCGGATTCCGCACGGTTTACTTGATGATTCGAATTAGATCCAGAGCATCCGGACTAACACATGGTATCAGAGCCAAGAGGTGATTCGAATTTGTGAATGAATCAAGCTTCAATTTGAAAGAAAAGTCAAAATGGGTATTTGAATGAAAATGGCGGTTAAATTCAAATAGAAGGAGTTTGAGATTGAATTTGATCAATTCAACCGATCAAAGTATTCTACTAGTGCTGAGGAACATACAGGAATCAATTACAAGTTTAAATTTCAAGTTTTGATTCAAGCTCAAATTTGGTGAAGACGATGAACAGTAGCTTCTGCGACCTTATTGTGAGACTTTACTCTGCGACTTTATCTTAAGGTCGCATAGCAAGTTCGCATTTAAGCTTCTGAGACTTTATCTTCTGCGACCTTATTGTGAGACTTTATTGTGCGACTTTATCTTAAGTTCGCATATCAAGGTCGCACAACAGTAAGTTCACATACTTAAAAACAAAAAGAAAAGGCGGGAAAATTTAGCCATTATCAAAATTTGCATTTAAGCTTCCCGTTGACTAATTCTAGTTTGAGCAAATTTTCATTGTACTCGAGCAAAATTTCGAAAATTTTGGAGGGAAATTTTAATGAACATAGCCTTTTCGAATTGGAACTCAATACTGTTGAAGAAGGTTAATGACATCGTCATCAAACCACCAATATTTGCTAAACCAAGCGAGTACGCAAATTGGCGTTATCAATTTGAAAGTTATATTGCCTCTAATAATCCGGAATTGCTTGTTTAACTAACAAAGAGGTATGTTCTTCCACCGATAGCTGGAACTGGTAACTACAATAAGTCTGTTGATTTAATGACCCTGAAAGAAAAGATAGATTATGAAAAGGAAAGAAAAGTCTACGCGGCAATCACTATGTGTCTAAATAGAGACGTATTGATATTGTTTAGTAAAAAGAAAACAGCTTTTGAGCTTTGGGAAGCAATTGAAGACAGATTTGGAAAAGATTATAAATTGAAGCAATGCGTTCAAAAATCGTCGGACTTGAAAAGCGGATTTTAGAGCTTGAGAATCAACAAACAACGGTAAGTAAACTTCAAGAAGATCATGAACTTGCATTAAAGACTATTCACGATCTTCGAGAGCAAATTACTCAAGTGTCTCTCTCAACTGAATCACAAGTCAAGGTACTTGAGAAGATTTACCCGGACAAATCTTCCAAACCATTTACAAACATGGTTCATACGAAAAAGATTTCACAGTTTACTAATTATTCTCTGCAAAAGAATAAGAAGTGTTCTTTGAAATCACAATCAAGTAGAAAATTCGATCATCAAAAGGTTGATTGTTGTGATTCCGTAGCCTTTGAACGAATAAAAAGATCGGTTTCAAAATCTCCAAAGTCAACAAAAGTTTGGAAACTGACACAACCGGAATCTGGTGAAACAAGATCTTTAGTATATTCAAGACAACAAATGATTGCTCTTGCACCATCTCGTCGTATGGTGGTGAAAATACAAAGAGATATTGTTCCTTTCTCCCCAACAATAGTTCTACCAACATTGGTTCCACAATGAGTCTTTTGATATGAAACATCGCGTTTCAATTTCAGATGGAACTCAATGTCTTTGGATTATATTGATACAACTTACAAATGGCTTTCGAAAAAGGAAAGTTCCATTGGCATCGTGCTCAAATGGGTTCCTAAAGTTGTTGCTTGAATTAAAGGATAAAGGGGAGAAAAGGTAGAAGAAAAGAAAAGAAGAATTCTGCTATTCAGGGGGAGTATTATGAAATTTGGTGAACAGGCAGATTCTTATTTTTCAAGGGTCACAACTTTCAAAAGAAAAAGTTGCTGGTTCCTGTGATAAAGAAATGGAAGATAACTCTCTCTCATTAAGATTGAAGATTACTCAGATTAATCAGTTGAAGATTACTCAGATTGATCAAGATTACTCACATTAATCAAGGTTGGATTATTCTAAGATTACTCTCTCATCAAGCTAAGGATGAAAATTACTCTAAGATTTCTCTCTCATCAAGCTAAGATTGAAGATTAATCAAGATTAAAAGATTTCTACAACCTGTTGTCAAGGGGGAGTTTGTTGATACATATCTGTGTGACAATCAGCTTGTTTAGAAATTAGGTTTAGAAATTAGCTTGTGCGACACTAATATGCGACTTTATGATAAAGTCGCAGACTTGCAAAATGCGACTTTACCTCAAAGTCGCAGGTCTTGCTGAGTAGTATAAATACAGCAGCAGAATGTCATTTTGTGTGTGTGTGTTTTTCATGAGAGCTTATTTGTAACAGATTCAATTGAGAGAGAGTTGAGATCAGATTGTATACACTTGTAATCGTTATTGAATATCAATATACAAGAAGTTATTCATTTGTTTCAATTTCGTTCATCACATAAATCAATTAAACTCGGATTCCTCACGGTTTACTTGATGATTCGAATTAGATCCAGAGCATCCGGACTAACATGGTCTCATGCAAAAATATTGAGATTTGAACCTTCAAACATTGGTTGTATGACAAAGGGGTGAATCTGTCAAACCGGGACAGATTCTGTTGACCCAACTTTGGACGACCATATCTCTTTGTTTTTGTAATGGAAAATTATGACTTTTACTTCTGAGATAGATCTTTATGTTACCTTTCAAACCCAAGTGGTTTCATGCAAAAATGTTGAGATTTGGACCCTCAAACACTTGTCAAATGATAAAGGGGTGAATCTGTCATGCATGGACAGATTCCTATACCCAACTTTAAGTTGTCATATCTTGCTCAAAACTCCATAAAAGATTCCAATTTTTCTAGAACTTAGCTTTATGTCTTATCTTTACAAGTAGTATGATATCACACTCTAACTCAAAGAATTCGTTGCCCATTTGGTTGATGATCACAGAAAGGTCCATCAGCTTTTTAAAACTAATGAGACGAAGTTTGAGAGACCATTTGCATGGGCTAAACACCTTCAAAAATTACAAGACCAGAGCCAAAATACTCCTAAGACATAATATTTTTAGGTGTAAAAAGGGCTTGGTCAGATTCATTTTGAATCTAGGTCAAAAGGTCCCTCCAAGTGACCTAAAATTCTAGACAGATTCTTGTTTGTCTTTAAACTTTGTTTTGTAGATCCATACATAGGTGTATGACTTTAAAAATTGTTTGACATAATAATAAGTATTTAGAAACACCCTAAGATGGGTCATGAGAATGTTTCAAGTGAAAATAGTTGTATTACAAGCACTTATGACCTTGAAATTGTTAACGAACGAACTTAAAAACACGTACATTTTCCATACGGTTAACATAACTTGACAAGTCTTGGGGGAGACCTAACTTTCAAGGATCTTTAATTAAGCAATTTTAACTAATCAAATTAGCCGAGGAACTAATTAGAACCCTCGTGTTCGTAGGACGCGGATAGGAGTCGTACTTGTCTAGCATAATCATTTGACCCATTACGAGTGTTGTGAATAGAACACTTGCGAGGCAACTAAATTTTTAAGGTTTCATTTCATGAGCTTATGGCAATAGTAATACACTTTGATATTGTGAATATAACTTGAAATCTCGTAGAAAACTTGTTAGCTAGTCTAGCAAGTAGCAACACTCTGTCTCTATCTTCATTGCTGAAGCAGAGTATGTTGTTACTAGTCATTGCACTGCTCAAGTGTTGTGGATCAAGAATCAACTTGCTGATTATGGCATTAAGGTATCTAAAACTCCACTTTTCTGTGATAATCAAAGTGCAATAGCTATCACAAATAACCCTGTTCATCATTCTAGAACAAAACATATCGATGTAAGATATCACTTCATCAGAGATCATGTTATGAAGGGTGATGTGAAGCTGTTCTTTATTCCCACAGAACACCAGCTTGCTGATATCATTACAAAACCCCTGGATGAATCAAGATTTAACTTTTTGATAAGCGAGCTGGAAATGCTAAATGCTTAATCATCTAAGCAATCTTTTCTATCTAAAACTGACAATTAATTTCAGTGACTGTCAAAATGCTTTGAAAACTAAGGCAAATTGACTTAGAAATTACTCTAACTGACTGATCAGCGAGTAATGACTAAACAATTTTCCCTTTCTGTTTATGAACAAATAAAATTTCTCTCTTCTGAACTGTTTATCTAAGCTTATCCTCTAGATTGATCAGAGAGTATAATATGTGATATAGCATTGTTCTGTGATAAGTTATATAATACGGGATCTAACTGATTTATCAGCAAAAACATATTACACCAACTTATCATATCTCAAATTCTTTTCAAAAACCTCAACAGATACTCACTTGTCATAGCAAGCTCTCTAACTGATTGATCAGCGAAAGCCTCTACTGATGTACTATTGAGTGTATCTGTTGAAATTTGTGTAAAGTCAAGGACTATATCTAATGTATTCAATAACTGATTGATTAGCGAGAATACATCAGCTATAACTCCTATCTCTACTCATGTGCTTTAAAGGATCTTTCAAACTTGCATTCTCAGCTATCTGATAAGGTCTCCAACTGATCTCATCAGCGATACCTTGACAGATACTAGAATGAAATACATGTGTTTGAAATACACCTTCACTCTCTAACTGATTGATCAGCAAGAGTAAAGCAGTGAAAACTTTCTAACACTTGTATGTTTTTGAATCATTTTTATTTAAAAAGGTTATTTTAATCCCAGATATTTTATGTTTCTTAATTAAGAAATAAAGAATAATCTTATCCTAAATAAAATGATTAATTTTTTATTAACAATTCTCGAAAATTGTTCCACTTCTCCATTTCCATCTCTCCAACTTTCTCTCTCCTTTCTAACGGACCAATCACAAACATTAACCCTATATAACCAAAATTCACTTTTCATTACACTTTTTACGCAAATCATCTCCGTTTCCATTTTCCCCAAATTCTCTCGCAATAAAAATAATCAAAACCCTAACAACTCTCAATTTCTTCAAAATCAAACATGGTTCGTGCAAAGAATCCTACTGATAACATCCCATTCGTTCCATCCGAAGCTGTTTATGCATCAAAACCTTCAAATGTAAAGTTTGCTCCGGATGCAATCGTCATTAAACCCTGCAACTACGTTGCTAACCTTTCCTACCCCTCTTCTCGACCTCATTACAAACCCATGGTTGAGTATCTTCTAAACTCACCAATATATGAAGCCATAACCAGGGATCCTTCTCCCATGTATATTACTTACTTATTCGAGTTCTGGTATACTGTGCGGTTTGTGAATGGTGATGAAGACAATGGATATGTGGGCTTCAAGGCCACAGTTAACAATGGAACCACCCTCATTTGCTTTCAATTACCCAGATTCAGGTTAGCATTGGGCTTAAGTAACTTGAAATATGTAACAATATTTCTGAGTATGAAGAGCCTATTGATGCTGATCAAGCAAATCGAATGCAGCAACAGATTACAGAGGCATTGATTACTGGGAGATGTATTGATTTTGCCAAGCTCATCTTTGATGATATGTGTATGGATCGGACTAAATTGGAACTAATGTGTAGGATATATGTGTTTAACAAATTAGACCTATAATTTGCTAAACAGATTGCAAATCAAGACCTATTGATTTGAATCTAGCCAAAATCAGGAACACGTCCCAAAAATGACAAACAAGAGAATTATAACAATAATTCAGAGAGTTTTGTTTTGTTTTCTTGAAAATCTGATTATCCTTCCCCCAAAAACGAAAATGGCAATAAAGCCTACAACATTGGTAGGTTACAAACCTCCAAGAGCCTTACAATAATGAGTACTTTTAACTACTATTAAAGACTAATAAAAACATAATAAAACCACATTATAAAACTGAAAATTCGTTCATAATTAAATGCACCATGCAAACTTTAATCCACAAAGGTTACCATGCACACTCCATGGGTCATTGAGCCCAAACCAGCTTCGAACCCAATAGTAAGCGCCAACCCATCATCCAACAGCCCATCACCTTTCGGGCCTTCTTTATCCATGTATGTATCATCCCCTCCCCCTTTGAAAGGAATTGACCTCAATTCAGCAAGACCATCATCATCAAGATACGGTGAAAGATCTCCCACGTTAAAAGTAGCATGCACCCCATAATCTCCGGGTAACTCCACCTTGTATGCATTATCATTCACACGTGCAACCACCTTGTAAGGACCTTCAGCTCTTATCATCAATTTGTTCTTACGTTTGCTTGGAAAACGCTCTTTTCTCAAATGCACCCACACCAAATCACCATCAGCAAACACCCAAGGCTTCCTACTTTTATTGGATTTCTGTTTGTAAGCTGCATTAACAGCCTCAATACGATTACGAACTTGTTCATGCAACTTCATCATAGATTTCAGCTTAGCATCAGCATCCTTGTGAACCAACTCCTCCTTTGGCAATGGGATCAAATCTAATGGCAGGTAGGGATTAATTCCATAAACGACTTCAAACGGAGAATGACCAGTAGCATAAGTAGGAGAACGATTATAAGCAAATTCAGCATGAGCGAGCTTAAAATCCAAATCTTTTTGAGTCTTGCTCACCAAACCCCGCAACAACGTCCCCTAGGTCCTATTTGTAACTTCAGTTTTGCCATCCGTTTGAGGATGATGTGATGTGCTAAACAACAACTTGGTTCCCACCTTCCTCCACAAAGTATTCCAGAAATAACTCAAAAACTTGGAATCCCGATTAGAAACAATGGTTTTGGGGATCCCATGCAAACATACAATCTCCCGGTAATATAAATCAGCCACATTACTAGCATCATCAATTTTGTGACAAGCAACAAAGTGAGCCATCTTGGAAAACATGTCAACAACAACCATAATAGCATCCTTACCCCTTTGAGTGCGAGATAAAGCTACAATAAAATCCATGGACACATCTTCCCAAGGACGAACTGGAACTGGTAAAGGCGAGTACAAACCAGGTTTAAACGAACTTTTAGCCATATGACATGTCACACACTTACCCACAATGTTAGTTACATCCCCTAACATCTTTGGCCAAAAGAAATGCTCTTTCAACACTTCCAAAGTCTTGACCACCCCAAAATGGCCAGCCAACCCACCACCATGTGCTTCACGTATCAACAATTCACGAACAGTTTGTTTTGGGACACAAAGCCGGTTCCCCTTGAAGAGAAAACCATCTTGCACCGAAAACTCCCCTTGGGCATCCTTAGTACATTTCCCAAACAATTCACCAAAATCAGCATCATCACCATAGTAATCTTTTAAAGTTTCAAAGCGCAACAAACGAACATCAAGTGTAGCAAGTAAAGCATAACGACGTGAAAGTGCATCAGCCACCACATTACTTTAACCATCCTTATATTTTGATGAAAAATGAAAGGATTGCAAAAACTCTACCCACTTAACATGCCTTGGACTCAACTTTTGCTGCCCATTAATATACTTCAAGGATTCATGATCTGAATGCAAAATGAAATGATTCGCACGCAAATAATGACTCCAATGATCCAATGCCCTAACAATGGCATAAAATTCCTTATCATAAGTACAATAATTCAAACGAGCACCTCCTAATTTCTCCGAAAGGTAAGCAATGGGACGTTTGGCTTGAATCAGAACAACACCAATACCTACCTGTTGATACATGTACAGTGTCAGCAACTTGATCAAAGACTTAGAAATCAGAATTTCTGTTTATGCGACTTTACTTAGCGAACGTATGTTTAGTGTCACATATGCGACTTTATAGTTAGTGTCGCATAGTTAATTAGTGTCGCGTATATTGTCTATAAATAGGCTGACTTTGCTCTTCATTTGTACGATATAGAATATATACATTTCAGAGAAACTATTGTCATTTCAATTGTAATCATTCCTGTACTGATTCAATCGATTGATAATAAAAGAAAACCGTTATTTACATCACTCGTTCAATTTCTATACGTATTACTCAATTGTTTGTAGGATTCCGCACTCAGACAATTGTGATTGTGATCTGATCCAGATAGAATACAAGACCTACAATTGGTATCAGAGCTAGCATAGGCGATCACAATCTTATACTGAGTAAATTGAGCGATTGAAGTTTTGGTTATTTGAAGAATTATCAAATTTGATCGACTGTGAATGTTATGGATTGATGTGATTGAAGAATTGTTATCAGAAGACTATTTAGCATTAATTCTATCGATTACATGGTGTAATTCAAGGATTGAAGTTCAAATTTCATGATCACAGAGTGACGTCACATTCGGTTTGTTTAAATTTGATTTCAAGTTTGGAAGGATTTCGGTTGAAGTTGATATTTCGATTTTAAGCTTTTGCGATCTTGCTAAAGTCGCTGTGCATTGCTTAGGTGTATCTACAAACTGTGGTACAAACAATTCAAAGCTTTAATCTCGTATCTTATCAAAATTTTCAAACTTACAGTACGCTCTGCGACTTTACCTTAAAGTCGCACCTGCGAACTTATCTTTAAGATCGCATACTTGTCTTTCTTGCGATTTTAGTCTGAAACTATTTGTCATCAGACTTTGACTTGCGATCTTATTTGTGCGACTATACTACCAGACTTTAACCCTGCGAACTTATCACCAGACTTTATCTTAAAGTCGCATAGTAAGTTCGCATCCTTATAAGTTCGCATTCCAGACTTTATTTCAAAATTTTAAAATGATGTCTTATAACATGAGCGCTATGATTAAATTTGATAATGAAACTGGAACGCCTAACAAACCACCCAGATTCTTAAAACCAAGTGATTACGCTAACTGGAGATATCGTTTTGAAAATTATATTGCTTTTAATGATCCGGAGTTGCTAGTATACTTAACAAAGAAGTATATAGCACCAATGATTGATGGAACTGGAACCGAAAGAGTTGGTAATCATGTAAAGACTATAGACTTGATGACACCTGATGAGAAAAAGGATTACGAAAAAGAGAAGAAAGCATATGCAGCTATTACAATGTGTTTGAATCGAGAAGTAATGATGCTTTTTAAAAAGAAGCAGACAACGTTTGAGTTATGGGAAGCCATTGCTACTAGATTTGGAGGCAATGATCAGTACAAGCAAAGTCGTCAGGAATTGCTTAAGAAACAATTTGATTTGTTTTCCCAGCTACAAAACGAAACATTTGATGAGCTGCTTTCTAGATTTTCTCTTCTGATTTGTGAACTTCGAGAGGTAGATGTGATCATGACTGATATAGTGATTAACAAGAAACTACTTCACTCTTTGCCGAAAAAGTGGGAAGTCAGAGTCATGCTTCTAGAAGAAAATTCTTTCTTGTCTGACTGGTCATTAGATAAATTAATTGGAAAGCTTCAAGCTTACGAACTTGACATGCAGACAAGAGAAACAGGTGTACACACTGTACAGGACCCAAGTTTGTATAGTGATATTTCTGTCAAGGAATCGGGCGGAGTTGCTTTACTATCTGGTCTAGACATACCAGTTGAGAAACAAGAAATCAATGTAAATTCCTGTGTTAACTGTGTTCAATGTTCGAACAAATCTACTTGTGTTCCACAGGTGCATACTGCTTCTACTTCAAAAGCAGTAGAAGATCATCTTGGTATCTTTCATGCTTTTATGAGCTCATATGAAAGCTTTCTATCCGGAACTGCTATAAATCTTGATCTCACTGAAGAAGATTATGATCAGATTCATCCGGATGACTTGGAAGAAATGGATCTGAAATGGAATATGGCTATGTTGACCAGAAGAGTGAAAATAATTCAAAGCAAGGACTTGGTTTTGACAAAAGCAAAGTTAGATGTTATAACTATCAGAATCTTGGTCATTTTGCACGTGAATGTGAAAAGGCTAAGCAACCTGCTTCTGGTTATACCAAACCTAGTCCATCCAAATCATATTCCAGCAACCATACTTCAACACCACAAGATAATGTCAAAAATTCAGCTGCTCTAGTATCAACTACCGATCATCACTATGACTGGAGTAATCATGCTGAAGAAGTTGCTTATTCACTGAATCAATCTGCATTTATGGCTGATATAACTGAGGTCGATTCAGAACCATTTATAACTTCTTGTCTATCTTGTGCTGAACTTCAAACTAAGCTCAAATTATATCAAGACCAGAATCAAAATTTATTGGATGACATTGAAAAGCTTAAATTTGATAAAAGGGTTTTAAAAACAAATGAAAAATTATATGAAGAAAGATCTAAGTCTTCTTATAATGAAATTCAATTGTTGAAAAACAAAATATTAAATCAGCAAGCTACAATCAATGTTTATCTAATGGAAATGGATTCTCAAAAGAAAGAATTAGCTGAACATCAAAGTGAAATTTTGATGTATAAACGTAAGTTTTCAAATCTTTCAGCTTCTTCTATGGTTCTTGATACAATTTTAAATGCACAAAATAAAGATACAAAATCTAAGTCTGGCATTGGGTATCATAATGTCCCTCCTCCAAAAGCTTATACCCAAATGCCAGCTACAACTGATATTCAAGAAGTTGTATCTTTAAAAGTTTCTGACATTGAAAAATCTGTTGATCCTGATGCTCCTATTAGTATTGAAGAAGAATTTGAAGAGCCTGTGATTGTAAAAAATAATATCAAACCAGAAAATCATATCATTACAACGGAAATTGATGATATCTATTTTCAAACGATAAATTCTCAAAAGAATTTTAAAAGGGTTGATAAGGTTTTAACATCAAAATCTTCTGATTTACAATCATGCTCATTAAAATCTTCTAATCCAAAAGCATTGAAGGTTAATACTCCGATAGCAAAACCAAAGGTTTGTGCTAAAACAGAAACTGTGAATGTTGTCAAAGCTAAATCTAAAACAAATTCACATTCTCCAAAATGTACTCATTCATGCTGTTTTTCTAACAGATCTATGAAATCTAAATCTGCCAAGATCTCATATGAATATAGGTCATGTTATTATTGTGGTGTTCGAGGCCACATTGTTCGAAACTGTTTGTGGTTTTATAAACAAAATTTGAAGAAAATTGCTTTGACAAAGTTTAACCGAAAAACTTTCATAACTTCTACTGTCTCTTCAAAATTTGATAAAAATCAGATTACCAAACCAGTTTCTAACCAGGCAAAAGTTTGGAGGGTAAAAGGATTGGTCAAAGAAGCAAGTGCTTCTAACAAAACAAATGGACGACCCAAGGCCATTGAGGCTTGGGTGTCCCTTTCAAACTAATCCTCTTTTTGTTTATGCTGGAACAGACCCGACGAATTCAAGATAATATTTGGTATGTAGACAGTGGGTGTTCCAGGCACATGACTGGAAATTTATCCTTATTGAAAGATGTAAAGTCTATCAATGGAGGATATGTTTCCTTTGCCGGTGATAAAGGAGGTCACATCTCAAAAGAAGGAACTGTTGCAAATGATTCGCTGAGTTTTGAGAAAGTTCAATTTTGTGAACAACTGCAGCACAATCTTCTAAGCGTATCTCAAGTGTGTGATAAGAAGTATGTCACAGCTTTCACTGATAAAGAATGTCTGATTCTTAAGCCGGGATTCGTTATTCCTAAAGAGTGGATCATAATGAGAGCTCCTCGTCGCAAGGATCTTTATGCTCTCGATATGAAAAATGTTTTAGTATCTTCGGATCTTACATGTTTGCTAACAAAAGCATCTGAACGAGATTCTCTTCTCTGGCATCGAAAAATGGGACATATCCATTTTAGAAAAATGAACTTTTTGATTAAACATGATCTTGTGGACGGAGTTCCTAAACAATCTTTTTCTATCACAGATCATTGTATTTCATGTAAAAAAGGTAAACAGGTGAAGAAATCTCATTCCTCAAAGAAAGTTAATTCTATTCAGGCTCCATTGGAACTTTTGCATATGGATCTTTTTGGTCCCATCAATATCAAAAGTCTCGCTGGAAAATCATATTGTTTGGTTGTAACGGATGACTACTCCAGATTCTCTTGGGTTTACTTTCTAAAAACCAAGGATGAAACTTCAGAAAATTTGAAGTTTTTATTCAATAAATTGGAGAATTTGTGTGGATTGAAGATAAAGATGCTCAGAAGTGATAATGGCACGGAATTCAAAAATCACAATCTGGAGTTATTTTGTTTACAAAAAGGTATACATCATCAGTTCAGTGCTTCAAGGACCCCGCAACAAAATGGGGTAGCTGAAAGGAAAAATCGAACTCTCATTGAGGCTGCCAGGACCATGTTATCAGATTCTAAATTGCCTATTACTTTTTGGGCTGAAGCGGTTAATACGGCATGTTTTGTGCTCAATCGTGTGTTGACGGTTAAGAAACAACAAAAGACGTGTTATGAATTGTTTAATAATCGAAAACCAAATTTAAAGTTTTTGGAACCATTCGGTTGTCCATGTACTTTCTTGAAGACCAAAGATGTTTCAAAATTTGGAGAAAAGTCCAGTGATGGATATTTTCTTGGTTATTCAGTTAACTCTCCAAATAAACGTGTTTTCAATAAAATATCTGGTCGAATTGAAGAACATTTTGAGGTTGAATGTCTTAGACATTTGGATTCTCCTCAAGGCAAAGGACCTAACTGGTTATTTGATTATGATTTGTTGTTTAAATCATTCAACATTCCTGAAGCTGCTGATGAGGTCATTGAAATTCTTTATGAACAGACTATTTTTCCAAGAACAAGTGATATTGCTTCAACATCTTCCGTCTTACCACCTGTTACTGCTGAACCTATTGATGATCAAATAGCTCCTGAGAATGAAGAAAATTTTCATGAAACATTGTCTGAATTAGAAACTTCTTCGTTGGATGCAAGCACTCATGATGATTCTATCGAAGAAACTTTGACCAACATTGATCTAACTATTGTTTCTAATGTTCCTAATCTTAGAGTACATTCAAGATAGTCTTCAGAAAACATCATTGGAAATTTACAGGATGGCGTACAAACTAGACATCGTGTTCAACAAAGCTTAATTGCTAGTTTGGAATCATGTTTCTTGTCACCAATTGAACCTAAAAATGTCAAAATGGCTTTACAAGAGCCATCATGGGTTGAGGCTATGCAGGAAGAGCTACAACAGTTCGTAAAAATGAATGTTTGGACCCTAGTAAAGTTACCTAAGGGTGTTCACTCTATTGGTACTCGCTGGGTGTTTCGAACGAAAAAGGATGATCGTGGAGTTATTGTGCGAAATAAAGCCAGACTTGTAGTTCAAGGCTTCACTCAGATTGAAGGTCTTGACTATGACCAAGTTTTTGCTCCGGTTGCACGTCTTGAATCAATTCGAATATTTCTCGCGTATGCGGCATTTAAAAGATTCAAAGTGTACCAGCTTGATGTAAAAAGTGCGTTCTTATATGGAAAGGTTCATGAAGAGGTGTATGTTTGTCAACCACCTGGATTTGAAGATCATCAATTTCCTGATCATGTTTACAAGCTTGACAAAGCATTGTATGGTCTTCATCAAGCACCACGAGCATGGTATGAGACTTTGTCTCAACATTTGCTTCAAAATGGCTTTTCAAGGGGGCAAATTGATAGTACTCTCTTCATAAAGAAGTCTAAAGATGACTTGCTTCTTGTGCAAATATATGTGGACGACATTATTTTCGGTTCGACTGACGACAAACTTTGCAAAGAGTTCGAAATGATCATGAAGTCAAAGTTTGAGATGAGTTCTATGGGAGAGTTAAACTTTTTCTTGGGTTTACAAGTTAAACAAACCGAAAAAGGGATATTCATTCACCAGTCAAAATATGTAAATGACATTTTGACTCGTTTCAAAATGACTGATTGCAAAATTGCTGGCACTCCAATAGAAGTTAATCACAAATTAGGACCATGTCCTAAAGAAGAAGATACGGACCAACATGAATATAGATCAATTATTGGTTCCTTAATGTATCTTACAGCGTCACGTCCGGATATCATGTTTGCCGTTTCTATTTGTTCACGGTATCAAGCATGTCCCAAGATTTCTCATCTCAAAGCTGCAAATCGTATCTTTTGTTATCTTAAGGGCAAGCCAAATCTTGGTTTGTGGTATCCTCATGATGAAGATTTTCAGCTTTCCGCCTTTTCTGATTCAGACTATGGGGGTTGTAATATGGACAAAAAGTCTACAACAGGAGGCTGTCAGTATTTAGGACATCGTCTTGTCTCATGGCAGTGCAAGAAGCAGACAACTGTCTCCACATCATCTGCAGAAGCTGAATACATCGCTGCCTCGAGCTGTTGTTCACAAGTTTTGTGGATTCAGCATCAAATGAGGGATTACGGTTTACTTTTTACTAAAACTCCTATTCATATTGATAATACTGCTGCTATTTCCATAACACGCAATCCCGTACAACATTCAAAAACAAAACATATCGAAATTCGATATCATTTTATACGGGATTGTTATGAAAAGCAACTGATTTCCCTTATTCAAATCGACACTTTAAAACAAAACGCTGATATTTTTACAAAGGCTTTTCTAAAAATCGCTTTGAAGAACTTGTCAAAATGGTTGGGATGCGAGATCTTGAACTTGATTTAAAATTGACTTAGATCATTTTTTATTTTTTTTTTAAAAAAAAAAAAAAAAAAAAAACAATTTAAGAGAAAAAGGGGGAGATTTTGGTTTGTAAAAATCTGGAAAATGATAGTACATCAGGGAAACATTAATAAAAATGGACAGTCTTAAGTATTTTGTTTGTTATATCAGTAGACTTTGTGTAAATAATTTTTGATCAAATATTTTGATTCTTAAATGAAAAACGTCTTGGTCTACATTTTAAGAATTCTGACTGGATTATTTTTCAAAATAGAGAGAAAAGTATGCTCTTAACATTCACACATCAATTTTCAGTGATTATACCAATTGAGATATATATATATATGTATATAACTTTGAACAAAAAGAGCCAATGAGGCCATATAGGTGAATACTTTGAGAGGCACAGTGTATAACTGGGGCATGTAAGACCGTCGTTGCTTGTAAGTCCTAAACGGTTATATACGTACTTAATTTTGAACATAAGTCCGTTGTTGCAGTTCTTAATTGAGTGTGCTAAAAATCTTAAAAGTCAAAAGATACGATAAATCGTACATATTAGTATTATCCTATTTTTTTGTCTTTTGGAGAAATGTCTGAATGTACAGTATATGATTGTCGGCTTGTGAGTCCGTATGTGCATGTAAGTCCAAAGCAACTATGTACGTTATTCACTTGAATGTACTTCGACATAATCCACTGCTAGTTATGTTAAAAAAAATAGATATATATGATAAGAAAAGTATCTCAAAAGGTGTGATCATTGATTAGTGGTTAAATCAAGCTGTGATGTTCAGTGTATAATTTTCAGAATTTTTTTTTGAAAGATATGATAGTGTTATTTTTGAAATGAGAAGATCA
This sequence comes from Logfia minima, assembly GCA_963921325.1. Taxonomy (NCBI): domain Eukaryota; kingdom Viridiplantae; phylum Streptophyta; class Magnoliopsida; order Asterales; family Asteraceae; genus Logfia; species Logfia minima. Next base: position 30,522,473 of record OY992764.1, read on the forward strand.
TGTTTGTTATCATTTGAAAATTAGAAAAATTGATTAATAAACTATGTACGTCAAGTTTTTACTGATAAATCAAGCTTAAAACTTTTGATAATCTTAATAAAAACATGTTTCGTACTGATATGATTCCTAATCAGATTCAAATCTCCTTCAGAAAAAGATTGTTTAAATTTTTAATTTGAATTTGAATTTTTATTCTGTGTTATTTTTGATCAAAATGTCGTTTACAGTCTTGTTCAAGAAAATGCATCTGGAAAATAAAAGTTCAAAGTGATAAAAAAATTCCACAAGTGATAGTCTGCGATTTTAATCATGCGATTTTATTATTAAGTTCGCTTATGCGACTTTAAGGTAAGTTCGCATGACCTGTTTAGTATAAATACATAACCCACGCGACTATACTTAATCATTTCTGATTAAGCTTGTGCGATTTTATACGCGACTTTACTCCAGCGATTCTGCGAACTTACTGAAATTTCAAAATTCTTGAGATTTAATCAGTGAAATCAGTTGAAATTTGTTTCTACTTGTGCGGTTTTATCAGAATAATTTAAGGTATTCATTTTAAGTCTTTATTTCATTGTATTTCATGATTAATTGATTGAAACTGTTCGGATTAGGTTTTATGATAAATGACGTCATGAAAATTGCTTGAAATATTGATTAAACTGATATACATGTTTGTTTTTGATGAATGCGGTCTATTGGTAAAGTTCTGGATATCAATTATACGTTCCTGATATGTTTTGTACTTAATTTCAAGAACTGATTGTTCGTCATGCGAACTTACTCTCCGAACTTAATGTGCGAACATATTCTGCGAACTTATATTTGAAAAATTGTCTGAGATTTTGTTCTGCGAACTTATTATGCGATTATATCATGCGAACTTGTCTGAGACTTTAACATGAGAACTTGTCTGAGACTTTAAAACATGCGAACTTGTTCTGAGACTTTATCATGAGAACTTAGGATGAGACTTTATTCTAAGACTTTAAGTTCGCCATGATATGTTGATTTCAAGTCTTTTAACTGTTAATCTTAACAATCTATCGTGCAACATTGCTATATTTTTATAGATTACAGATGGCTGAACCTAAGATGTTTGAAGGAAGGCACAACACCATTGCTTTAATTGATACAACTTTAACAAGTGCTGAGCCTTATTTGGATTTGTTGCACTTCTTACAACGATCAAGAATCCATTATGCACTCACTGCATCTACACCAGTCTATGCCAATCATATTATAGACTTCTGGTCTAATGCGACTCAAGATATGGTCGATGGTGTACACAGATTGGTTACCACTGCCCTTGATCAACAAGTAATTATTACTGAGGATACAGTGCGTACGGTGTTGCAATTTGGGAATGATGCTAATTCAAGAATACTTTTCCCTGCAACTTTGGTTTCTGGATTCTTTCAGAGAATAGGATATCCAGATATCTCACCAGATCAATACAGGAAACAGAAATTATGTCTAGTATGGAGGTTATTCATGCACTTCTTGATTGTGTGTTTGTCTGGACGAAAAGGAGGATTAGATGGAATGGGTCAGAGTTTGGCATCTGCTATGGTTGCTCTTACACTGAACAAGCCCTACAACTTCTCAGGATATGTCTTTGCAAACTTAATATCCAACATTTCAAGTCATACAAAGTTTTACATGTTTCCACGATTTGTACAGCTAATTCTCAATCACTTACTGCCAAATCTACCAACTCAAGGGATGCTTAATCTACGGTTAATTCCAATGACCAAGAGGGTTTACATGGATTGTCAGAATTACGTGCGAAATCCAACTCCAGCACTGATTCCAGTGTTTGGACATATCATTGATGAACACTATCAAGCACCAGTAAATGATAATTGGTTAGATGATCAAGAAATTCAAGACGATCAAGAGCAAGAGGATGATGAACAACTTTTTGAAGCTCAGGTTGGAAGTGAGAATGAAGACTTTGCTGAAAACATACAAGCGAATGAACCTGAAGAAGTGGGACCCAGTGAACCACAAACACATGAAGTTAATTCTTCTAGTTCAAATGAAACAAGTTCCTCAAGTGAATCAAGTGATGACACAGAAGAAGCTGAAGAACGAATACAACTTGAAAGAGAAAGAAATATAAGAAGGGAACGATTGCAAAAAGGCAATACTGAACTTAAAAGATTCTTACAACAGTCAAAACAACAGAAAAGAACTCTTGAAGCCGAGGCTGCAGATTCAGATTACGTTCCTGATGAACCTCCTCGTACTAAGCAAAGAAGAACTCGTGCTTCAACTTCACAAGTGCATGTCAATCAACCTACTCAACAAGAACCGATGACATCTTCTCAATCACCTCCATCTCCAAAAGCACAAACTTCAACTTCTGCTCCAATCTTAATGTCACAATTGTTAACGATAATGGAAGAGTTGAAAACATCGTTTGTAGATCAATCAAAGCTAATTGAAAAACAACAAGAACAACTGGATGCTCATGCAAAATTAAATGAATCTCAAAAAGAATTGATTGATGCCCAATATGAAAGAATTGCAAAGTTAGAACAAGAAAGAGATGAAAAGAAAAATTCTGTTGTTCAGGGGGAGAATATAGAAGAGGAGAAAGAGGAAGAAGAAAAAGAGGAAGAAGAGAAGGATGAAGAAGAAGAACAAGATGAAGAAAAAGTTGATTCTTCTTCTGATGATGATGATGCTAATGATGATTCTGATGATAAGGGAGATGGTGGAGCACAACCACAAATGGAAAACACAGAATCTGAAGCTGTTGATGAACAATCAGAATTTATGAGCGAACAACAACAGTCTGAGCAAACACATGAAAATAAACTACAAATGATTGTATATACTGGGCCAAGTGATAAATCTTTGAATGTGGAAGAAGATTTTCTGAACATTGAACCAATATCAGTATCATTTAATTTTGAAGAAAATCTAATACCGATGTTAGAATATCTGGATAGAGAGATGGATGGATTGAATCAAGACTCAGAAGAAACTGTATCTGAAGAACTAACTTACAATCCGTTTGAATTTTCAAGTGAAGGTGAAGATATTGAGTTTGATAGTGTTGATGTGAATGATGACTTATGTGATGATGTTGTATTTGAAAGTGATGATGAGAATGATAGTGAAGAATTAGATGAAGAGATTGAAGCTGAGGCAAATCCTGAAATTCCAGAATGTTCAAGTTCTACTAAGCGTTCGGAATGGTTCAGAATACCTACACAAGCACCAATGGTTAAGAAGAAACTCTACAAAGTAAAGGGTGAATGTAAAGGTCAAATAATAAGTTGGAAATTTGATGATGACTTGAATATGATAGTGGTGAAGAGAACTGGTGGATTGCAATACTTTAAGAGAAGCTTTAAAGATTTGAGTACTCTTCCGAAGTGTGAAATATACAAGTTAGCTCAGCTAAATATCATTCACTCAGGATCGAGCATGGGAAGATACATTGAAAGCAATGTACAGAAAGAAGTAAGGCATGGATTTAATTTGATGAAGCCTACTCTTGGAAAAAGAAAGATTTACAAAAAGAAGATTAGTGTTTTTACAAACAAACCATGGGTGAGAATGGTTTATCCTCCGGTTAAAGCGTTAAAGAAAATTCCATTGGAAAAGCTACCAATTAACTTTGCTGAAAGATTGAAATGGTGGTACTACAACGGAACTACTGGAGAAGCTTGTATTGAAATATTCAAGGATGAACAAAAGGAAAAGATTGAACAAGTCTTTGTTTATGATCCGATTAGTTTGATAAATCTCTCAAAGCAAGACTTACTGATGCTCAAAGACAACCACATAATGTTCAACAAGAATGAAGAAAAGGAAGCTTTAAAATTTCATAATGTGGTGAAAATATGCATAAGGAATGGAATCTGTGCTGGAAGCAACCTCCCGAGTAAATGGATTTGAAGCTAGAAGACAATTAATCAAGCTACTGACAAGGGGGAGTTTGTTGATACATGTACAGTGTCAGCAACTTGATCAAAGACTTAGAAATCAGAATTTCTGTTTATGCGACTTTACTTAGCGAACGTATGTTTAGTGTCACATATGCGACTTTATAGTTAGTGTCGCATAGTTAATTAGTGTCGCGTATATTGTCTATAAATAGGCTGACTTTGCTCTTCATTTGTACGATATAGAATATATACATTTCAGAGAAACTATTGTCATTTCAATTGTAATCATTCCTGTACTGATTCAATCGATTGATAATAAAAGAAAACCGTTATTTACATCACTCGTTCAATTTCTATACGTATTACTCAATTGTTTGTAGGATTCCGCACTCAGACAATTGTGATTGTGATCTGATCCAGATAGAATACAAGACCTACACTACCCCACTTGCATCATACTCAACTTCAAAGGGTTGCGAAAAATCTGGAAGAGCCAAAATAGGAGCAGCACACACCTTGATTGTTTTGTTTCAAACGCCTTTTGGGCATCTACCCCCCCCCCCATACAAATGCACCTTTCTTCAAACAATTAGTAATGGGACTAGTAAGAGTACTGAAATCACGAATAAAACGACGATAAAATGAGGCCAAACCATGAAACGAACGCACTTCACTTATGTTTTTAGGACTAGGCCAGGATTTGATTGCTTCAATCTTGGTTTGATCCACGGACACCCCATCTTTGGAAACCACATAACCCAAGAACATCACCTTATCAACTAGAAATGAACACTTCTCCTGTTTTCCAAAGAGTTTTTTAGCTCTAAGGGTTTCAAAGACTTGCTTCAAATGCTTCAAATGTTCTTGCTTGTTCCTGCTATACACCAATATATCATCCAAATAAACCACAACGAACCTGCTTAGAAACGACTTCAAAACTTCATTCATCAGCCTCATAAACGTACTAGGAGCATTCGTGAGACCAAAGGGCATCACGGTCCACTCATATAACCCATGCTTGGTTTTGAAGGCTGTTTTCCACTCATCGCCTTCACGCATTCGAATATGATGATAACCACTATGCAAATCAAATTTTGAGAACACCACCGATCCATGGAGCTCATCTAACATATCATCCAACCTAGGGATTGGAAAACGATATTTGATGGTAATGTTATTCACCGCCCTACTATCAACACACATCCGCCACGTTCCATCCTTCTTAGGTACAAGCAAAACAGGTACAGCACACGGGCTTAAACTTTCACGCACATAACCTCGGCTCACAAGCTCATCAACCTGTTTTTGTAACTCCTTTGTTTCCTCCGGATTACACCGATAAGCAGCCTTATTAGGCAATGGTGCTCCCGGAATAAGATCTATCTGATGTTCAATGCCACGGATAGGAGGCAAACCGGGTGGTAAGTCATCGGGAAACATATCTTGGTATTCAAGTAACAAATCAGCAATGGGGCTGCCCTCTGTCAAATTCACGTTCTCCATAGAATTCTCCTTGGACACCAGCAAATACACCACTTCTCCAAAATCAAGAGCTTGCTCAACCTCCCGTTCACTAGCCAACATGGTGAGATTTGGGTTTTTTTTGTTTGGTACTCATCGAACGAACTGTTTGTGAGGACATGGGCTTCAATACAATTTTTTTGCCTTTATCCTTCAGCTCATACTCATTGCTCCTCCCCTTATGTATCAGGTCCCTATCAAACTGCCAAGGACGTCCCAACAACACATGGCGAGCATCCATGGGAATCACGTCACAAAGGACTTCATCTTTATACAAACCCATAGTTAATCTGTGACAACCCTCAAAAATCGGTACATTCCGTACGCACTAAAATCATGCATTCTTACGCTAATTCCCTCTTTAATGAAATCAAACGTGATTTAAACTAAGATAAGTCTAGTACACGCCCACGTTGCACATTTTGGTGCACACTATTTTAATGCATGATGCATTACGTTTAAGTAATTATTGAGAATTACACGATATAAATCGGATGATTCCGACAAACACGAACGTTGGTGATAAGCATTTCCTAAATAACGTAAAACTATTCGATGTTAGTTATTTACCTATACTATTACAATAAGGCTTAAAGCCAAACCTTTCAAAAGATTTAGATCAAGCTTATACGATTTAAGTGAAACGCAACAAAGAAAGGCAACGCGTGATTCACTAAACAAAACGCCAATCACTTACGAATGAATTGGAATTGAACTAACTGTAACTCACTTTAAGTTCCTTAATAATCCTTGCTAGCACCTAAACACCAAGTTTTGAAACCAAGTAGCTCAAGCATGTCAAAATAATCCCAAGCAAGCTAGCACCTAGCTCAAATTTAATCAAGCAACTAGGTAGCTAGCTTAAATTAAATCCAAGCTAGCTAGCAAGTAGGTCACCTAAATTGAAATGCAGATTTTTACTTCTTCATCTTGTCTACGTAGCCTTGTTCCTCACCACATTTCACCTCCTTGGCAAGTTGCTTGACAAGACTAAGCACCTCCCATCAATTGTCATGCTAAGGAAATCTGCCCACTTGCTCCTACTTGAGTAGCAAAGCTACTTAGACAAACACATACATACACACGTACATTCTCATTTCACATTTCACATTTCACATTTGCAGATCTGCATTTCCCCTTTTTCTCTCAACTTTCAACCATCTCCTACATCATCTCCATCTTCTTCAAGAACAACCATCACAAACCACCACACAACTACCATCAAACCACCATCAAACCACCATGGACCACCACTTTTATACACCATTTTCACCAACATTTAAGCTCTAGTTCAAACACCTAAAGGAAAGCTAGTAGATTTGGGTATTAAAAGGAGTTTTTGGGTTGAAGCTTCCAAGTTCTTCTCTTTTCTTTCTTACCATTTCATCTTAGTGCATTGTAAGGAAGCTTCCACTATAAACTCTTTAGATCTCTTATTTAAAATGCATACATGATGGTTAGAATATGTTTAGATGTTCACTCTTGCTAGAAATGAACTTAAAAACTCGTAGTTGTATGAACTATAACAAGAATGTGTTAAAAAGAACCAAAACATAAGCTATAAAATTCGGACAGAAACTTTGCTTGACTTTGGAAGTGAATAACTTGGTCAAAACTTAACCAAATCTAGTGTTTCTTGAGTCTAAAGTTATGTTTAAAGAGTTATCTTTCCAACCCAACTGGTTTCATGAATTTTGGACAAGTATAAGTACTTCAAAACGTACTTTTAAACCAAGGTGTACAAACTGTTCTTAAAAGTCAGAAACGGACCCAACTTTAGCAGGTCATAAATTTCAAACCATGGATCCAAAGGAAGTGATTCTTTTTCCTACAAGTCACATATTGTGTTAGCTTTCAAAGTAGTATGATTACACTCTGTGAAAGTAAGTATAACTCCGTGTACAAACAGATCTTCGACTGACTGTCCAGAAAGGGTACTGTTGGACCCTTGTGTAAAATTAAATATGTTTTAACCCCTTAAACGTAACCAAATATTATGAAACTTACATTTCTGACAAGCTAAGACATGGGGGAACATGTGGTAAAAAATTCATAAGAATCTAAGCTCATTTGACTAGTCAAAATCGTAGCCAAAGAGGGACTAAATTCTGGACAGAAACTGTGAAAATTGGTGGAAATCTTTGACTTGCGAACTGAGTTAGTCGCTGACCAAAACTTGCGAACTGAGTCAGTTCGCAGAGCCCAAAACTCGCGAAACGAGACTTGTATAATTTAAAACCCAACAAACTCAAAGATTAGGTTAAAAACGAAGTTAAAACATGGATTTAAATGAGTTTTAATGTTTTTGATAACTAATAAGGATCACCAACGGGTCGTGCACTTTTCGAAAACAAAATACTCTTTCAACCTACTAATAGAGTGAACAACTAACATAGATATGCGGGTAGCTATCTACTTACACAACCTAGGTGTGCGGGTAGCCACCTACTATTACGAGTATAGATGTGCGGGTAGCCATCTACTTTTACAAACCTAGATATGTGGTTAGCTATCTACTTATACAATCGACCTCATGCGTATAGGGCGCGAGGAGGCTATTTTGGGCAAACTTATTTCTTTAAACGCTAGCTCTCACAAGCTCACCAGGTGAGTTCACAGCCCCTATTTTACTGCTTTTTACTGATTTCTAAATTTGGGGTGAAAAACATATGTACTGTTTACATACAAACTATTTTCATGCGATGATTGAAAACCTGACAACGAATCCTTGTGCGAACCTACGTTAAACTAGTTGTAGTGCATAGAAGTCCTCATGACTACAAACTGTAACCATTAGCTAGATGATGCTAGCCACCGAATATGCGAATAGTACTATTGGGATGACATCCCTCCCACTTTTGTTAGTCATACTAACTGCCGACTATATGTCGAGACGAGGAGCGTATATTTTATTGGTCCCAGGCAAAAACAACTAAAAGTCGTGGTTTGGTTATAGGCCTAGGTGTCGGCACTTTAACTCGCAAGGTCTTGCAAACCTTCGGGGGATCACCGTCAGCTACTTATTGTTTCAAACTATGTATCATCGTACTAAACGCCATGGATGGCACGAAATGATTTGTGAAACGTTTACTATACTCTTGGTTTAAATGATGGTGTCTTAAACCTGTGAATTTCACTCAACAATTTTGTTGATCCTTTTAACTATGTTTTTCAGGGGATTAGCAGAGACGTAAGATCATGCATGCATACTTTGGGACCCTTGCTCACCACGATCAATAGGATGCCATTCTTTTGATAACATTGAGACTATTATTTTATGATTAAAATGTTAATCATGACGTTTTGCTAAACATCTATCGTTCTTGTGAACACAATGAATATGTAACCGTTGAACCTAAACTATTTATGGCATCCTAAGTATATGTTTGCGATAATCATATGCTCTCGATTACTTGTCGAACTGAACTGAACCTCGTCACGCCCCCGAGCTTCCGCATTTACTAAACGAGACACGATTTTATTGGGGTGTGACATAATCCAACCCTAACCTGTTTTGACACCTTCACCTTATTGCCATCATCTAGCCAATGTAGTGCATATGGTTTAGGATGGGCTGTAGTGCGTAAACCCAATTTTGACACCATTTCACTAGAAGCAACATTTGTGCAACTTCCCCCATCAATAATCACGCTACACCATTTGTCTTTGATGAGACATTTGGTATGGAAAAGCTGGTCTCTTTGATCGGAATCAGCATGCACAACTTTAGTTTGTAATGTTCTAAGAACCAAAGTCGTGTCATAACACGGTGCCTCATAGCTTTCCTCCTCTTCGGACTCCTCTTTCTCTCCAAACACAAATTCGTCACCCAACCTATCCTCTTCTTCGATCAGCTCTTCACGGCAATCAAGGGCTTCCCTTAAAGTCACTATTCTTTTATTTGGACATGCATTTTGGAAATGTCCAAACCCTTGACACTTGAAACAACGAACCTTGGACAGGCTTGTTTCATTGGTTAGAGTCACTATCTTAGGAGCAGCTGAAGAGCTACTTGCACCCACGTGACTAGGTGTAGTAGTTTCGGGTTTAGCCCAAGGTCTAGGCTTCATAGAATCCACAGTAGAACCCCCTACATACTTTATTTTCCCCTGATTTTCCAACTTTATACACAACCCACAAAGTGCACCAAAATCAGCATATGGGTACAAATCAACAACATTTGCAATATTCGTATTCAAACCACGCAAAAATCGAGACATTTTTTGCTCCTCCACTTCTTCTAAATCACCCATTAGTGTTAATTTTTCAAATTCATCAATGTATTCAGCCACACTCATCTTGCCTTGTTTCAATTCAGCTATTTTTCTATAAGTGGTAATCCGGTGATTTATGGGAACAAACTTTTTTCTTTTGAGAGAATCCCAAGACGAAATCTTTTCTTTGCCTTCCCGTGTCCTCTTAGCCTTAAGCCCTTCGAACCACAAAGAAGCACCACCACTCAATTTCAGAATTGCGTATTTGCACCTCTTCTCATCGTCAAGTTCTTTGAAGTCAAACATACGTTCAATCTTTCTCTCCCACTCCAAATACTTTTCTGGATCCGTACCCCCAGCAAATTTAGGCAATTCATTCACCTTAAACTCCTCCCTTGATCTTGGCTGCCCTCGTAAAGGTAGTCGTCGTCCTTCTTCTTGCAAGCCTCTTAAAGCCTCACGGAGTTGTTGTAGGAAATCTGGATCATCGAAATTCATGGCTCTGATACCACAAATGATATGTGTATGGATCGGACTAAATTGGAAATAATGTGTAGGATATATGTGTTTAACAAATTAGACCTATAATTTTCTAAACAGATTGCAAATCAAGACCTATTGATTTGAATCTAGACAAAATCAGGAACACGTCCCAAAAATGACAAACAAGAGAATTATAACAATAATTCAGAGAGTTTTGTTTTGTTTTCTTGAAAATCTGATTATCCTTCCACCAAAAACGAAAATGGCAATAAAGCCTACAAAATTGGTAGGTTACAAACCTCCAAGAGCCTTACAATAATGGGGACTTTTAACTACTATTAAAGACTAATAAAAACATAATAAAACCACATTATAAAACTGAAAATTCATTCATAATTAAATGCATCATGCAAACTTTAATCCACCAAGGTTACCATGCACACTCCATGGGTCATTGAGCCCAAACCAGCTTCAAACCCAATAGTAAGCACCAACCCATCATCCAACAGCCCATCACCTTTTTTTTTGGGTAAAGGGTTATACCCAGTAAGATTTATAAATAACTATAAAATGTTATTTACAAGATGGGATGGCAATACACCACCCAAAAACTAAAGATTGTATCGAACATGCTCGATACAAACAACCAAAGAAAAACAGCCAACAAAACAAGGAAAAAACAAACCAAAACCACCCAAAAGGGAAAACTAAGACAACCAATCTTCGGACCAGATCAACTTCAACTTGAGATAGAGCAACCCCGCCAGATTAACCAACCCCCGAGCGGGTAAATGATAAACCTACCAACCAAATGGGAGAACAGCATGAGACCGCCTCCTTAAAAACCTTCTCAAGAAAAACCCAATGGGAAAAACCTTGAAGAAGGAAAAAAGAGTACAGCTCTCACGAGGAATTCCCATTTGGATCCATACAAGAAGATGGGATCTTCCAAGCATCTAACAAACTCCGAACATGAGACGCCACCTTCTTAAAATGAAGGGAAACAAGCTTGAGCCGAACAGTAGCAACAATAATATCATAAATCTGAGTAACGGACCGAGACTTGTTCTTGAATAACCGATCATTCCTTTTTTGCCAGATATAGTATGCAGAAGCAGCAAGCACAATTCGCGCAATAACACTAATAACAGTGCTACCTCTCAATATAGGAATAAGAAAATCCAACATGTCCACCAATCTATGCGGAACAACATCCATACCCGACTTCACACGAACCAAATGCCACACCTGCATAGAAAAAGAGCATTCAAAGAAAAGATGGTTATGTGAATCAGGAACCATTTTACAAAACGGACATCAAAGCAGGTTTAAGTTGGTAGAAGGACCAACATCCCATTGCCTCAACATATCCTGAGTCTTCAGCTTCTGATTAACAACAAGCCACATATGAAAAGCATGCATTGGGATACAATGTGGAAACCAAACGACATGACTCCAGTCAACCGAATTAGCCCGAAATCTAATAGACTCCCAGACCAGGGACACCGATTCGGGCCTTCTTTATCCATGTATGTATCATTTGATGACCTAAAAAAAGAGTAACAGCCAAGAAGAGAGAGTCTACTGTTCCTTATACCATATTCATCTCTCTGGTCATTAAAAGGATTATGGAGGATAAGTATGGCCTTGATCAACATGATGAGGCATATGGATCACTGGCCTTCTTACCAGTAACCAAGGTGGGCAATACCATGTACACTCACAAGCCTGCCCTCAGGTCAGATACCACCCTCTCTACCTTGCCAGCTACAATGCTCACCATCAACAATAAATCTGCTGATCATCAATCACCTCCAACAGTGACTCAAACTAAAGTCCTTCATCCTACTCCTATCACTGTTAGATCTCCTCTAAGACCAATTGCAGAGAAAGAGACAGTGACTTCTAATCCTATGGACAAGGTAACAATAGAGACTAATGATGATGACTCCATTGAAAATAATGAAGAGATTAATGAGGGAGGAAATAAGGAGGCAGAAATGCCTGTTGAAGATGAAGTCAGAATAAGCAGTGAACAAGTGGATGTTGAGCAAGCTGAACCTGAGGGTAACCCTTATCTTGCAACCTTGGCTCACTACGGCTTAGATCAGCCATCATTCACATACTCATTCTTTGATGAGCCTTTAAAAGAACTAGAGTTTCTACCAGTTCATCTGGACTCTGATGATGATGATGATGAAGAAGAAGAAAGAATCATCAATGATGTCAAGGTCAAAGGAAAGTCTGAGGACTTAGCATATAAACTCCATGATGACTCTGATGAAGAAGAAGAAGCAATTGCAGAGTATAGGTTCCCCTTGAACGGATCCAACGGGGTAACAACGTTTGTTAGAGTGCGGAATACTCTAACAAACGATACAAGTGTTTAAAACACATTTATATCACCAAGAAATCATTACTTCGTACGTAGTCGAACTAGGATAATGTATTCGAACTTACTTAGCTGATAACTCAGTTCGTAGAAACTTAGAAATAATATTTTTGAACTTTGTATTTATAAGCAGCTAAGTTCGTAGGAACTTACGAACTTAGCAGCTCCTAAGTTCGTACGAACTTACCTTTTAAGTTCGTACGATTCTATAGGTTCGTACGAACCTACACAAAACATAACATAAATATTATTTCAATTAATTAATAAACAACATTTAACAAAATATTCATTTATTAATAACAAAGACTAATTACAAGCTAATCTATTACACAATAGAAGCTGTTGTCACTACATGTACCAATAGACTCCCCCTTGACAATAGCTCTATTAGTCTTCAATCTTTTCTTCGTCTTCTGAGCATCTTCTTATTATCTCTGATAACTTCCAACCCAGATTCCTTTCTCTACACACACCTTGACAACCTTTTGATATCTTCGGCACTCGTGTCTGCAATTATCTCTGTAGAGAATCTTGTTGACATGCAGCTTCATCAGATCATCTTTAGACAAGTTTACCAAGTGTAAACTATCATACACTCTCAGCAACACATAACCTTCATTATCTTCCATCACTGCCTTTGCAGTTTCACTATCAACATACCACCATTTGAGGTTTGCTAGAATGTCTTGTGGCATCTTCATTAATGGAACCCTTTTCAAGCACTTGACCGGTTTATAAACCATCTTCATCCACGGCTTGTGTGTAGTAGGATCAATCCTGGTCAAATCGGGAACTCTTCTTCCTGCCTTTGGTTTCAAATCAACAAACTTGTTTGATCTTCCTTCACGCTTAACAATTCTCTCCAAAGTCCGAGTGTAAGGATCATTTCCAAGATTCACCAAGTTTATCCAGGCTAGTTCCTTTAATTCTATCTTCGGCAACGAGCTAAACACCTTTAGTTTGTTCCTCAGATACTGAATCCCATCATATCTTTTAATTATGAACAGTTTGAGTTCACTGTCATAGAACCAACTTATGATGCCTTGATTCAGCTTGCCCGATCCTTTGACCCTGATATCACCCCTATACTTAATCTCTAGTTCCTTTTCAGTCTTCTTAAACCACAACATTTTCAATTCGGCTCTGGACGGTTCTTTGTCAGGATCTGATTCATCATCAAGGACCTCATCATTCTCAGACTCTAGTTCCTTGCGATCTATCACCTTCTCACCAGCTTCATACTCAAATATCACTTCAGTGACAGCTTGCTTCGTCACGACGTGTTCATCAAAATCAGCATACGTATCGTGAACAATCTCCTCGTTTGACTTCCAATCTGCAACATCTGTACTGAGGATCTATCCTTATTCTAGTTCTGACCCATCGCTATCAAATTCGTCTAATCCGAGCAACGCTTCAATAGTGTCAAACTCATCTAGATTCACCGGAGTTTGAGCTGATCCACTTCCTCCTTCTTTCTGACTAGACTCCCCCTGAGCTTGTGGCACTAGCCTTCCAGTTGAAGAACTAGGCAGCTAACCTTCCTTCGGTGCATTGGGATCATCGTCTCTGTCTTCGTCTCTTTTCTTCCTCAACTCATCTTCCTTGCAGCTCGTCATCTCCCGTTGAGCTACCTTGCGCTTCAACTGATAGAGAAGGACCTCATTATCATGAACAATCTCAGTTAATTTCTCATTCTTCGTCTCTAAGCTAATCTCCGTTAAATTTTTAACTCGGATCTCCTGAGTCGCAATGATAGCAGTCAGGGAAGCAACCAAATCAGCTAGGCTCGTGATCCGGCCCTCAAGATATGTAAATTTGTCCGGATCAGAGAGAACTGCAGTCGGGTTGGAGATTGATGGGATAGGTTGAGTTGGAGGAGGAGTGGTAGATGGAGGCAGTGTAGATGTGAAAGTAACAAGTGGTTCGGTTGGAGTGACAGTAGATGCGGTTGGTTCGGCTGCTGCAGCAGTTGTGGGTGGTTCTGGAATGGTTGGAGGTTGTACAATGGGTGGAGCGACGGGTGGTGGTGTAGGAGTTATGATTTGAGGAGGTGCACCACCCTCTCCGATAACTACTCTGGTTGGGCGTTGGCGTTTACGAGCCCTCAAAACATACTGTTCATCACTGGAGTCTTCATCGTCGCCCCCAGGAGCATAGTCCTCGTCCTCCTGGACTTTCCTTTTTCCTTTATCGGTTTCTGAGGCCGCCCGGGTTTAAGTAGAATAACCCTTGACCCTTGAACCCCTAAAGTGGGACGGTCCTCATCATCATCATCATCGTCATCATCTGAGTCAGTTTCTGTTTCCTCAGAATCCTAGGCCATGCTCTGTCCAGCCTCATCAGCAGGCGAAGACCTCGCCAACGGAGAAATAAATATCAATCTCCCTGAGAACCTCATCAAAATCGGGCCATGATCTAGTAGCCGCAGCACTTGAGCTGGCACCACCCTGTAGCACATCTCGCCTCACAGATTTAGCAATATCAGCGACAACGCGCTCGTCCTCAGCGGGGTGCTCTATCTGGTGCAAGATTTCCTCAACGACCTCGTGTTGAGCGACAGCCGCCACTTCAGGTGGCACTGGAATGTCAGCTTGAGCCTGAGGGGGTGGTTCAACAACATGCTCTTCGGCCCCCTCTTCGGCTTGCGGTATGTCTCACCACCCATCATTAGGTGGGGCTTGATAATGTTCATCTATAATTGCCCCAAATAGAGGAACTGCCTGAGGCCTGTCAGCAACAGCACGACGACTGCTATGACTAAGACAATGTCCGAAAATCTTTTTGTCAACTGACACCAGATGTACAATAGGGTCGACAGCTTGGAGATTAGGAATTAGCCCATTAAGGATCATCATCACAAATCTGGGGTACGGGATGAATCTATCCTTCACGCTCCCCTTAATCTGCTGCACCATCTCATCAAAGAAGAATTGAGAGAAGCAGTATGGCTTGTTGTTCACCAATGAAACCATGCCAGATTGCATTTTGTGGTTCATTGTGTCGAAGCCGGCCTTCTTGGGTCCAAAAGAATCCAGCAGAATATGCATCAGGTATCTCCACTGACCATACAGTAAGCTCTTCGTGTACTGGGTGTGAGTTACATCACCAACGTAACCCATTCTCTGGAATGCCCCAGCACGAAACTCAAGTGGGAATGAGGTTGGGCCATTTTCTTGTTCCTCGGTGCCCAGATGCAACGCAATCCGTAGATACGTTGCGGTGAATTCTATATTCATGCCGTTGACAGATGCTCGAATGACTGGAGGGTTAGGGCAACAGTCATGCTCAGCAGTTGCCCAAAATTGATTCAAGAATTCAAACTTCAATGTCGGTGAGTGAGTCAGTGGATAGAACACTCTTGAGCGTATCAGAAAGTCCAACATGCCTCAGAAGGGCACAGTGTTTTGGTTAGCCAGATCAAAAGAGATAGCAAGGTTGTGCTTGTTGTAGAAATGACGTTGATCAGCCATATATGCACACAAGACAAAAACAGAACAAAATGGATAACAATAATATTACTTATAATCAATAATCAATTTAGAATCCTGCAATAAAGATTTGACAATCAATACAAGTTATAATACATTATTTTAAGAAAAATGATAATTTGTTTTTCAAACCTAAGTAGGTTCGTACGAATTTGTAAGTTCGAACCCAAGAACACTTTATCAAGTTTTCAAACATTTTGCATCTAAAACATGATTAGGCACTAGAAATGGATACACATAGGTGCGTTTGATGTTTTTCAACAAGTTCCAATCAATTTTAACCATAAACACACATCTAATTTTTTTGTTAAAGTTGATTTTATCAAAAACCCACTTTAATTCAAAATTTAACATGTTTTAACGGTTCAAATGCTTAAATGGTTACTTACTTATGTTCATATGACTGTGGAGATGATTTGTATCGGTTTAAAATGGTCTTACACGGATTAGATTGCAAGATTCAGTTCGAATATTATGAAAACAGTAAGTTCGAAGGCTCCAGTAAGTTCGAATGTAAGTTCGAAGGCTCCAGTAAGTTCGTACGAGGTATAAGTTCGAATGCTTTGAAGGTGTAAAGGGTTTGACCCGGTCAGACCCTTATATACTAATTAGTCTAAGTTCGTACGAACTTAGACATTCGAACATGGATTCATAAGTTCATACGAACTAAAAAATACTTAGCCAAAAACTTTAAATTTTCAAACTTAAAATCATTTTGCGTAAACCAACATACTTAGATGTTTAATAGAGCAAGGTTTGAGCAATGAATCGAACTAAATGTAAGTATTTCCCGTAAACGAAGAACTTTTATTTAAAAACGCTAAGATAACAATAAAAACCAAAATATAATAAAATAAAATAACTTAGAATCTTAAAATGTGAATATGAAATTTTTCATATTGTGAAACGTACAATCTTTTTTAGAGTGTCACTGATACAAAGATCGAATTAGCCATGATGAGTACAATACACAGTTAGGAATTTTTATTTATTCCTTCGTTATTATTGATTTAATTATAAAACACTATGATTATCAGTATTGTGGTCCACTTAAACATTCAACATGTAGAGTTCTCAAGTACATATTTGATTATTGTTCACGATTTGCTATGTATCTTACATTTGATATACTCTTAGAATCTAGAAAGTCCAGAATATCATCGGATATTTTTCATTTTATTGGCATCTTTAAAGTCAAGTCATTTTGAATTTTAAGCAATGTACATAGGTACACGTTTCAGCAATAAGACAAGACTAGGGTTAGAAACAAACAAATCTAAAATCAAACCAGAGGTGACAGGTTTGTACTTTCGTACAACAGAGCGACATAGTTTGACTAGAGACCTTGAAAGCGGTATTCTTGTTTCGCGGTCGAGTTTGTTCTAGTTTTAGAATACACTGACTGAGTATAGGTCAGCATGTTTCAAGATGTAGCAGAAGAAACAGTCAGTGAACCCCCTAGATGAATGATTTTTATTATTTATCCAATAGCAAGCAATCAAGTACAATCTATTTCCTAAGAATTAGGACTTAAGTCGTACATCAAAATAAAGATTTCACAGAAAAATCGTATTATTTAGCATAGATTAAGTACTTGAAAACCGTTATGTCTAATGCCTACCAATACATCGTATAGTGAAGCTATTAAATACTTTGCATTTTAGGTACTTTTACTGTGTGTGTTCTACACCTAAAAGCCACACATATAAAATGTTCTAAGCATAGGTAATGTTTTTCATCATTTCTTTGCAATAGTACAGTGACCCTCAATTTTTCTTAATTTTGCAAAGATAAAATAAAAGAAATATAAGATAAAAGTAGAAATAAACTACAACCAGACAAAGTTCTTGTGGGAAATAACTTACTCAGGATTACTCATCCCATTTAGTTGGACTAAAAGCTCAAACCGAGACCTATCAAAAGCCTTGGTATAAAGGTCGGCCAGATTATCATCAGTGGGTACCATAACTAACTTAATCATTTGTTTTTCAGCACAGTCACAAATAAAATGGTGTCTAATATCAATATGTTTCGTTTTACTATGCTTAACATGATTGTTAGTTATGGACATGGTCGACTGATTATCAATCATAATAGGGGTATTTGAAAAGAATCGCGCAACTATTGTTGTATCCACAAAACTTGTGAACAACAACTACTAGCTGCCACATACTCAGCCTCACAGGTTGAGATGGCGACCGAGGTTTGCCATGAGACAATGCGACCACCTTACAATTGACAACCACCAGTGTTTGATTTCCTGTTCAAGTTACATCCTCCATAATCCGAGTTGGTGAAAGCTACAAAGTCAAAATTGCCTCCGAAAGGATACCAAAGACCTAACTTCGGTTTTCCCTTCAGATATCACAATATTCTCTTTGCTGCCTTCATGTGTGACTCTTTAGGATTCGCTTGAAATCGAGCACACAGGTAAACTACAAACATTATGTCAAGTCTTGAAGAGGTTAAATACATGAGAGAACCGATAATGGCCCGATATTGAGTCGGATCCACATCCTCGATACTCTCTGTATCTGGTCCAAGATTATGATTCTATTGAATCGGAGTGCCAAAAGACGAACTATCTTCCATCTTAAAACGAGTGAGCATTTCATGCACATACTCGTCTGATGGATAAAGAATCCATCCTTCTTTTGATCAACTTGTAATCCTAAGAAGAAGTTTAACTCCCCCATGGCACTCATCTCAAACCTTCGCTTCATTACTTGTTCAAAGTCTCTGCACATGCTCTCATCAGATGACCCAAAGATGTCATCGATGTACACTTGTACAAGTAAGAAATCGTCCTTTTTCCACTTCATGAATAAAGTACTATCTATTTGTCCTCTCTTGAACCCATTTTCCAAGAGATAAGTAGATAATGTCTCATACCAAGCTCTAGGTGCTTGATGCAGTCCATACAGAGCCTTATCCAATTTATAGACTCTGTCTGGATAATCTGGATCACTAAACCCTGGAGCTTGTTGGACAAATACCAGTTCTTGAACTTTACCATACAGGAAGGCACTCTTTACATCGAGTTGATAGACTTTAATTCTTTTATGTGCAGCATACGCCAGAAACAATCGAATTGCTTCCAGCCTTGCTACTGGTGCGAACACCTCAGTATAGTCTATCCCTTCCTGCTGATTAAATCCTTGAACAACTAGCCTTTCTTTGTTCCGTGTTACTATCCCTCTATCATCTTGTTTGCACTTAAACACCCATCTGGTGCCTTTTGCAAATTCTCCTTTTGGTAGATCGGTTAGCTCCCAAACTTTGAGTTTCTCGAATTGTGCAAGCTCCTCTTGCATTGCTTCTACCCAGGAGTTCTCTTTAAGAGCCATTTGGATATTTTTCGGCTCTAATTGAGAAATAAAACAGCTGTACGAGCATTTATGCATTATCCAAGTATCTTGGATCGATACATAAAGGCTTGTGCTGTCAGATATTTCTCTACGAGTTTTCACTCTTGAACTTGGATCACCAATTATGTTATCAATTGGATGATACTTGTTCACGCGAGTCGTAATCGTAGTATCAACCGGTAGGTCAGATCCTAGATTTTATCCAATCTCCCCCTGAGGTGGTACTTCTTTCTCAGCAATTTCTTGCACATAATCTGTAACCTCTGAAGAAGATGGAATGTCATTCAGACTTGGATCACTATCCAATAGGATCGACAATAAGTTCTTTCCCTTTATCAGTTAAATCTTCTGAACATGGAACACTAGATCTAGGTGCAAAACCATTGTTCTCACCATCATCCAGTATTACATGTTCTAATCCGAAAGTGTCAATGTCACTTAGGATAGGAAGATTAAAAGATTTGAAGACAGCGTCATAATTAAATAACCACTCTGGTCCTGTTTGTACTGCTGGAGTATAAGATGTGACCTGTATGTTACATACAATCTCAACTCTACCAGATGTCTTATTGAAGACCTTTTTGTTTGGAGAACCGACTTCATAACCTAGGAAAAATCCTTCGTCAGCCTTTTCACCCAATTTTGGTTGATTTTTGGTCTTTAATAATGTACAATGAACACCAAAGGGTTCAAGACCAGTAAGGTTTGGTTTTTGACCGTTTAGAAGTTCATAACACGTCTTGTTATGTCTTTTTACGATTAAAACCCTGTTAAGCACATGACAAGCTGTATTCACTGCTTCCCCCCAGAAAATGACAGGAAGCCTTGAATCAGCCAGCATTGTCCTTGCTGCTTCAATTAGAGTTCTATTCTTTCTCTCAACGACTCCATTTTGTTGTGGCTAATAGGGTGCACTAAACTGATGTTGAATTCCTTTGCTTAAGCAAAAGACGTTCAACACCAAGTTTTTGAACTCTAGGCCATTGTCACTTCTAATTTTCTTGACTCCTCAACCAAATTGATGTTCAATTTGGGTAAAGAATGTCATTAGCATTTCAGCTATCTCATCCTTTGTTCCCAAAAAGAATACCCATGAAAATCGCGAGTAGTCCTCAGTTACGACTAGGCAGTAGTGTTTACCACCTATACTCCTCGCATTCACCGGACCGAACAAATCCAAGTGAAGGAGATCAAAAGTTGAGCCAATGGAATTTTGAGTTTTGGACTTATGAGGTTTCTTGTGCTGTTTTCCTTTTAGACAAGGCAGACACTTATCCTCTAACCCAAATCTCTGCAATGGTACACCTTGCACTAGTCCATTTTTTACTATGAAATTCATCTTTCTGAAGTGCAAGTGGGCCATTTTCCTATGCCACAATTGTGAATCAGTTTCAGAGACTTTGGATATCAGACATGTCGACTCCTGAAAAGGTTCAGCAACATTCATGTCCATCACATAAGTGTCATTCTTCCTAGATGCCCTCATGACAATTTACTCCTCTGGTATGACAAATCCTGGTTTTAGTATTAATGCCTCTCTATCTGTGAAATGGATGGGATATCCTTTATCATAGATCTGAGATACACTCATGAGATTATGTTTCAACTCCTCAACATAGTTGACTTGCTCTAACATAATTTTCCCATTCGTGACATTACCTAATCCCGTGATCTGTCCACCTTTTGCTCCTGCAAAGTTAACATATCCTCCTTTCTTGTGCACGAAATCCACAAGATTTTGCCCTTCCCCCTTCATGTGCCTTGAGCAACCGCTATCAACATACCACCAGTTAATAGCTCTTTGGGTTAACTCCTGCACAAATATTGAAAATAGTTAGTCAGTAAGAGGGACCCAAGCCACCACGGTCTTGGGTCGACCATTCTCAACAAATGTAAACTCCTTCTACTATCCATCTTTCTTGTCGAGAGATGTGGATGCTTTGGAAGCCGCATTCATTGAAGAATGGGAAGAACTACTACTAGGCTTTCTTTCTGGAGACTTTTGAAAGAGTCTCAGATTTACTGGCCTTGGGTTTGAGGTTGACCTAACCCTAGTTGGATAGTTATAATTTGAATTATTATAATTCCTATTATTACTATTCAGGTTAGTAAATCGATTATTTGGAGTTTGAAATCTCTGTGGAGTTTTTGACCTGGATGACGGTCCATGAGAACGACCTGAAACAGGAGTCGTGTTCCTAGAACCGTCATTGGTTGTGAACTTCACAGTTTTTTGAAGAGGTTGTGTTCTCCGAGAACTTGAAGTCTTCTTAAATCCCAACCCATTTCTCCCAGAAGTGCCCACATTTTCAGTTTCATTAATTTTAACCTCCTTTGTGAAAACACTGGCCATTTTCTAATTTATACTATTCGTCTTGGGAGTAGGAATTTTCTTTTCCTGAGATGAAGTAGATTTCACAGGTGATTGGTCTGTCTTCACCTGTAATTTTCCACTTTTACCCTTGATTGGACATATACTTGCTACGTGTCCCTTTTGGTGGCACACAAAGCAAGAATGTTTCACAAAGGCCCTTTTCAAAGCCTTTTGAACCGTTTGGATGTCCAAGTTAAGCAAACTTGGAGAGGAGACAGTTACAGTTTGTTTACCCTTATCGATTTTAGTATTTACATTATCATTTTCAGATTCGGGTGAAACAAATTTAGTAGTATTATTAAACTTCTCGTTGACACTTTCTTTTTCCATCACACCCTATTTTACAAAATTTATTTTTATTTCAGAAATGGGTGTCTTGGAAATGTCGATTGATGTTGATTCAGGTTCAGTTACTGTCTCAGCTTTCGCAGGTCTAACAAATTGCATTAGCCCTGGAACTACTGATTGTTTGACAGAATCATCTAAGGTAGACATCTCAGCATCATCATAAATAATAGTATAATTGTGATTAAAGGGAGGAGGGCTTTCTGTGTAACCCATTCCCTTGTAATCACCAGGTTGTTTCTGAACACTAAGCATGTTATCTAAGGTTTCGATAGAAAATTTCCTTAATTTTAGTTTTCTATTAAGAACTATTATCCTAACCTTAGCATCAGCTAATTCCTTCTCTTTATCAGCAGACATTTTGGTTAATTCTAAAATATGTTCGTGAGCCAAGTCGTTCATTATACTTTGCTCATTTACCCTGTCTTTTAAAAATTTTATGTCTGCTTTCTCAGATTAGATTTGTTTAAAAGTTCTGAGTTTCTGATTTTCAATATAGTGTTTTCCTCTTTTAGAGAGTTTAGCTGAGATGGTATCTTGTCAGATGATTCTACCAGCTTCTCAGCTTGTTCCTGAAAATTTGTACAAAGAACACATGCTTTAACTACCAAATCTAGATTGAGTAATACATTTTGCTTTTCAGCATCCAGATTTGCCATGTAAGCGATGAAGTCCTGTGAGCTCATATCCTCAGTTGACTTCAGTGGCTTGATTCTTGTTTCAGCAGTTGGCATCTCAATCTCCATTTCAGTTGCAATGTCCTTTTCTGACTCAGATCCTACATTGCTTTCCTCCTTTTCTGCTTCAATGGAGGCCATGAACGCTTTCGGTTCTTCATACTTAGAGCTCCAATCATATGCTCCTTCCTGTAACTGAACCACCAGTGCTCTAGAAGTCTGGTTACTCCCGGAGTTCTGGTTATTTCCAGAGGAGCCTTGATTGAAGTATCTCTGCCCTTTTTGACTCGGAGTTTGTTCCCTCTTAGGTCGTTGACATTCCCTAGCAAAATGCCCAAAACCATCGCAGTTATAGCATTTTACTTTGGACTTATCAAAACCTAGTTTGCTACTCACAAACTTTCTCCCAGTCCAGTTCATGAATCGTTGAGCCCTTCTTGCAATCATGGCCATTTGCCACTGCAAGTCAATCTCTTCTAAGTCATCATGGTCCAATTGATCATAATCCTCATTTATTAATTCGGGATCCGTGATCTTGCCCTTGATGAAGTTTTCATGTGAGGCTATGAATGAGGCAAGCAAGGCAACTTCCTCCTCAGCGGATTTAATGCTCATGGGCATTGATTTAAAACCACTTGATGTGCCAGTTTTTAGTTTCCTGTCAATCCCCGAGTCTTCAGATGAGGCAATGTAACAGACATTGCTACCTGGATTTTTGATAGCCGAGTCTGTCTCAGCCTTGGCAGTATAAAAAGCTGCAACACCACTACTTGTTGACGCAACGGAATCAGACCGTTTACCATGGTAAACGCTAGGATCTTGAACCTAATCGGATCCTGTCTCTTTCCGCTGCATGTTCAAGTCATAAACACACAATTTACCTATTACTTGATCATCAAAGTGTAAATGTCCCACTTTGATGGTAACGCCTCAAGAAGTTTATTGCTTTTTACAGTTTCAGTAAATGAAAGACCGTTGTTATCCAATTCGGTCATCAGATGGTAATATCTAGTGATAATCTCCTCTAATGACTCGCCTTTCATATGTTTGAAAACGTAGAACTGTTTAGTCAGCATGTCAGCTCTACTTTCCTTGATCTTATCACTTCCATCAAACCTTTTTTCTAACGCATCCCATAGTTCTTTAGAGAAGGCACAACGTTTAAAAGTGTGTTTGATCTCTTGCGGAAGACACATATTAATAGCAGACAAAGCTTTGTTTTCCGATTCGTACATTTTCTTGTCCTCATCCTTCATTATCGAATAAGGACACAATCTTTGTTTGCCTTCATATTCATAGGTGGGTGTGTCGTACCCCTCCTTAATACATAACCACATTCGGATGTCATGAAATTTTGCAAATGATTCAAATCGATCTTTCCACCAAAAGTAGTCTTCTCCCTTTAGAAGTTTCGGTGGTGAGGCTGCTTTACCAACCTCGTGATCCATCTCGATCATCTTGTTAAGATTCGACATCTTTATGAAAAGTCAATAAAAGTCAAACTGGACAGGTACGTACAAACTTAGATTACCTAAGTTCGAATGGTCAAACAAAGTCAAACGAACTAGACTGTCAAGAAATTCAAACTGTTCAAACTTAAAAGTTCGAAGGTCAAGTTCGTACGAACTTACAGCTGTAAGTTAGTAGGATTTTTCAAGTAAGTTCGTACGAACCTTTCGTACAAGTTTGAACAAAAAGCAAAAAGCCGAACAAGTTCGAACGCAAGCTGTTGAACAAACTCAGATTTCCAGATTTGAGATCTAGGTTACTTTCAACCGACCAAAATTGATATAAACCTTACAAAGTGACAATAAACGAGTTTGGAAGCAAAAAACAACTAGTTTAACGGTCCAAACTCTCGTAATCACTTGATTTCCTTACCCCGAACCTAAACAACAAGTTTAACGCTCTGATACCAATTATAGGTTCCCCTTGAACGGATCCAATGGGGTAACAACGCTTGTTAGAGTGCGGAATACTCTAAGAAACGATACAAGTGTTTAAAACACATTTATATCACCAAGAAATCCTTCCTTCGTACGTATTCGAACTAGGATAATGTATTCGAACTTAGTTAGCTGATAACTCAATTCGTAGAAGCTTAGAAATAATATTTTCGAACTTTTTATTTATAAGCAGCTAAGTTCGTACGAACTTATACGAACTTAGCAGCTCCTAAGTTCGTACCAACTTACCTTTTAAGTTCGTACGATCCTATAGGTTCGTAGGAACCTACACAAAACATAACATAAATATTATTTCAATTAATTAATAAACAACATATAACAAAATATTCATTTATTAATAACAAAGACTAATTACAAGCTAATCTATTACACAATACAAGTTGTTGTCACAACATGTACCAACACAGAGACTCATCCCCATATCTCTCAGTAATTTACAAGTGCACATCATTCATCTTCAATCTCTCCACCACTACAAGGTACTCTTATCCACATTCCATCTCCATCTTCAATACATGCTACACCACATATCACTCCACCAGTCACAACAGCTAAACCATCTACACCACCACCTGTCGTGCTCGATCAATCAACTAAGTCCTCAATGAAGAGATGGATTTCTCTCTATCCAATATCTCTGATCATTTATCTCAGCTAACCAAAAACATGGAAATTCTTCAAACTATCCAGGAAAATCATGTTCTCGTTGTGGATCAATCATTTATCTCCCTGTTTCACAAGTGTTTAGCACTAAAGACAAGCATCACTGCCCTCTATTCTATTGTAAACAAAGAAGTTGCTGATACCACCCCCAAACTTGACTCAATTCATTCAACCATCTCATCTCTCTCTACCAAAGTTAATCAGCTCCCTCCTACAGAGATATTCACCTTATCTGATAGATCGCAACTTCACCTCTCTAGCAAAGCCCAGCTTCTCACCAATAACACTCTCTCCTCTTTTCATAAGGATATCTCAACAATGAAGGCAATTCTAAAGCCTATCGTCAACAAGCTTTCTCAATTTGGCTGGAATCACTAGAGTCTCTATTAGAATAACTGCTGACTTACCCGATTCACCAGTTATGGGGGAGAAAGGTACAGAAGAACAAGTGATACCAGAGCCTGTGATACCCGTAGTACAAACTGAGAAACCCATTAATGTTGTTTCCATAGAGATGAATATTCCAGCAACTGATGCACAGAGTATAAGGGAGCAAAATTTGAAGAAAATTGAGCAAAGTATGGGGCAGTCATCCTCTTCTCTAATCAGAAGAAGAAAACAATTTGGTGATGATCTAGATGAAGAAGAAGAAAATGTCACTGCTGCTCAACAAAAGAAGAAAAGGAAGAGGGTTGTTGAGTCTGACTCTAATGAAGATGATAAAATAAAGAAAACTGCCAAGGACTTGAAAGTTCCTGTGGAAATCATCAGAGAAGGGTTGGAGGCTGAGAAACAAGCTCAGCTGGCTAAAGAGAGTGATGTGGCTGTCAAAGCCCTAGCTAAGGAGATGGAAATAGAAAATAAAGGGGGAGAGACTGCCCTGGAAATCAATGAAAGATTACTAAAGATGGCAGAGAAAGAGAAAGAAAAGAAGATGAAGCAGGATCTTAAGAAGCTCAAGCTATATCCGACCTTCAGAAAGAACAAGTCAAAAATCATCAAGGTCACTCCCAGAGTGTTTAAAAATCAAAAATCATTCCTGGAGATGACTAGAGAAGGATCAGATAAGCTAGAAACGATTTATCTAACTGAGCTTAAGACAATTGGGTTCAGTGAGCTTGGAGAGGTATACACTTGTGTTCAAAATGGATCTAGTGCTGCCAAGCCCAAGATTTTAAAGATCATTGATGAACTAGTCTCTAACCTAAATGAGACTGAAGTTAGCTTGAACCAACATCTCTCTGCTCTTAATGTTTAAGGACCCTCCAGAAACCCCAAGCAACGAAAATCTAAAGCTAAAGAAGAGGGCATTGTAAGATCACTTCAGAAAAGGGGTGTTATGCAAGATCCTGCAAATCTCAACATCTCTCTCCCCTCCAACATTATGCCCATCCCTGGCAGGGTTATCATAGAACTAGAATTCGGGATGTTCTTCCTTGATCACCTTAAGCATCACTGTTTCCAAAGAGCCAGCCAGATTGGAATTGCTAAAACTGAGCATCTGGTGAAGGAAGCAACAGTGATCCAGATTTTCTGAAGCTGGTGAATGAGGAGCTGAAGCTGAGATTGATCAATGATGATGAGTTGAAAATTTTCAAAGTCAAACAAGAACTACTAGACTAAGGTCTTGCATGATATTCTGATGTAACTTACTTTTGTTATATATATAAATCAATGTTCTCTATGTGATGATTTATATTTACTGCTTTCCATCTAAAGTAAATTGATAAAATCAAAAGAACCCAAAAATAGAACATCAGGGTCAAACAAAAAAAAAAAGATAAAACACCAAGTGCTTATCAGAGAGATAATTTTTCATGAATAAATAGGGGGAGATTGTTGGGTCAGAGACCCCACTAATGTAATTTATAGATGACAAATTCACTTAAGTGTTCTTATCGTTCGCTGCATCTGTTAACAGCGAATAGTAGAGTAGATAGCAGAGATACTCACTGATCAGTGAGCTATTCTAAACTTAGAATATTCACTAAGTCTACTCCGATCACTGCATATGTTAGCAATGACTTTCTTGTAACTTAGAACTTAATAGAAGTGATCATTACTCACTGATGAGCACTTAATCTCTAAGAAGTTACACTGGCTGACGCTGTCAAGAATATTGAAGTCGAAGACTAAAGACAGAGACAGAGAGCAGTTCACTAAAGTGGAAATCAACTCTGCTCTATTAACCATCGGTTCATGCCTTTACCCAAGAAAGTACATTAGGTCTGACAAATACCTAATGTACAATAGAAGGTCAACTTATGCAATACACAAGAAAGCGTGCATATCTTCTCAAAGATATGTACGTTCACTTATTGTACAAATGCATTTAATCCCTTGCACCGTTTCTGTAACCTAGGAATAAAGTAAAATATAAACTTTATTCCTAGTATGTAATGTCACATTCAAACCTTGGAAGTTGCATTACTTTCCCAACTAATATGGTGCCTGTAGGATGTATCTCTCATTGTGTAAGACTATAAATACCACACTCAACTACCATATTAAATGTCCAGAATTTTGTATTTGCGATCAACCTGTGATTTAAGCATATTCCTGTTTACCAGCGAACCAAGTCCCCTCACTTATCTGTTAAGTGTTGATCACTGAGATTCACCAGCGAGTCATTCGCTGATGAACTGTTGAGACCAAATTTTTCACAAGTTAGTTTACTTAGACTTGTCTGTCTTGTCTATTTCCGCAAATAAACTTTGTAAAGTATTCAATTGATTCAAATCAATAAAAGAAAACTTTAAACTTGAATTTGTTATCTATTTACAATTGTTGTTAGTAGTTAATACTTATATTTGACAAACTAGGACCAACAAGGTTGGTATTTATAGGCAAGTTCCTGAACCGTATTTTGACCATCCGAACCGTATTTGACCTTCACAAAATCGACCCGTATTGCGCAAACCGTATCAAGATGCAAGATTTAAGCATATACGAGTTGCGCGAACCGTATCTAGTTCGTTTGATCCGTATACGGTTCACATCCAACCGTATATGGTTGGTGCGGCCCGTATCTCCGGGGTCGTGTGCTTGTGTGCGGGATCGTAATTCGTTCGTTTCTTGTTTTCGCTCTAACTTCTTCGTTTCTCGTCCGTTTTTAGCGATTCTTTAACCCACGCGATCGTAATCTTCTAATCTTAAGTTTGAGGTTAATAGATGATTTTTTCCATAAAATTATCAAATGGTTGATCAGATCGCGAGCGAAACGTCTTGTGTTGACTGTGTTCCCTTTTATTTGTTTTTTGCCCGTTTTTGATGAGTTTTGCAACATCATCTTCATAATCACCTAATTAACACAATAAAGAAAATAAATGTGATATTTGGGTTAAAATGATAATTATTCAATTAATATAGGCAAGATAACGTGGGTAAAAACGTGACTTTTTATGCGTTATCACTACTATTCATCGGCAACTCAAGGAGTTCATAGCAATGATGAGTGTGACAATCATACTTCACTGTGATTGGTGGAAATACAACACACGAAAAATGCATGACCTTGTAAGGACCACAAAAGATTCCCCTCTAACTGTTTGTTTGTTAGTGGATAGCAAATCTCATAGTGACACGTGTCATTCTAAATCCTAGATAGTAGGAGATATTCACGGGAAATATTTGTCTATATTGTATTGATTTGTTTACCGATTTATAGTTATCATTTGATTTCGATCATTGATAAAGATTGTCTAACTACGAATTGAGTTAGTGAGTAATATAATACCTATTCTCACAGTGAGTAACGCTTTAACTTGTAATCATATTGAATTAGTTCTAGCATAGGCTTTAACTGTTCCGCAATTCGATATGTCGATGTAATTTGTTATCAATAAATTAATCATTCAAGTTAACTTATGTTCAGCTACTTGTTTACTAACTTTCATACTTCTCAATTTATTACTCTATTTATCTAACAAGTATTTTAAAATGACTAATAACTATTAAGAATTTTAAAATACTATAATTAAATAGTTAAATTGAAATCACCCCTCCCCCCTCCCTTTCTACAATTTAAGCTCTAATATTGAACTATATATTACTTAAATCGTAAGTGATATTAGGGACTTTCAACTCCCATTCCTTATGCTATTCCTAAATGAGTGATGAGTTATGCATATCTCGCATATCTCCTATTCCTATATGTGGTATAGTTGGCATGAATACATAAATCGTTCTAACTACCGTGCATAACTATATAATTGATTTCGTTGCTGTCAATATCTTTATGCTTGAAGACTTCCAATTTCAAACTAAACAACTAAAACACATCATAAGTTAACAACACGAATAAACCTATATATATAAATACATATTTTGCCTCCTAAAAGTTAACTGCATGAAAATGTTAGTCGATGTATAAAAATGAATAATCAACAACTTATCTTCACATTTAATAGAACTTTTATATAGTACATCATGTTATCACATGAGCGACATCACAACGAATGATATAAAATGAATCATGGTACAATGAAGTATACCTTTACAAAGGACCACAGTATACTATAGAATTACTTTGCAATACAGATACTTACTATTATTCTTAACCTATATAATTAATATTCTTACAAACTTCGTTAGTTCCTTAACCAACTAAGGCCATTACATCACTTTTTCATATACTCTCGTGAGTTCGTTGGTTATAAGTTTTATGTATTAAACTATTATATAAACTTTGTATTAAAATCATGTGGTAACTCACGAATTCGCAGGTTATGATCTAGTAGTTAAATAAATGAAAAAGAACAAAGAATCAAGTTTAGAAATTGAATAATTAATTGGTCAATGGAACATTTTTATTTTGTATGTGATATTTGTTTATTAAATGTGAGGGGTACTCTAGTAACTTGAGGTCTTTAATTTGTAAGCTATAAAGGGAATAAGGTAAATGATTTGTATGATAAATATTTTTGTAATCGGTAACACTTAGACTAATTGAAATGGAGCCACAATGGGTTCCGTGGTATACTGAGCAAGGGATAACGGACGAAGTGGGACTCATCGTGAGTTGTTGTTAAAATTTTTGATAGAATAATGAGCCTCTTTCAATATTTAAATCTTTTTCTTTTCTGTTTTTTTTAATAAAATAGTTAGCCTAAATTATAATCTTGATCAATCATAACACTTATCACTACGAGTAATTCTGTCGTTGGATGTTATCATGAGTGTAAGTCGTCTAATTGAACGGAGGTAATAAATTATAATATAAGTCTAATATTCTAACTTATGTAATGAAAAATGATTATGTCTAAATTTATATGCCTAATATAGACCTAAAAATTGTAATTAGAATACATATAAAATTGATCGAAGAGATAAAATTTATATGTATCTCTGCTTACTCCCTTCAAAAGTTGCGCTAGAAATCATACATATTTTCTGTATCTATAGTTTTCCCCTAAATTTTCTCTCTCTACAGTTCCGTTTGGTTTCCTCTCCATATTCGCCAATCAATCCGCTGCTGCAATGGTTAGTCCCTTCTGTGGCATTCATTTCCAGTTTTCATTTACTTCTCTCATTTTCTTATTTTATTTTTTTATTTTTTTATTTTTTATGTTTCGTTTATTTGTCTACTGCTTTGTAATTTGTTAGCTCTATTGCATGTGTTGTTACGCCTATAATATGAATTGTATATTAGTTTGGTGTTTGATCATTGATTTGCGATGTGTTTATTCTTGATGAGTTTGAAACCCTAGTTTTGTAATTATACCTATATTTGCTTCCCAAATGTTGACTTTTCAGTTTTTGGATCTGATTTTTGCTGAAGTTTCATGAATTTTGTAGCAGTTAGGTGTTTGATCTTGTATTTAGCCTTCGTGTGATATATTTTTTCAATTTTTTTTGTGAATTTTAAGTTTATTTTAGTCATTACTATTATTATTATATTATTTTACATTATTATTACAAAAAGTATTTCATTCATTTGTTTCTTACTTATTTTAAGTTTGAATCAGATAGCATCTTATATCTGTAGAAACGACTAAATGACTAATGATGTTAAAGGTGCATGAGCTGAAATTAAGTGAAAATCCTTTTGAGCTGAAATATATATAAGCATTAGTTACTAAGGTATAAATAATGATTATATATTTCTTGTAACAATACTGTAATCGGATACCAAAAGCCTAGTAATTGTGGTTTTCTACTCTTGTTCTGTCAAACAAATAAATGTCATTATCTATTCATCATTTAGAATGTGAAAAAGAACAAAAGAAGTGTAATTATGCATTACGTATGTGAGTTTAGCCCGTCACCTACAATACGTAATTACAAATAAATATGGTCAATGTTGTTAAAGGCTCAAGGTGAGCGAGGGTTATTGGCATCTAAATATAAATCCCCTCCTTCCTGAAAAAATGCAAACATAAAAACTCATCCTTCCAAAGAAATCTATAATTTTGAAAGTTTGTTCCAGAGGCCCATATTGCTCAGCAAAAAAAAAGGTCAATACCTTTGATATTCACCACGCATACTTTAGCCCTTAAGGGCTTCGCAAAAGGTGCACACTTAAGGTGCACCAGTTGCATGATCTTTGCCTCAATATGAACTGTTAATCCACTTTTAAGTCTTATATGCCTGTGAGTCTAGACTGCTGACCCATGCTTTTATCAGCTCTAAATTTATCATTCTTGATGTCTATGTATGTATGCATCTATAAATCTCTGCACCGATGTACAGATTACATCAGCTCTTGACAAGGCTTTGGTACATCTCGTTTGCTCTTCATGACCATTACATGCAATACCTGTTGCAGGAACTTAAGTTGATGTTTGGTTGATGGTTATGAGAATAATTGAATGAACACCATTACTAGTAGGAGCGTTTGGTTGGTGCTGGTGGGTATGGAGTATAAAAATGATGAAATTTATGATTTTTGGAATTCTTCATAACTGCCAAGGGAATTGGGTTTAGAAAAAACATTTGTGGGTCATTACCCTATCTCTAACTATTCGCCTTTTCATTCCCATAATGAATACAATGTCCTTTCTTCCCAACTCGGGTCTTCTCCGCTTGTTGGTAATCCCATTCTCAATCCACTTTGAAACCTATAAACACAGTGATTTCCCACAAACGTTCCCCACCTAGCTATTGCTTGCTTCAGAAAATAAATCCGTGATAACCAAATTGAAGCATCTTAATCTTTCTTAACTGAGGCAAGGCAAGTGGTGAACTACCTACCTACCATGTTCATAACTTTCAACTTGCCTTAACTCTTTAACATTTGACACGCTGTTGAGTATGATATTCATTTTACCATCCGATCAAGTTAGTTCCTACTGTTTTATTAGTATTTTGAGGATAATGTTTATCTCACATGATCGTGGCTTAATCCCTTTGTAACTTGAGAGTTGAGAAGTCGTGCAAAATACCAAATCCTTGTGGTAGGAGACTCCAACTTTCATATTGTTTTGCCTCTGCTGATAGATCAATTGTTGCTTATCATAAGTGGCTTTAACATAATCATGCATATGAGTACCTGCTTGTATATTCTCAAATAGAATATCTTGCCTCTTAGACTACAACAGACGAACCATAAAATGCTTAATCCAGAAGTTCCATTTGTACTTTATCTGCAGACTGCAATCTACATACCTTGTTGGGCAAACGCTTTTATTTTAGTTTATAGATATCATGATCATGAGCAATTTTTGGAGTTATTATGTGGTTGGCATTTAATTCTTACACAATCAGTGAAATCTTGCAATGTAGGCTAACGCGGCATCTGGGATGGCCGTGCATGATGAATGCAAGCTAAAATTTCTGGAGTTGAAGGCCAAAAGAACCTATCGTTTCATTGTGTTCAAGATTGAGGAGAAGCAAAAGGAAGTGATTGTGGAAAAACTTGGGGACCCAAGTGAAAGCCATGAGGATTTTGCTGCTTGCCTTCCTGCCAAGGAGTGTCGATATGCTGTCTTTGACTATGACTTTGTCACCGAAGAGAACTGCCAAAAGAGCAGGATCTTTTTCATTGCATGGTAAGCATAAGCTAATTTATTCTTTGGAAACATTTTTTAATCTATCTCAATTTAGTTGCTAATGTGTAAAAGTATTTGCAAAGGTCTCCTGATACTGCTCAGGTGAGAAGCAAAATGATTTATGCAAGTTCAAAGGATAGATTCAAAAGGGAACTTGATGGAATCCAGGTGGAGCTTCAAGCAACTGATCCAACGGAGATGGATCTTGAGGTTTTCAAAAGCCGGGCCAACTAAACGATCATTGCTTTAGAGAGATGTTAGTAGTTTGTTCGGGGGGGTTCGGCTGCCCAAGCTATGATGGATGATCGTTTGTTTTTAAAAGTCTTTGATAACTGTTGGCATTCTATCTTTGTTGTTTTGGGTACGGTCTGGGGAAATATTTTGTGACTTTACTGTGTGGAACAGATCCATAGATGATAATAACCTCTGCTCTTTTCTCTGAACTTCACGTTTGATGATGGGCTGTTCTGTGTGTTATCTAATCATAGCCCGTGCTGCAATTATTAAAGTTACCAGTTTTGGAAGTTACATGTGGTATTAAAAACTCCAGACATATACCTTAGCTAAAGTAGTTTCTTGTTTTTTCAACCCCGTTTCACCAAAACTACTGGATCCCGCCACAATCTTTTATGGTGGTGTTGTTTAGAAAGCAACCTATATCAAACAATTTCGTCGATGACCGGTATATAGATTCTACATACAGACACAAAGCATCAATTTACTTCATGAACAGATATCAAACATATGATGGATTGGTATCAGAGAGACAGAGTTAACATTGGAATCAAAAGATGTTCAAGGGCAAATTGGAAGGATTTGATGGTTAAATGGAAAGTATGAGGAAACTAAGGGCGCGTTTGGTCCATGAAATATTTTCGATAAATTGAAATTCATCAAATAAGTTGGAACTTGAAGGAATGTGAATTCCAATTCATCAAATTCATTTTTGGACCGAACACGGAATTGAGGTGAAGACAAATAGTCGACTATGTTGCCTGCTTTGCTTTACTGCTTTCATCTTCTGATGTCAGAAAAGGAGTTCTATCGCATTCTTTTGCAATTTTATCAAATTCCATGTAGTTTTACGAATCAAACACCAATGAATCATCAAATATGATAGAGAAAAAGAAACGTTGTATAGATTTAGCTAAAATACATACAATGGAGAAAACCTCAAATAGTTACCTACCAAACACGTAGGTGCTATTTTCTAACAATGTATGGTATTCCAAATGTCTGCATTCCGAATTGCACTCTTGTATAGTTACTTTTGTGTATGTATATGTATTTAGTGTGTGGTTTAGGCCATTCACAAGTTCAATTTTAGCTTAACAGGAAAAAACTATTGAACTGGGTTAGAATGAAAGCTGGAATACTGGATATGTTTTGTAGTAGATTTTTTTTGTTCCAACAGCGATAGCAAAAATTATCTATGTAATTCCTCCAAAGTAAACAGTATAATCATTTACAACTGATTGTAGGTTACATATAATGTTATATGATTGACCCCAACATGATACCCTGGCCACCTCATAACAGAAGTCTCATGCTATAAACAGTTTTCACCTTATTGGTCAATAGGTTTAACTTTCTCATATTAAATTTCAAAGATGCTTTGTTTGGAATAACAACATTGATGAATAAGTAACTAAATTTGGTTAAGTTTGACAAAATACTTCAAACTTGGTTTCTTAGTTTTTCTTGTTGAGGCTTGAAAGATGCTAAATGTAACAGTTGTTGTAGCTACAATTTTGATGATTTAAGTGACCTCACTACAACAATTCACCAAATATATAGTTCCAATAACTAGTGCAAAGGTGTAGCGCTAATTAAGCCAAGGTGTCCTAAAAACTAACTTTGTAGGACGAATTTCAGTGTTGTTTAAGTACTTATACGAGTACCAAGTACTTATAGTCTTATATTACCAAGTTCGATTATTGCAGCTAGTGACTGAATTAGTGTGAGCACAATCTTGAGATGAATTTTTTTAGGGTTAATTGTTTTATTATGTATCTTTACATTTTTTATTATTGTAGGTAACCACATTTCAAAAGTGAGATTGTATGTATCCAACTTGTGATTTTCGTATATTGTATGTTGACTTGTCTTTTTTTGCTTTGACAAAAAATGAAATATTACATACAATATACGAAAATTACAAGTTCGATACATACAATAGCACTTTTGAAAGGTGATTATATACAATAGTAAAAAGTATAAAGTTCGATACATAACGAAACAACTAACCATTTTTTTATAACCATGAAATTAACCCGACTTTTGACAAACAAAGTCCGCTAATAATATATAGTTCACAGACATCAATTTTGGAATATCATCACAATGAAAAAAAAAAAAAAAAAAAAAAGGCCAAACTCCATAAACGTCTAACCCCAAAAATGCATCCAAATTCATTATCATTTTTATGGTTACCGAAACCGAAACAGTCCAAGTTATGGATCGATAACAAGCAGCTTCCGTCTGCCAAACTATGAGTATATATAGCATGTTTGTATCTACATTTCAACTCACTCGCCCTCAATCTTATCTTATATATATAAAGGTATTGAGATCGAGTCTACCTAAGACTAAAGAACTTAGACAATATGTTGGCCTTCTTGAACGCTCACATCTTGGCTTTCGTCTTCGGTCTCTTAGGTATTTATTAGTGTTCACAACTTATAGCATATATATTTGACATTTGTAGTTCATTATCCCTAGAAATCAAGTAACATTTTGCATTATTTAGTTTCTGCAATTTTATTTATCAGACCTTTAGCCTCTTACGTATCAAAAGATCGTTTATCAATATCATCTATTATCGAGGCCAGCTTTTAACTATTGCTAATATTTATACAACGAATCACATTTTAAATTTTTTAATGTGTTTATGTAGGTAATATTATATCGTTTCTTGTATTCCTAGCCCCATTGTAAGTCTCGCGAACTCAAACGAGTTGTTTCAAAGTGGTACATGAATATATCATGATTAATTTCTAGCTCTGTAAGTTTCTGATTTTTGGTTCCATATACAGGCCAACATTTTACAAGATTTATAGAAAGAAATCATCAGAAGGATATCAAGCAATACCGTACATGGTTGCTCTCTTCAGTGCAGCATTGTTGTTGTACTACGCTTTTCTCAAGACAAATGCATACATGATCATTAGCATCAATGGTTTTGGATGTTTTATTGAAATATGTTATCTTGCATTGTACCTGTTTTATGCACCAAAAAGTTCGAAGGTACAAAATCTAAAGACAAAAAATGTCTTTTCGTTTCCTTCAAAATTAATCGTTTGAGCATCACAAAGATGTTGAGGCCGTTTTTAGTTTTCAAAGAATTGTTAAAAGAAATGAAAAACTAGAATACCTGTTCAAATTTGTGTTTTTCTAAAGACTTTACTAAAAAACAAAAATCCATGTTTTCCTTTTATAATTAAAATTTGTAAAAACTACTACGAGTATGATTTATTATTTCTCTTAGTCATCCTAGAATATAAAAGATCATATATGTTTTTCATTTGAACATGTTTTTCACATTTTATTATTTTTCGAGAGTCGCAAAATACTTCCATTTTTTTACAGAAATAAAAAGGAATAATTTGTTGAGTAAGTAAATGCACCTAATAATTGTGCTTAATTGTTGGCGTATAACTCAGTTGGTAATGGGTGGGGCATCTTTGCCACAAAAAGCACAAGGTCGAGGGTTTAAGCCCTCACACCCCTATTGTTACAACCGTTGAGTGAGTCATGTATGCCCCACATTGTGGATAGGCAGCTGATTGTGGACCGGTCCAAGTTGCGTTTATCAACCTTTTTTCCACAAAAATAATTGTGTTTAATTAATTAAGCAGTTTTTTAATACGATGTTGCTTGCAGATTTCCACAATAACGTTTATATCAGTATTCAACATCGGGGGACTTGGTACAGTGATGCTACTCTCGCTTCTCTTGGTTAAAGGTCCGCAACGAGTTGAACTTGTAGGATGGATTTGTGCTGTCATCAATCTTGCCGTGTTTGCTGCTCCATTAAGCATCATGGTAAGAACTTAATTATTAATTAACTGTCACAAAAATATGTAACTTTTTTGCTTCATATTTTGAAACATAACATATACGTAGTATGATTTAATTATTTGTTTATGCAGAGGAGAGTGATTCAAACAAAAAGCGTGGAGTACATGCCTTTCATGCTCTCTTTCTTCCTAACACTATGTGCCACAACATGGTTCTTCTATGGATTCTTTGTAAATGACTACTTCATAGCAGTAAGAAACATTATTTCTCCATTTTTGTGCTATCTATGTATTAAATGGTATGTTGGTTTAATTTGTAGTTGGCATATATGCGTGCAGGTACCAAACATTGCTGGATTCTTATTTGGGATTGCTCAAATGATACTTTATTGTGTATACAAAGATTCAGATAAGAAAAATGGTTTGGATCAAACTGAAAAAACGAATAGAAAAAGTGAAGATCAACATCAAGATGATTTCGAGTTAGAAGTGGTGGTTTGCGAAGCACATGATGATGATCAACGATTGCAAAAGAATTAATTAATTTGGTTTCTTTAGGATATAAGAGAAGAGAATGATGATACATATCTACAGAGGAACACTAGCTTGTTTTCAATGTGTTTTTCGACTTAAAATTTTTATATGTGTTGGTTGATGGAGTGACTATATAATAAAAAAAAGCTAAACTACCCTTTGTAGGTTTGATTAGTAAATTAAGATCAATAGGTGTATTATTATTATTGGGGTTACAAGTTTAGTTTATAAGAACAATAATTATGTGGTGTAATATTTGTGTTTGTATAAACTTTATCTTACTAATTAATATATCAAAGCTACTGTTATAAAATTAAAGATGGAGAACTAGAAGAAGAGTTAAGGAGAGGAACAACTGAATTCTTATTAATGAGGTAAAATGTGAGGTAAAATAATATGGTTACGAGCTACATTTATAGCTACAATTTTAAATTTCTAGTCCCATTCTATTCATGTTGATACTATTGTTGTTAGGTTTTCATGCAATTAACACAATATAATATGGCAGCAGAAACAAATTATTGTCTAGCTAACTCATGATTAAAACCTAGTTAAGAATCAACAGTTTACAAAACTTGATGTAACTAACTAATCGAATAGAAGACTTACCTTGTTTGCTATCGCAGACAATCCTTGTGATCGTGTTATTGAATGTTGGATGAAAGAGGATCCAAAGGAGAATCCCTCAAATGGAATCACACCAAAAACGACAACCTTTAAATTACCGGGTATAACCTCTAACATTGATTGATTAAACCAAACCCTAGAGAATGATGGAATAAATCAAAACGAAAAGAGGGGAGGGAGAGGCAACGACCTCAAGGGGAGAAAGAAAATAATGAATGAGCAATTAGGGTTTTCACCCTAAGCCTTTTTTATAGAGAATAAAATTAGAATCCTAGTTGGGATTGAATTCATATTCCTTTATTTCTATATTAACCCCTTGTACTTTATTCCAATTTAAATTAAACTATCAATTAATGACAAAGTAGTCCCTTAAGTAATCATTAGGTTGCGTTTTAAGGCAACCCAAAAGGACTCTATTATTATATCAAATATTACCGACTTATTTGATGATCTTGGACACTATATCCAACAGTCTCCCACTTGGACATGCCATCAACTCTAAGTGGTCTAATACTTGCAAATAACTAATAGAGTGTGCCATCCAAAGCAACTGCTGAACTCTAAATCAAATCATGAGACAACCCTAAGATAAGTGATCAATTATTCATTTCTTCTACAAGATATCCTTATGAACTTGAGACACGGACCAAGTCAATCTCAATGTTCGAAATTATGTTTTCGGATTGAGATTTATGATGATTACAACTGACTACTAATTGAATACATCAATTCAATCAGGGCTTGGCCAAGCACTTAAATGTCAACATCAAATCATCAAGGGACCCATAGATATCGCTTCTCCGGTTAAGGCCGAAGGAACAAATAAACT
The DNA here is from genome assembly GCA_963921325.1 of Logfia minima. Lineage (NCBI taxonomy): Eukaryota > Viridiplantae > Streptophyta > Magnoliopsida > Asterales > Asteraceae > Logfia > Logfia minima. The sequence goes on from OY992764.1 coordinate 30,561,873, forward strand.
TTGACTACATAGTTTTCGTCTAGTCGTCATGCCAGACATGGAACTACCCAATATAACTACCAGTTACGGATAGCGTTGGAGCAGACTAATGCATAACAGAATTGTAGTGCGAAAACCTCATGTATCTCTGTTTGAAGAATAAAAGATATTATCATCTTAGAATTACTTTTGATATGTCCATGAAGTAATTCTCTGAGTGCGGGTTTCTCCAGTACTTAAATCTCTATTAAGCACACATGAGAGTTAGTCGCAATCTCTATGCTATGTCCAATCACTATGGTCAATCTACTAACTCTCTATGACAGTCTTAAATCAGTACTTACTTTCAAGAGTATGACCAACTGTGGAAGTTCGAGTAATTGAATAAATAAATACTCAGGAAGTGGGTTCTAAACATGCAAAACGAGACACAAAAATAAATTAATGTAAAGGTAGCCCTTTTCAACTTTGGTTTCGGACGTAGTTGTATTTCATGAGTATATGTCTTAACCTCCCATGGTCCTTATGTTCTTTAGTTAAAGTGACTGCACCTTCATTATCACAGAAGATACACAAGCAAAAAATTAATATCTTCTCCATTTTTGCTAGAGAAAACAAAAAAACTTAATTAATAATCTCGTTTACGGAAAAAAATAATCATTATCTTCTCATATATGCTAGAGAAAACAAGAAAACTTAATTAATAATAACTATTGGTATGAAAAAAGCTTAAACTATAGCAAATCATATGACTTCACCCGGGTTCGAACCGGAGACCTTTAGCATGTCAGACTGACTTGATAAGCAGCTACACAATTAAACCAGTTGTTAACTAATCCAACATTTTTCAAAAATAAAAACTTATAAAAATATATTTTAAAATCTATTTAGGGCAGAATTACTAGATCATTCAACCCGAAATCCAAACAATTTCCCCTCTCGAATTCCAAGCCCTAATTTATTCATCCGATCTCCTCTACAACTACAAATTCACTCCAAAAACATATTTTTCATCAGCAGATCGACGGTCTTTTCGTACTAATGGCCAGTGCTGCTTTAGATATGTCGCTTGATGATCTCATCAAGAACAATAAGAAGTCCGGCGGTGGAGAAGGCGGCGGTCGCGGCCGTGGACGTGGTCGTTCGTCCGGACCTGGACCTACTCGTCGGTTCAATAACCGTGGTGCTAACCGATCTGCTCCTTACGGCGGATCTAAGGTTGACTATTAGTTTAGATTGTATTAATTTGTTACTTATTGTTATGCTTGTGTTGTTGATATGTAGATGTAGGTGATGATTAGCAGTAGTGTATATTTGTTAAGGGTTTTATGTGTTTAATTTAGGCACCTGATGCTGCTTGGAAACATGATGTGTTTGGTGGTGCGGATCAGGCCATGGGGAACTTTGGACCTAATGGTCGGTCTTCTGCGATTGAAACTGGAACAAAGCTTTACATATCCAACCTTGATTACGGTGTCTCGAATGAGGATATTAAGGTGATTAGGGTTACTTTATCTACTTGTGTAATAGCGAAATTGATTTGCTTGATTTGAGTATTGCTTGTTGTATTATAGATCATATTCTTCTACATTTGTGTAAACTAACTTGTGGATTTGTGTATAGTTACTCGAACGATAGTTAGAGTAAAGTGCAATTACTGTATTAAATATATTTTTGGTGGATTGACTTAAAAGTCAGATGAACTATGAAGTGTTGGTGAATTTTGTGAAGTAATCTGTGCAGGAGCTGTTCGCAGAAGTTGGCGACCTGAAAAAGTATTCTATACATTACGATAGAAGCGGGAGATCAAAGGTATATCTTTTACAGTTTGGGAATATGTGTTGAAGAAGATTTCTATATGCTCAAGTGGTTTTAATTTGTAGTTGCATTTTCGTTTAGGGAACTGCTGAGATTGTGTTTTCAAGACGGCAAGACGCATTAGCAGCTGTCAAGAGGTATAACAATGTTCAGCTTGATGGGAAGCCAATGAAAATAGAGATTGTGGGATTAAATCTAGTAGCTCCTGTTGGTGGTCCTTCATCTGCAAAAAACAGTTTTGGAAACATGAATGGTTACCCTAGAAGGTATGTCTTTTTATTTTATTAGAATATTTTATTGCATTTTATTTTGAAGCTTTAACATCCAATTGCATTGTATGGTTTCTTCAAAATAGTCAATCAATTTTTTGAAGCATTCTCTACAACTAGTTGTATAAAGATATGGGTTGTTCCATGACGTTAGTGCCAACCAGTAAAAGGAATTTTGGTGGGTTGCTGCAAATTTCTTGTGTTCTGGGGAAAGTAACTTTTTTTTACTTATTTACTTGCCTTGTCTTCTAGTTTTGTCTATACAAATGGTTTTCCAGCACATGAAAAAGACAATGGTCGTTGATACATAGAAAGAATCAATTTTATCACAATTAAGAATTGCGTATCATCCAAAGCGACAATGAACGGATAACCTATTCGCTAGTTGACATATACGTGATGAAACAAGCCACTTCCTTCAACAAATACTTCTGAAAGTAATGATTAAAACTGATGTCTAGTGAACAGATGGCATTTACGTGATGAAACAAGTCCTTTCCTTGAAGAAATACTAATGAAATTACTTTAGTGATGTTTGTTATATACCTGTATTATGGTTTGTTTGCTGTAACATATTGACATGTGTGTCATGCCACATATACTTTTTCTGGTTGCGCTTCACATGTATCTGGCAATAAGATGCTCATGTCACAGAAGAAGAAAGTAGCATTTTAACCAAGTGGCATTAGGTTGGTGAGGAGAGAGTGTGACACATTACTTAAGGGACATGAAGCTTACTAATTATTACCTTATTGGTACTCAATTGCATAATTAATCATCTTGAACTGAACTTCATGGTACTCATGATTATAAATTGAAGTTTTGCACAGGTTAGTCATTTGTGTATATAATTATACAGGTGTTATCCGTTAGGGCAGACACAGGCGATCAAACATTATTCATCTTAAATATCTAGACAGAACTTTTCGCCAAAGCCATTGTATTTTAAATGTTTTGCATCAACTGTCAGATGTACGTATCCTTTTTGCATGTGTTAGGGACTGGATTTTCATTTCATGTTAAAAAATTTGGGACATATCTTTCTTTCACTACATTGCATAATTTGTTGAGTATAGTTATCATTTGATGTCAGTATCTAGTTATTATCCTTGTTTCCACAAATGCTAAAATCATACAAACATTGGCGATAGTATGCAAAAAAAAAAACAGAGATAATGGATACAGACGCAATATATAAAGACAAGTATGAATAAAACTTGAGGTGTTCTTGAACTAAGATTTGGTAGTATTTAAAAATATTAAGACAGCAACAATCCAAATATGACAGTAACCTAGTCAACAGAAACATTCAAATACATTATCGACATTAATATAAAATCAACGGAAAGAACTATTTTAGCTGTTGTGGAAGTGAAATTATATACTGATAAATCAACTGTATTAAGATAAAAACATACTAGCTGACAAAAAAGGCACGGAAAATTAAGAATCCAGAAATATTATCAAAAGGAACAAAACCCATACGTATTATCACGTAATCTATTAGTAAAAAAAAGAAGAAAAGAAGAAACATATGATGTTTGTACCTAAACTGCTGAGATTGCCAGCGGTGTTGTAGGTTTGATTACTGGAAGAAAAACAAAGTCCCATGATTAAGTTTTGATAATGTGAATATATAAATTTCAAATGGGCATCATTCGAACTTGTGAATCTCCTCTTCTATCAATATTTCTTCTTTATTCGGTGTATTAATAATATACCTATACCGGAGTTTGTTTTAGTGAAATGAGTTTGGTTTTTTGACCTTTCTCTTTTTGGTGCCTGTTTTTGAGAGAATCCATCAACAAGTAATTTAATTACTATCAGAATGTTTCCTTTCAATTTACAGTTACTGTCTTCAAAAATACTTTCAATCACATACTCACATAATCTTACCAATTATATCATTTTCATAGAATTTAATGTGTTGCTATTGGCCAAGATAAATGGTCTATTTGGCATGAGTGAATGAGGGAAGCACTCATTCACAGACAAGTATTAATCATTTCAGCATCTGTTTGTACAATTTAAGATAGGTAATTTGATTAAAATTGGATGAAATAATGTAAATGATATGATCAGGAGTACTAGTATGTGATTGTAATAATTGTCTAATTGAGACATGCAATTGAAGAGTTTATGAATGACAACTTCATCTTCTATTACACTTGATAATACACTTTATTTTGGATGTCTGATTTTCATTTTAGTTATGGTGCAAATATTGGAAGGCAACGTGGTGGCGCTGGAGGTCCTGGATCTGCTGCAAGGGGAGGCCGTGGACGTGGAAGAGGAGGTCACGCAGAGAAGATTTCTGCAGATGATCTTGATGCTGATCTGGAGAAGTACCATTCAGAATCAATGCAAACAAATTAGGGAGGCCATGGACATGGAATAGGAGGTCGCGGAGAGAAGATTTCTGCAGATGATCTTGATACTGATCTGGAAAATTACCATTCAGAATCGATGCAAACAAATTAAATCCTCTCATGCTTGTTGATCTTCCCTAAACACAAGCTGTTATAACAGCTAAGTACTGTTTGTATTCTATGAACACCCAACTCTCTAGGCCAAGGACAAAGCACTAGGGGGAGGACTCTAGGACGTTAGTTTCTATGGAGCTTTTTGCCTGCATTATTATTGTTTTATAAGTTTTGAAAACATTACTTTAGTTGACAGCCCAGTGTATTCATACTGCGATTCAGTTTGTGGTCCTGTACCTAATAGTTTAGCTTATTTTTCTACGAGAATCAGCTTAGACGTGAAGGCATTAAAATGGAGCATTCTCGTTTATATCTTCATGGGAAATAGTTGCCTGGAAGATGATGTAATAGAATATGTTTGCCATCCACTGTGTCCAAATGAAGGGAGTTCTCCCTATCATGCATCATACATCATACATCACATAGCAGCAACAATCTGAGGTAGTGTTCCACTTGTCCCTGTGTTTCTTATTTATGAGGTCTGATAAGTGGCTTGGTCCTGAGTTGCAATGACCATCATATTAAAATGAACTTTGTATATTTCCTTCTTCGAGTTAACCTGTCGACAATGTGGAAAACAGGTAAACCTATAAACAGGATGTGGCTGCAATTGGCTCCACCATGTGATATTCGACTAGGGAAATTGGTGTGATGATTATGGTTCATTCATCCTGATCTGAAAGATATACTATTTTGTGCATGAAAGTAGATAGTGAGTACTTGGAACAATGAACCTGTGAAAGCCAGAAAGTAGCATATGATAAAATAGGTAAAGAACCAACTCTACTCTGGAGGGTTTGCTTTTGTCTTTACATAATCCATCTGAGGTTTATTACTTGGGACTAGAAACTGAGGTTTATAGTTGGAACTTGGAAGATACCAACTTTAAAGAGCATCAAGAGGTAGTTAAAGCAATAGAGCATGGTATCCATAAGGCTATGTTTTGAGATTAAATTGGAGTAAATGTAAGGTTACTTGCTCATTTACAGGAAGATTGTAAATGTAAATATCTTGGTCATTGAGGCTGTAGGAAAGTCAAGGTTACACTCCAGAGTTGGTGCTGTATTACATGTTCGGTGGTGTGCCAAGGCTTTTTAAATGATGTGGGATTGTGGTTGGTCTCTGGTCTGTCTTTATTTGAGGTCCCATAGATGTTATCCAGATATAACATTGAAGTCTTAACCTTTTCTTTTTCTTAACATGCTAAACCATTCATCTCATAATGAATTACCCTTGTGGATAAAAATGGTTAGCGACTTGTAATACTCGCCTCACCTCGGTTTGCCCGTGATCTGTAAGAGTTCGGGGAGCCTCTAGTTCTAGTGCTGGAGAATTGTTACCTATTGAAGATGGTCTTGAATTGGATGCGATGAGTAAAGCTTTATCTCTGCATAATGTGAAATACTTGTGCAAAAGCTTTTATATCCATTTCAACATGCAGAAATTTATAAAAATCGTTGCATAACCATCGTGCAATATGCACGTTGCTTTGGTTGACAAGACTCCTACGTTGGTGATGGTGTGATACGTAAAAAGTGTGTTTCTGATTGTTTTCATAAAGGTGGCCTAAAAGCTTACATGCTGCTCTAGTCTACAATTGTCCACTCAAATGGATCTGATTGAAATTGAAATTTCGGAAGCACTAGATTCGTTTTGGTTTAGGTCAAGATAGGATTGTCATCATCATTTAGATCTGAAGCACTGAAGCAGTACCAGAAATTAGAACAGAAAGCCTATAAACTAGGCTGATTTTGTGTTCGTTAGGATTCACAAACCAAAACTAAAAAAATAAACGACAAAGAGCCAGGGCTCTAAACTTAACTTTTTGCTCACTTGGAGTTTTTGTTAGGTACCTAGACTGTTTTGGTAAGGTATGTCGAAACTGATACAGAAATTAGAAGATAAACCAACCAGAACGATGAACCTAACCACAACCAGAAGTAGTGAGGCAGTATTGTAAGTTTATTCCCTAGTCGGTTATCCTGTTCTTTATGTTCTTGGACTGAATCAGTAGTGTCAGTTTTTTAAAGTATTTTATTACCATTATGGATTTCAACATGTCTTACTATATATGCCATGGTATGAATATGTAGAAAATGTTGTATAATGGTGTGAATAAGATTCATATTTATGCTCCCAAAGTGGGTTCAGAAATATACTTGGACCTCTGAAAGAAGTATGTGGAGAGGCAACTATCTAAATAGAAAAATATAACAAAGATATGTGAAAATATAAAACCTGGCTTGAAGTCCGATTAACCACAATACGACATACTTTAAAGTTTACCGACCACAAGTAGCTACACAAAATCTTTTAAATAACTCGGACATCAACTATACAAGTCATGCTGCATATATCAACACCTCCAACATTTCAAGACTCGTGAGGGTCTCTCATCTTGCGACCAGGAAAAATTAGCGTTGCCATTGATTACAGTATTGCCTGTCTGCATGACCAGACAAAGTTACAACAAGATAATGGCCAGTACCAGGGATACGGCAACCGGAAAAAGAGGCTTATAATATGTCGCGGATATCCCCCAACCTGAATAGAGATGCATTGGCATTAAGGTGTCACAATCTTTATATACTTTCTAATAATTATATCCTGGGTTAAGCATATGAAATATCAAGCGGAGTGAAGAACTTGGTTGCTTTCTCAGAAAAAGAAACATATAAACCTAAAATTAGTTTTCGTCAACCCTGGTGTCACAATCTATATATACTTTCTAATAATTGTATCCTGGGGTAAGCATATGAAGATCAAGCGGAGGGAAGAACTTGGTTGCTTTCTCAGAAAAAGTGACATGTAAACCTAAAATTAGTTTCGTCAACCCTCCATGTACGTCTGTGATGTGTAAAACTTCTGATTTCTTTTTGTCAAAAAGATATACTTGTAACAGTTCAAAAAAAATATACTAGATTGTACCAGTTTTGATTAATTGTCATCCCGTTGTCTCCATTTTCAGAATCAAAACTTAATAGATGATATTTGAATTTCGATGATAAATATCAGAGGCTCACTGATCTTCCAAGAATGGGAAACACTAAATCTGTTGAAATCCTAACACGTGCAATTCTCAACAAGAAAACTAACCAATTTAATTAAGTCATAGATGATTCTAACTTGCTCCCGTGCTCATCCAATCGGATACCACTTAGAAGACAAAACACTAGATATTTTCTGCATCGTTGAGGGTAATCATCAACATAAACAACCGAACATAAAACAATCCAAACAATTCATGAAAGCAAAGCTTTTTAAGGGCTTCCATATATGAGATAAATTGCTCACCGGGAAAAGAAAATCGAGAGCATCCCAAGTTGCATGATGAACAACTCTTGTCGGATACATGGGACCACCAGGAGAAGTGAAACTGTACAAACAAGTTTTAAGTCTGGTACATGTCATTCTCAGATCCAGACCTGAAGCCAATATTCATGGTCAGTTTTATCATTCTCACCTTGTCAACTTATCAAGCTCACCGATTGAGGAGTAATACCCTGGAGAACTTGGTAATGTAAAAGCAGAGGTTCCACTATAAGTTTCTGAAGCTGGCCAAATGGTACATTATAGTAAACATCAAATTTTCCCATAGTATTATGTTGTGAAGGTGGCAACTTCAACCCATTTACTTATGATTGAGTCCACAAATGGGTAATATCATTTTTTTGACTGACAAACATTGCTGGTCAAAGCCGCCCATAGTGTATTTTGAGTGCCTACAGCAAAATGACTTCACTCACAAAATACATTATTACCGTCGTAATACTAAAAATCATCAAAATAAACAAAATTAGACAAAGTAGTATTGACTTGTTACCCAATCTGTCCAACCCGCACATTTTCGCACCTCTGTATTATATTCATACCGGATGAGATAATAGATTAGGCAGAATGTCAACTCTCACCTGGTCAGTTAGTTCGATAACAAATATATCTGTTAGGACCACCTACCAAGAAAGGATTTGGGAACTCCGGAAAGTGCTGAAAGAAACTTTCAAGCTTTCCAACTGTAAGAAAATTGGAAGGAACACATTTTTTAGACATACGTAAATAGAAAAAAAGGATATATTTTCTACGAGTTTTGCAATACCTAGGTTATAAAAGAATATGAATCTTGAAAGGAGAAGAAAAAGATCTCGTTGTGCCGGAAAGAAACAAGGATAAAAATGTTTCTTCAATATAGTTTTTAGCTTCCCTATTGCCGAAATCTAAATTGCGTAGTCATTATGTACGGGATCGATACTCAACCTGCAAAGGGATTTTCTTCAACTTCTCAGGCACCAATGCAACATCCTCAAGAAGATACTAGAACCCATTAGAAAGAAGAATTACTCTAGATGTGCTATGAATAATAATATTATGGATTACCAAAAAGTGAAATCTCGTCTCACCTGGAAAAGACTCTGGAAGTGGGTGGTGTTCGTCTGGAAGTTCAATCCTACCAATAAGCATAAAGTATATTAGAACTCTAAAATATTGTAATTAAAATTACAATGCGTATAGTCCAAGAAATTGCTATTGAAAAGAAAGCTGTTCAATGTCCCATACCAGAAGACATTTGTTGCACCTTGCACAAAAGCTGAGGAATAGCGAAGGAGAAGATCAGAACTATCAAGTTGAACTTCGAACAACTGCAAGACAGATATGAAGCTGTAAATGACGTCATGTGAATTCAATGCAAGAATATGTCTATCTATTGAAATGACATTACAAACATACCCATTTATGGAACAGTAATACAAAAATATGAGATGCAAATGGCTGGCTCCAAAGTTGAACGATGAAATCAAGAATTGGTTTTCCGTGTTCATCAGGTTCACATGAAAAATGATCAGCAAACACATCATAAAAGCATAATGCAACCTTAATTTGTACCTTAGCGGCTTCTTCCCCACCAAGAATTATATCTGTTCCAATTCCACAAAATTTGATCGAGCAATAGTTTATCCACATTCCACAGTTTAGCCGATTTAAAAGAGAACCAAATTGCAAAGCTCACTTTGTAATAATACCAAAATCATGTGATTTGTATTTAGGCCTGTAACTATGCTAGAAGCTGATTATAACTTGGAAAGAGATTTTATCTGGATCAGGCTGCGTTAATATACCGGAGCTATTAACTATTACATGGTCAATTTATTTATTTGATTAATTAAGCCAATCAGGCAATCTTCGCTTAGCTAATCTCAACAATTAGTTGTCATTGCAAAAACGTTGATAAGCGTTGCTTTGATAGAGGCAACATGCCCTTTCATGAGGACAATATGTTGAAGAGAATGCTCGGTAAATGCTCCAGACTGACCCAACGTTCCGCTAACAAGAGTGTCAGCCCAATATGGGATACATGACCATTTTCTTGCAATGTCCTCTCTTCTGGAACCAACTCAGCTACACGCCTGAGGGCTGGACCCATAGTTGCAACAAGTGGGGAAATGCAGATAACTTAATGCATACATATGTGGAAGATCAATCATATAATACGAATCTATACCACATCCTCTTCAAGACATATTAGATATAGACTTGAGATATAACATAACAACAACAACAACAACAACATAACATTTGCTTTTATATGTTACTATTATGGTATTACCTAATCCTAGCTAGAGCCTAGAGGTACGAATGATGATACAAACATTAACAATGGCGTACTTCGCAGAAAACACCACAAGTGTACACCATCCACCTGTTGAGTTTGTAGATCAAAATCAAGGTTTAAAACAAAGATTATTGCAACGAAGCTTGAAAGGTTGATCATATGATAAAAGCATTTTTATAAAACCCACCAAGATCCATTTACATGTATATTAAGATTAACAACCATAGGGGGTTTAAAGAATTACAACCTTTGATGTCTTTGAACTCTTTTGGAAGCAGGGTGTTGATGAAGATGAAGATGAAGATGAAGATGACAAGAACTTAAGGCAAGAGTTCCTCTATAGCTAGTTCACCAAGTAGCTTTTTGAATTAACACTAGATGCTACTCTATATAACAAGCTCTTAAGGTCTCAAGAACAAATCTAATTTGTCTAAGAGAGAGTAAATGTATCACACACTTCTTACACTAGCTTTTGCAAAAGATGGAGAAGAAATGTAGAGAGCACAAGTAGAAGTAATGAATAATGCTTGTAGTCTTATGCATCCACTCTTACATAAGCACTTTAAGTCCATACTTGAAGATTATGCAAGTATGGACCAAAAGCATGGTACAAAGACAAACTATCAAGTTTCAACTCATCAAAGGGGAGGACCCCTTTTGATGGTTGGCCTCAAGGAAGCAAGGAGGGGGGGGGGGAGGCCCCCTTTTTGAACTTTTCACACTTCCATGTTGTGTACAAGTTATAATGTCCAAACTCTTTAGGTCCAATAAGTTGTACATGACATTTATATTCATATCAAATGACTTCTAATGTGTTATATGCCTTGGAACATTATTATTTTAACAAAATATTAATTTCCAATTAATACAAGTATTATTAATAATTAGCATGAATCAAATTCTTACAATTAATCAATAAGTGTTTATTTGCTATTGGTGTGACCCTATAGGATCATATGTTATTAGCAATATCATTATTTTAATGATCATTGAGCATAAAGATCCAACAATCTCCCACTTGCTCAAGGTTCAATTTAAGATTGATATAGACAGTGATGAACGTCTAGCAACATTTCACTGCCCCCAATAACACACGAAGATGTGTCATTCAACAACATCCAATTTCCCAAAGAGCTCCACGCTTAAATTGGTATTACTAGGTAAGTTATTAGTTATCTCTTTGTAACAAACATCCTGTTGAACATGAGACATGGATCACAATCATTCTCATTTTTTATTCAACTTTAAGTAAGGTGCCTTTAGATGTCAACTCTCAATGAGTAAGAGGAACAAATCCCTTCTTGACTACATACGCCTTTTGCATAGTTCGTACTGTACCCAATAACTGCCTTTATAATTGCCTGGCTAAAGAACAACGGTTAACCATATCAAAGCACAACACTCCTTACATTCAAGTCCCTAATATGCATCTCAAGTCTAATGATACAAAGATACTACCTTTATTTAAGAGTCACTTATGACTACAATCCACCAAAGACCTTCTGGTCTAGCGGTATGGAGGTTTTACCTTCCTAGGCAAGGTCTCAAGTTCGAGTCTTGTCTAGGGCGATGGGGGTTTCCTCCCGCTTGTGTAAAGGGATGGGTGCCATTGCCTTCTGGGCTGGACCCTACTTGGTTGTGTGGGCTCGCTACGCCTTCTAGGCTAGGGGCCATGTAGCCACAATTGCCGTTAAAAAAAGAAACTTATGACTACGATCCATGAAATGATCTTGAAACGGGTCATGCCCAATACTTGTTCTCTAACAAATACCTATGAAACTTGGCTGCAACTCATTGCCATTTCCATCTCATCTCATCCAATCCAATTTCATATTAGTCTTATCACATAGTTGTTCCCACAGCTATGATTGACTATCGACAATTAGATTAACTTATTATTCAAGGAGTTAAACAAGTTAATATGGAACACAACAAGTATTAATGTAAAGATCATATCCCATATATCAAAAACATTACATAGTTGTTGCTCTACAAGGTTCCTAATTTCAATACTAAACATATGTAAGATCAGATCCAATCACTAGAATAACGAAGTCCTATGCCTCGAGCATGACCCTCATGCTTAGCTTGTAGAAGGGGCTTTGTGAATGGGTCCGCCAAATTATGATATGTGTGAACTTTATGAATACTGATTTCCTAGCGTTAATTACATCTCCTATATAATTAAATCTTTTGAGAATATGCCTGGTCCTCTGATGTGACCTAGGTTCTTTTGCTTGTGCAATTGCACCTTCATTGTCACAGAAGATCTCTATAGGGTCATGATGGAAGGAACAACCCCTAGATATCCAATGAATTTCTTCATCCAGGCAGCCTCTTGTTCAGCTTCCGAAGCTACGGTGTACTCTTCTAAGAGCCTCCATTTAAAATGTAGACATATCTCGACTGTGATCGAGAATCATCTCGATTAGTTTGGAAGCTAGCATCAGTGTAACACTTTAAACTGAGCTCCTCCTCTGTTCCCCCGAAGATAAGGAACATATCTTTAGTCCTTCGTAAGTACTTAATAACTCCTTTGACAACCATCCAATGGTTTTCTCCAGGATTTTGTTGGTACCTGCTTGTTATGTTCAAAGCACACTATACATCTGGTCTCGTGCATAACATGACATACATGATGGATCATATTATTGAAGCATATGGAACCATTCATCCTTTCTAGCTCAACTTTTGTGTTCGGACTTTACGATGAGCTCAAAATCCTATCATGTGGTATTGGCAGAAAACCTCTCTTAGAGTTTTCCATCTTGAACCTTTTCAAGATCTTGTCAATATACGCACTTTGACTTAGACATATAAGTCTCTTTGATCTATCTCTATAGATATTTATACCAAGTATATAAGCTGCTTCTCCCATGTCTTTTATTGCAAAACATTTTTTGAGCCAGGCCTTAAAGCCATGCAAAGTCGAAATATTGTTTCCAAATAGTAGTATGTCATCTACATACAAGATGAGGAAGACAACTGCGCTCCCACTAACCTTCTTGTAAACGCAAGACTCATCCTAGTTTTGAATAAAACCAAACTCTTTGATTTTCTCATCAAATCGAAGATTACATCTTCTAGACGCTTGCTTAAGGCCATAAATGCATCTCTTTAGCTTACATGCCTTATTAGGATGTTTTGGATTTCTGGCTGAACCATATAACCCTTTGCTACAAGTCTAGCTTTATAGGTGTGTATATTTCCATCCATGTTGATTTCTTCTTGAAAACCCACTTGCTCCCTACAGTCTTACTGTAGGTTCCCGTAACCTGGATCTACGAGGTAATATGATATAATCGAGTGCGGAATCCTCGATTATACTAAACGATAACAAACAAGTAATACAAATGTATAAATATCACTTTTATTGAATGTAAACAAGGTTACATTCGAACAAACACAAAGTATTCGAATTTACAACTTCGTTCGAGCTTAGAACTCCGAAAAACCTCTCAAAAACCCCTTTGAACGGATCCAAACGAGATTGTAACGTGTATTAGAGTGCGGAATCCTTTAATACACAAAACGACAATAAAACAAGTGCAATATAAGTGTTTAACAATATAGCTTCGTATGTATTCGAACTTAGCAGTGTATCTTCGAATATATCAGTAAAAAAGCGTACAAATGAAGAGTTACAAGTTTGTATTTATAATCAGCTAAGTTCGTACGAACTTAGCTGCTTCTAGGTTCGTACGAACTTACCATGTTCGTACGAACTTACATCAATACAAATAAAAAGCTAAGTTAATAAAATACAATTATTAACTACAAAACTAATAACAAAACTAACTATTGCAAAATAAGAGCCGTTGTCACAAAACATGCACCAACAGACTCACCATTGACAATAGCTCTATCTCTCTTCAATCTTCTGGCTCTGTCGAACTTGATTCTCGATCAACTCTGTCGACTCTCAGCTCATAAGCTCTTCTCTACGCACACCTTCACGACCTTCTGATATCTTCGGCCTTCATGCCTCCAACTGTCTCCATATAAGATCTTGTTTGCATGAAGCTTCATTAGATCATCCTTCGACAAGTTTACCAGATGTAAACTGTCATACACTCTCAGCAGCTCCTTTCCCTCACTGTCTTCCATCACTGCTTCGGCAGTCTTGTTATCAACATACCACCACTTCAGATCTTTCAGAACGTTCCGTGGCATTCTCTTCAACGGAACCCTCTTCAAGCATTTGACTGGTCTGTAGACCATTTTCATCCACGGCTTGTTAGTTATAGGATCAATCCTGGTCAGATCAGGAACTCTCTTCCCTGGCTTTGGCTTTAACTCTTCAAACTTATTTGATCTTCCTTCACGCTTTAATATTCTCTCTAAAGTACGAGCGTAAGGATCTCCAATATTTACCAAGTCTAGCCAGGTTAGCTCCTTCAATTCAATCTTTGGCAACGAGCTAAAGGTCTTCAGTATGTTCTTCAAGTACTGAATCTCATCATATCTTTTTAATATGAACAGCTTCAGATCGCTGTCATAAAACCAACTTATGATACCTCGCTTCAGCTCGCCCGATCCTCTGACCCTGATATCACCTTTATATTTGATTTTTGGTTCCTTTTCCACCTTTTTGAACCATAATTTCTTTAACTCTTCTCAAGTTGGTTCAATTTCCTCAGAATCTGATTCAACTTCAGGAGCTAAGTCCTGCTCTAAGTTGATCACTTTCACACCAGCTTCATCTTCAACAACTACTTCAGTTACCGGTTTCTTTGACACTATATGTTCATCAATATCAGCATCGTCATCTGGAATGATCTCATCGTCTGATTTCCAGTCTGCAACCTCCTTATCCAAGATCTCTCCTTCCTCTAACTCTGATCCCTCGCTATCAAAATCGTCCAAACCAAGCAACGCTTTGATAGTGTCAGATTCTATTAGATTTACTGGAGTTTCCTCAGTTCCACTCCCACCTATTCCTTGACTAGACTCCCCCTGAGCCTTTGCTGCACCTTGCTCTCTATATGAAGAGCCAGGCAGCTCACCTTCTTTGGGTGCACTTGGATCATCGTCTTTGTCATTATCTGCTTTGAATCTCAATTCATCTTCCCTACACCCTGTCAACTGACTCCCCTTGACTATCTCTTCTAACTGCGCATTGCGCTCTTCTAAGCGTTTGTTGAGAGCCGTCAAATTATTGACACGAATTTCTTGGCTCGTAACAACGGCAGTCAAGGCCGTTACCATATCCATTAAGCTCGTGATCCGGCCCTCAAGATATTCAAACTTGGCCGGATCAGAAAGGCTTGCGGCCGGATTGGGGATAGACTGGGTGGGTTGAGTTGGAGGTGGAGAAGTTGTTAGTGTAACCGATGGAGTGTTGGTGGTGTTGAAGTGGAATTAACCGGTGGTGAGACAGTGGAAGCCGTCTGAAGACATGCAGTTTGTGGTGAAGGATGCGGCTCATCCTCAATATTACGTTGAGACACTGCTGCAGTCAAAGCGGGTGGTACCGTAATAGGTGGTGGTGTATAAGTTATGATTTGAGGAGCTGGACCACCCTCTCCGATAACCACACCAGTTGGACGTTGGCGCTTACGAGCTCGTACCAAGAACTGTTCTGCCTCGGACTCATCATCGGTGCCCCCAGGAACATAGTCCTCGTCCTCATGGACCTTCCTTTTCCCCTTCTCCTTCTCCAATGTTGCCTTGGGGTCAAGTAACACACCCCTAGAACCATGGAACCCTATCATGGGTCGGTCCTCCTCATCATCAGCATCATCACCCTCATCATCGGCATCATTCTCAGTGGCATCAGAATCTTGAGATGCATATTTTTCAGCTGCATCAGCAGGCGGAGACCCTGCTGCATCATCGGCGAGATATGTGTCAATATCCCGGATAAGTTCATTATAATCAGGCCCTGAACTAACGGCCGCAGCACTTGAACTCGCTCCGCCCTGCAGAACATCTCGAACCAAAGTCTCAGCAACATCAGCGTCAACACGCTCGCCCTCAGCAGGGAGCTCTATTTGGTGCAGGATCTCTTCAACGACCTCCTGCTGTGGCTCAACAACAGCCACTTAAGGTTGTACTTGGGCCGGTGAAGGTTCTGGAATCTGAACCTCAGTAGCTGCCTGGGGCGGAGGCACATCCCACCATCTATCATTTGGTGGTGCCTGATAGGCAGCATCGATGACCGCCCCAAATAACGGCACAGCCTGAGGCCGATCAACAACAGCTCGACGGCTGTTGTGACTGAGGCAATGGCCGAAGATCTTCTTATCAACCGGCATCAAGTGAACAACAGGATCCACTGCCGGAAGATTCGGAATCAGTGCATTAATCACCATCATAATGAAGCGAGGGTATAAGATAAAACGATCTTTCACACTCCCCTTGATCTGTTGAACCATCTCATCAAAGACATACTGAGAGAAACAGTAGGGTTTGCTGTATACAAGAGAAATCATCCCTGACTGCATCTTGTGGCTCATGGTATCAAACCCAGCCTTCTTCGGCCCAAAAGATACCAATAGAATGTGCATCAAATAACGTCACTGGTCGTACACCAAACTCTTGCTGTATTGGGTGTGGGTAACATCCCCAACATATCCCATACGCTGGAACGCGCCAGCACGCATCTCGAGAGGAAAGGATGTAGGCCCATCCTCCTCAACATCATTACCCAACTGCAGCACCATCCTCGGGAACACTGCAGAGAACTCAATATTGACTCCATTTACAGTAGCCCTAATCACCGGTGGCTGAGGCTCACAGTCATGAACGGCCATAGCCCAGAACTGTCGGAGATATGCAAGTCTTAGAGTCGGCGAGTGCGTAAGTGCAAAATGAACCCTCGAGCGCATCAAGAATGTCAGCATGCCTCGGAACTGTTCAGTGGCCGGATCGGCCAAATCAAAAGATATCGCCACGTTGTGTTTGTTGAAAAATGCACGTTGATCAGCCATTTCTGCACAGAAAAACACAAACACACCAAAAATAGATAATAATAATGTTAGATATCAAACATAATTAATTTAGAGTCTTGCAACAAAGAATCTACACTTAAAACAAGTCAAAAATCATTATTATTAATAAAAAAAATCAAAGTTCGAACCAAGGTAGGTTCGTACGAACTTATAAGTTCGTACGAACTTACTGCCCTATGTAGGTTCGTACGAACTTACTGTTTGACCAAGTCAAACTTAAGTTCGTACGAACTTACATTTGGATAGGTTCGTATGAATCTATAGGTTCATACGAACATGTAAGTTCGAACAGATGAACTCAAAAAGCAATTTCAAATTTTTTTTCAACAAAAACGTAATTAGGCACTTGAAACAGGGTGCACCAACATGCGTTTAACATAAAGCAACAACAACACATCATTTTTAACCATTAACTCTTTCCAGATTTTGAATTTTAAGTTAGTTTTGTAAAAACCCAAATAAAATTCAATTTTGTTTATGATTAACGATCCAAATCATGTATAAGTTACTTACAAAGATTAGGATTATGATAATGATGAAGTCTAGCGGAGTGGAATTGTTAAACAAAGTCCAGAATTTGATTTTAATTTGAAAATGATGAAACCGTGGCTATATTCGCAAGTATGTTCGAAGGCCCAGTATGTTCGTACGAATATAAAGTTCGAAGGGTTTAGTAAATGTGAAGGGTTTGACTGAGAGTTAACCCTTTTATACCCCAAGTCTAAGTTCGTACGAACTTACGAACTTAGTCTTCGAACATACATTCTAAGTTGTACGAACTTAGAATTTTAAAACCAAAAAGTTTAATATTTTCAATTTTAAAACATTTATCAATTACCTAAATACTTAGACGGTTAATGAGCCAAGGTTTGAGCACTTAATCTAACAAAATGTAAATATTTCCCATAAACGAAGAACTTTTATTTATTTAATAACTTAAAATAACATAAAATGTAAAATGCGAATATGAAATTGTTCATATTTTGAAACGTACAATCTTTTTTAGAGTGTCACTGATACAAAGATCGAATTAGCCATGATGAGCACAATACACAGTTAGGAATTTTGATTTATTCCTTTGTTATTATTGTTGTAAATTATAGAACACTACGATTATCGGTATTGTTGTCCACTTAAACATTTGACATGCTGAATTTTCAAGTACATGTTTAATTATTGTTCACGATTTAGTATGTATCTTACATTTGATATACCCTTAGAATCTAGAAAGTCAAGAATAACATGTATCAGATATTTTTCATTTTTATGTCATCTTTAAAGTCAAGTCATTTTGTTTTATCAGCAATGTACATGGGTACATGTTTCAGCTATAAGACAAGACTAGGGTTAGAAACAAACAAATCTAAAATCAAACCGGAGGTGACAGGTCTGTACTTTCGTACAACAGAGCGACATAGTTTGACTAGAGACCTTGAAATCGGTATTCTTGTTTCGCGGTCGAGTTTGTTCCAGTTTTAGGATACACTGACTGAATCTAGGTCAGCATGTTTCAAGATGTAGCAGAAGAAATAGTCAGTGAACCCCCCAGATGATTTATTTATATTTTATATCCAATAGCAAGCATTCAAGTACAATCTATTTCTTAAGAATTAAGACTTAAGTCGTACATCAAAATAAAGATTTCACAGAAAAATCGTATCATTTAATATAGATTAAGTACTTGAAAACCATTTTGCCTAATGCCTACCAATACATCGTGAAGTGAACCTATTATACTTTGCATTTTAGGTACATTTACTGTGTAAGTTCTACATCTAAAAGCCACACATTTAAAATGTTCTAGGCATGGGTAATGATTTCATCATTTCTTTGCAATTAGTATAGTGACCCTCAATTTTTGTTATTTTTGCAAAGTTAAAAGAAAATAAAATAAACTAAGAAGTAGAAATAAACTACTAATATACTAAGTTCTTTGTGAGAAAATTTTACTCAGGATTACTCATCCCATTTAATTGGATTAAAAGCTCAAACCGAGACCTATCGAAAGCCTTGGTATAAAGGTCGGCTAGATTGTCATCAGTGGGCACCTTAACTAATTTAATCAAGTGTTTTTCTGCACAGTCACGAATAAAATGATGTCTAATATCAATATGTTTCGTCTTACTATGCTTAACCGGATTATTAGTTATAGACATGGTCGATTGATTATCAATCATAATAGGGGTATTTGTGAAGTTCAAACCATAATCACGCAGCTGTTGTTGTATCCACAGAACTTGTGAACAACAACTACCTGCTGCTACATACTCAGCCTCACAGGTTGAGATGGCGACCGATGTTTGCTTCTTGCATTGCCATGAGACAATGCGTCCACCCAGCAATTGACAACCACCCGTGGTTGATTTCCTGTTCAAGTTGCAACTGCCATAATCTGAGTCTGTGTAGGCTACAAAGTCAAAATTGCCTCCAGAGGGATCCAAAGACCTAACTTCGGTTTTCCCTTTAGATATCGCAATATTCTCTTTGCTGCCTTCATGTGTGACTCTTTAGGATTTGATTGAAAACGAGCACACAAGTAGACTGCAAACATTATGTCCGGTCTGGAAGCAGTTAAATACATGGAGAACCGATAATGGCCCGATATTAAGTTGGATCCACATCTTCAGTACTCTCTGTATCGGGTCCGAGATTATGATTCTGTTGAATCGGAGTGCCATAAGACGAACTATCTTTCATATTGAAACGAGTGAGCATTTCATGCACATATTTCGTTTGATGAATGAAGAATCCCTCCTTCTTTTGATCAACTTGTAATCCTAAGAAGAAGTTTAATTCACCCATGGCACTCATCTCAAACCTTCGGTTCATCACTTGTTCAAAGTCTCTGCACATATTCTCGTCAGATGAACCAAAGATGATGTTATCGACGTATACTTGTACAAGTAGGAAATCATCCATTTTCCACTTAATGAATAATTTACTATCTATTTGTCCTCCTTTGAACCCATTTTCCAAGAGATAAGTAGATAGTGTCTCATACCAAGCTCTGGGTGCTTAATGCAGTGCATACAGAGCCTTATCCAATTTATATACTCTGTTTGGATGATCTGGATCACTGAACCCAGGGGCTTGTTGTACGAACACGAGTTCTTGAACTTTCCCATACAGGAAGGCACTCTTTACATCGAGCTGATAAACTTTGATCTTTTTGTCTGTAGCAAAAGCCAGAAACAATCGAATTGCTTCTAACCTTGCTATCGGTGCGAACACCTCAGTGTAGTCTATCCCTTCCTGTTGATTAAATCCTTGAACCACTAGCCTTGCTTTGTTCCTTGTTACTATTCCTCTATCATCCCGTTTGCACTTAAACACCCATTTGGTACCTATAACAAATTCTCCCTTGGGTAGATCAACTAGCTCCCAAACTTTGAGCTTCTGGAATTGTGCAAGTTCCTCTTGCATAGCTTCTACCCAGGAGCTCTCCTTGAGAGCCATTTGAATATTTTTCGGCTCTATTTGAGATATAAAACAGCTGTACAGGCATTTATGTATGATCCCGGTGTCTTGGATCGATACATAGAGACTGTTGCTGTAAGATATCTCTCTACGAGTCTTTACTCTTGAACTCGGATCACCAATGATATTATCAATTGGATGATACTTGTTCACACGAGTCGAAATCGTAGTATCAACCGGTAGGTCAGATCCTAGATTTGATCCAATCTCCCCCTCAGGTGTTACTTCTTCTTCAGCAATATCTTGCACATAATCGATAACTTCGGATGAAGACGGGATATCGATTAAAATTTGATCTAAGACTACAATCAGTTCATTAATCACTTCTTTGCCTTTACCATTTGAATCTTCTGAATTTGGAACACTAGATCTTGGTGCGAACGCATTATCCTCACCATCATCTAGTATAACATGTTCTAATCCTAAAGTGTCAACTTCACTTAGGATAGGAAGATTAAATGATTTGAAAACAACATCATAATCAAATAACCACTCTGGTCCTGTTTGTATAGCTAGAGTATAAGATGCGACTTGTATGTTGTATACAATCTCAACTCTACCAACAGTCTTATTAAAGACCCTTTTGTTTGGAGATCCGGCTTCATACTCTAGGAAAAATCCTTCGTCAGCCTTTTCACCAAATTTTGGTTGATTTTGGTCTTTAATAGTGTACAATGAACACCGAAGGGTTCAAGACCAGTAAGGTTTGGTTTTCGACCGTTTAGAATGTGACAACCGTCAAAAATCTTAGGTCATTAACGCACTTAAATTCCTAGTCTATCTAATGTCGTTTACAGCACTCTAAAATCCTAGTGAAAAGTCTAGGTTATAACTCCTTAAGTACCGAAACCGTAAGTTACCGAAATCGCGTAACGTCTTAGAAGATTGCTTAGCGAACTTTAAGACCTTGAGGAACATTAAATTAGGTTACAAAGTGCCAAAGAAAACAAATGAAATTAAATTTCATAAGCCATCACAAAATATTCATCTATCTCAAAAATCGGAATTTAACCGGAAATTCCGTAGCTCGGTAAACACGAATGGAAATCGGTTTATTAACTCGCGAATGTCAATCGTGATCGAATCAAATACATTTTGATGAATGCTATAAACTTATAAAATAAAGTTTTATGACTCACACTTTAACCAACAAAAAAATCAGGAAAATCGGAAATTAACCGAAATTTCGTAGCTCGGCAAACGCGACCCGAATCGAATAAACGAAACTCGAATCCGACAAACTAATACTTGAATATCCATTATAAACAATCTAAAATACAATTTGAAGTATTTTAGAAATTTAGAACATCAATTTTTATAACCCTTATATTAAGCATAAAAACAACACAATTTAAAGCTTTCAAATGTGCAAGACTTGTGAGATTTTAATACAAATAAATATCACAAATAATATATATGATATTTTAACAAAAAAATGAAAATAATAACTCATTTTGATGCCCAAAAACCGGCCTCCCCCTTTGACCACTCAAAACCCCCACTCACATATCAAGATTCCATGCAAAAAGCCTTCTACACTTACACACTCTTCCACTTTCATCATTTCTCTCATTTCCACTTTCAAAAACACACACAATTCTCTCTAAACACACACTAAACTCCAGCAACTTATCATCCTTAAATCATCTCTTTGAAGGTGTTCATACACCTAAACCAACATTTCAAGGTATGAACACCATCTTTAACTTCCATTCTTGCATTTTCATACTTTGAATCTTGTAAAAACATGATTTTTATGCCTTTTACCATGGCTGAAAATCTCATACAAGGTTTGATGGTTTGTAGGTTCCCTTACACTTGTTTAAGTGTTAAAACAAAAGGGCAACCTATGATCAAACCGAAAATCAAACCGAAAAGTCGACTTTTTGATGTTATAGAGTTTATTTACATGTTCTTGCTAGAATAAATGGTTAAAATGTTAAAATATGTTTATGTTTCTGTAAAACACATGTTCATTCATAAAAGACAAGACTTCAATCTTTGGATGAGATCTAAAAATCGTTTGGTTGTGAAATCACACCAAAAAGATCACTTTGTCATGCATGCAATCTGTCCAGATTTTGACCCTACTTGAAACGACCATAACTCAGTGAATAATGGTCCAAAAATCTTGATTTTTCTTCTAGAATTTATCTTAATGTCTTACCTTTAAAAACCCACTGGTCTCACTCAAATCCATTGAGTTTACGACCTCCAAATGTATCACACAAAACTGATGCGCAAACAGTAACTTTTCTGTGAGCACCTTGTTGTGATACTTGTTCATGGGTCTTAAGGTGTTCTATAAATCTAAGAAAAATTATTTTAGACTCCTAACATGTATATCTCAGTATTATAAAAAGATAGGAATTTATCTTGATGATTAAGTATTTTTAGAAAATGCATGAACATCATGCATTGTTGTAATCTTGTAAATTGCAAATACTTGTGTTGTGATGATTCAAAAATATATAAGTACTAGATAAAACGTCTTAAAATTTTGAGGATTATTTTTCTCAGTAACTATATCATGAAAAGAGTTTTGAAAATAAAAATGGGAATTTTTGGAAAAACATAAGTATTTTTCCTAAATTAATGCAAATAAAGCCTACAAAAGGTGAAATAATCATGAAAAATACTTTTGGACATAAAATAATTATGGGAAAATTCCAGTGTCATTTTCTGAAAATGACACCATCCTCAAAATTTCACACTCTTAGGAAGTGTTTTGATATGTTTTCCGATTTACGTCTCGTTAAAACGCATAATGTTGGGAACCAAAGTTTCAGTGCTCAAAACGTCTTGAAAATTTTACACAAACTTAAAAATTGGTAGAAAATGATCTGGTAAAAAATCCAGAATTTTAAGTGAATAATTACTATTTTTCCCATAATTATCCCACTTTTTAGACATAAAACGATTATAAATAATCCATAAGTCTAAAAATCCCCAAATTTTCACAGAAAATTTGTGAACTATATTTCATATTTCATACCAAGTTTGGTAATTTTTAGATGTTGTATTCATATATTTCCATTATTTTGTTCCCAACTCGAACAATTACCGACATCGTAAATTAAATTGAAATTCAAACTTTTACGGCACTTTGTAATTTAATTAGCTAGCTAAGCAATCCTAACAAACCGTATTATTCGAAAACTAATTAGAAACCTTGTGTTCTTAGGAAATGGATAGGAGTCAAACCCGGTCGGCACGCGCATTACATCCATCCGTACGCTCACGCTCAATAGTGAGTTTACACAGCCCCTCTTTTTAACGTTTTACTTAAATGTTTTGGGGTGAAAAGCATGCTATATGATTTAATTACTATATTTGGATTACAAATGTTATTCTTATGCTATACTTGATTTACGAATGCTTTGCTTATACTATGCTCGTTTTACAAATGCGATCCTTGATTTACAAATCAGGCTTGACATCAGATTTGTTAATCTGTTGTGTTGGCACATCACATGCTTCGACTTCATGAACAATTTCAACAAACTCATCCTTGATCGGTATTGATGTATATCCGATACCAGCTTTAGATTTCGTATCCTTTTTCTGAGAATGAATCAGTTGATCCAAGCTCAAGGAAGATGCTTCAAAATTTGAGAGCTTGCGTTGATATTCTAAAGTCTCACTTTGAGCTATAGCCTTTTCTGTGCGTAGCAAATTGATTTCAGTCTTGTAACTGTCGATTTCAATTTGTTGATTTGAAACTTTAACTTTCAAATCATGCATTTCAACGCTTGGATCCTTTTGAATTTGCTGTTTATTATTTCCTCCGTAGGTTTGTTCAAGTGATCTCCACAATTCATAAGATGTATCTTTATATTTGTAAAGTGGAATATCTTGTGCCACATCTTTTGGTACACACATGATAATTGTTTCACGTGTTTTCTTGTCGTTGTCAAAAGATGTTCGTTCTGCATCTGACATTTTACTGATAATAGTTGATCCCTCATATTTCTCGGTAATAGAAGTCCACAAATCTGAATCAATGTATTCAATATATTCTTGAAACTTCTCCTGCCAGCTAGCATAGTCTTTATAGAACAAAACCTTCAAATACGCTGGATATTGCGAGTACATTTTCCCTCCAAAATTTTTTGAATTTCGCCCGAGTAATATGAAAATTTTCTCAAACTAGAATTAGTCAACGGGAAGCTCAAATTCAAATTTTGATAATTGTAGAATTTTCCCGCCTTTTCTTTTTTTTTTTTTTTTTTGGTAAGAGTAAGCGACACAAGAGATGTGTCGCAGGCTATGTCGCAACTTTATGTCGCAAAGATTGATGTCGCAAATATTAAGGTCGCTAAAACCCTATAGCGACACTAAATTGTGTCGCAAGCTTGTGTCGCAAAACGGCGCTGTCAGATCCCAAATACCTCAAAATCGAAAAATTTCGAAACCTAATGAGTTTTTAACGAAAAACTTCGTAAAACCTTCAAATTTTAGGCTTAAAAACTCCAATTTTCAGATTTTGGATGCAAGAAGTTCACCTCCTTGGTCATGTGATAAACGAAAAAGGAATCCATGTGGACCCATCCAAAAATTGAGGCGATCAAAAACTGGGGAGCACCGAAAACCCCAACTGAAGTACGTCAATTTCTTGGTCTAGCTGGCTAGTACCGTCGATTCATCGAGAATTTTTCCAAAATAGCCCAGTCTCTTACCTCGTTAACTCAGAAAGACAAGAAGTTGATAGGGGCGAGAAACAAGAAGTCGCCTTCCAATTGTTGAAACAAAACCTTTGTACCGCGCATATCCTATCGTTACCCGAAGGAGTGGACAATTTTGTTGTCTACTGCGATACTTCACACCAAGGACTAAGCTGCGTGTTGATGCAAAACAAAAAAGTTATCGCTTATGCTTCTCGTCAACTAAAAAGATTCACAAAAAGAATTACACTACTCACGACCTAGAGTTGGGAGCAGTTGTGTTTGCACTAAAAATCTAGAGACATTATCTATACGGTACCAAGAGTACAATTTACACCGACCACAAGAGTCTCCAACACATCTTTGACAAAAAAAAAATAATAATAAAAAAAAATATAACTCAACATGAGGCAACGACGTTAGGTCGAGTTGCTAAACGACTACGACTATGAAATCAAGTACCACCCGGGCAAGGCTTACGTAGTAACTAACGCCCTAAGTCGTAAGGAAAGAGTTAAGCCCTATAGGGTACGTGCGTTAGAGATGACTATTCACACGAATCTCAATACACAAATTCGTGAAGCACAAAAACTAGCTCTCACTGGCGAACGCCTAGAAGGAGAATCCCTAAGGGGAATGGAGAAGCAACTTGAACCCAAAGAGGATGATACGTTATATTTCATGAACCGAATTTGGGTACCATGTGTTGAGGAATTGCGCAAGTTAATATTGGACGAAGCTCATAAGTCCAACTACTCAATACATCCAGGAGCTGAAAAAATATACCAAGAGATCAAAGGATTTTATCGGTGACCGAACATGAAAAGAGAGATTGCCACATATGTTAGCAAGTGTCTTACGTGTTCAAAAGTCAAGGCCAAATATCAAAAGCCGTCAGGACTTCTGCAACAACCTGAAATGCCACAGTGGAAGTGAGAACAAATAACAATAGACTTCATTACTAAGTTGCCAAAGACATCAACTGGAGCTGACACGATAGGGGTCGTTGTTGATCGTCTGAAAAAAAAAAATAATAAATAAAAAAAATCAGCTCATTTCCTGGCAATCAAAGAAACCGATAAAATAGATAAGCTTACTAGGATCTATTTGAAAGAAGTAGTCTCTAGACACGGCGTACCTATATCCATTATCTCGCATAGAGATAGCCGATTTACCTCTCACTTCTGGCAATCCCTACAAGAGGCATTAGGTACTGGTCTTGATATGAGTACTGCCTACCCTCCTCAAACCGACGGCCAGAGTGAGCGAACAATACAAACGCATAAAGATTTATTACGAGCATGTGTGATTAACTTTGGAGGAAATTGGGATGCACATATACCCCTAGCTGAGTTTCTCCTACAACAATAATTATCACACAAGCATTGGAATGGCACCATTTGAAGCGTTGTATGGACGTAAGTACCGATCACCGATCTGCTGGGTAGAGTTTGGTGACAAAAAAATTTCAGGTCCAGAGATTGTTCAGGAGACAACGGACAAGATATCTCAAATCCTTAACCAATTAAAAGCGGCACGAGATTGACATAAAAGCTATGCCGACAACCGCCGGAAACCTTTGGAATTTCAAGTAGATGACAAAGTCCTACTCAAAGTATCACCCTGGAAAGGGGTAGCTCATTTCGGAAAACGAGGAAAACTAAATCCAAAATACATAGGGCCTTTTGAAATCCTTGCGAGGATTGGTCTTGTTACTTACAAACTTAAACTGCCTCAGGAACTAAGCAGCATTCACGACACTTTCCATGTATGTAACTTAAGAAGTGTCTTTCTGATGAAACTCTATCATACCTCCTGACGAAGTTTACATTGACAACCAACTTAGTTTTGTGGAAAAGCCTATCGCAGTGACGGACGGGAGAGTCCAAAAACTCCAACGTAGTCGGACTAAACTAGTAAAAGTTCGTTGGAACTCAAAGCACTGCCCAGAATTTACTTAGGAGCGTGAACATGAAATGCGGGAGGAGTACCCGCACCTTTTTGATAAAACACCAGTTGCTCGTGACACTACTTTAATTTCGGGACGAAATTTCTTTAACGAGGGGAGAATGTGACAACCCTCGAAAATTGGTACATTCCGTACACACTAAAATCATGCATTCTTACGCTAATTCCCTTTTTAATGAAACCAAACTTGATTTAAACTGAGATAAGTCTAGCACACGCCCACGTTGCACAATTTGGTGCACACTACTTTAATGCTTGAAGCATTTCGTTTAAGTAACTGTTGAGAATTTAACAATATAAATCGGACGATTTCCGATAAACTCGAACGTTGGTGATAAACGTTTCCTAGATAAAATTAAACAAAACGCCAATTACTTACGAAGGAATTGGAATTTACTAATCATGTTACAACCTACTTTAATCTCCCTAGAAATCCTTACTAGCACCTAAACATCAAGTTTTGAATCGAAGTAGCTCAAGCATGTCAAAATAATTCCAAGCAAGCTAGCACATAGCTCTAATTTAACCAAGCAAGCTAGCACATAGCTTTAATTAAATCCAAGCTAGCTAGCAAGTAGGTCACTAAATTCAAAATGCAGATTTTCCTTTTCTTCTTGTCTACGTAACTCCATTTTTAACCATACAATCTTCCTCCCTCCTTGCTAGCTTAATTTAACTCCTACATGCCTTCTTGCTTGATGATCCACGCCACTTGCAAAAACAATCTAGTGTTTCTCCTACTTGCTAAGTTGATTGATGGAGTGACTAAGCACCTCCCATCAATCCTTTAATTTCTTCCCATTTAAGAAAGGCTATATACAAGGAAAAGCATACGTACATTCCCATTTCACAATTTGCACTTCAAAATTCTGCACAACTCTCTCATTTTCCCTCTCATTTCATCACCTTTCACTACCTTCTTCAAGAACAACCACCATGGAACCACCATAAAACCACCATGAACCACCACCTTTTATACATCATTTTTCACCTTCTTTTAAGCTCTTGATCATCATTGGGTCCTTGTGATTTCATAATCTTGAGATTCACATCATCACAAAGGAAAACTAGGAGTTTGGGGTTTTAAAAGGATTGTTGTTGAAGCTTTCAAGTTCTCTTCTTTCTTACCATTTCATCCTAGAGCATTGTAAGGAAACTCTTCATTTTGATCTCTTCATTTCCTTCATTTTAAATACTTACATGCTAGATGTTCACTCATACATTAAAATCAACTAATATATATGTGTTATTAATGGTGAAAACTCGTTAAAAAGAACTAAAGAAACTCAAAACTCAAAGAAACTTACTGGACATAAACTTTGGACGAATTTAGAACATCATAACTCAGTCATAAAATAATCAAACTTAGTGATTCTCGAGCCTAAAATTAAGTTTAAGAAGTTAGGTTTCCAACCCAAGTGGTCTCATGTAATTTGGACAAGTTTTGATACCTCAAATCGATTTTATAAGAACATGTGTCTAATCTGTCTTCAGGAGACGAAATATGACTCTACTTTAAGAGACCATAACTTTTTATCCACAGATCCAAAAGAGACGAATCTTTTTCCTAAAGGTAAAATTTTGTCTTAGCTTTAAAAGTAGTATGATCACGTTTTGTGAAGATGAGTCTAGCTTAGTAAACAAGTGATTTTCCTATCAACTGTCCAGAAACGTAGCTGCTGTACCTTTGTATACTAATAAATATTTTTGAACCCCTTATACTTGTTCAAAAATTATGAATCTTACTTTTATGTAAACCTACGATATAGGAGAACATATGATAAAAATTTCATAACAAAATAAGTCCGTTTGACTAGTCAAAATGACACCACAAAAAGGCTCAAATATGGTCAGAATCTGTTCAAGAAAAGTAAACATCATTAACTTGAACAGCATTAACTTGGGAGCAGCAGTAACGGTGTAAGAGCAGTAGTAACTTGGCCTAGCAGTAGTAACGATGGAAGAACAGTAGTAACTTGGCCTAGCAGTAGTAATATTGGAGAGCAGTAGTAACGGTGGAAGAGCAGTAGTAACTTTGGCCTAGCAGTAGTAAAATTGGACAGCAGTAGTAACAACGGAAAGCAGTAGTAATATTGTTTTTCAGCCTTTGATTTCTTCTTCAAAGTTGTAGGCCTTTAAGTTACGAAAATTTGGACATTTGAATCACCTAAATCGGAGTTCGTATGAGAGAGTTATGACCAAAACCGTGAAGCCTCGCCGAAACTACAATACTTCTTCATTTTTGATATTTTCTTCAACGTTTTTACCCGTTTTCTTCTCGCATCCGTTCCTAGCGATAATAAACACATTTAAAGCATATTTAGCACCAAAATATAATTTAACTAATTATGAATACGGATAAAACGAGAGATACTACGAGGGAATAAACATGAAAGTAATTGAGTAATAGTTTCCTATCTTAAACGAATAAAGGAACTTATTTAACTTCACGTTTTAGACAAACGTTAACGAAAACTATTGAATGAATTGAAAGGTGCGTTATCATGAACAATATAAGTTTTGAAAGTATAAATCTATAACGTATACTTTAATAACAAAGTAACTATGTTTTCGAGAAACATACAAGTATACACACAAAACTATCACCAACGGGTCGTACACTTTTCGAAAACGAAATACTCTTTCAATCTATTAATTGAGTGAACAACTAGCATAGATATGCGTGTAGCTATCTACTTATACAAACCTAGGTGTGCGGATAGCCACCTACTATTACGAGCAAGGATGTGCGAGTAGCCATCTACTTTTACAAACCTAGATATGCGATTAGCTATCTACTCATACAAACGACCTCATGCGTATAGGGCGCGAGGAGGCTATTTTGGGCAAACTTATTTCTTTAAACGCTAGCTCTCACAAAGCTCATCAGGTGAGTTCACAGCCCCTATTTTACTGCTTTTTACTGCTTTATAAACTTGGGGTGAAAAACATATGTACTGTTTACATACAAATTGTTTTCATGCGATGATTGAAAACCTGACAACGAATCCTTGTGCGAACCTATGTTAAACTAGTTGTAGTGCATAGAAGTCCTCATGACTACAAACTGTAACCATTAGCTAGATGACGCTAGCCACCGAATATGCGAATAGTACTATTGGGATGACATCCCTCCCACTTTTGTTAGTCATGCTAACTGCCGACTGTATGTTGAGACGAGGAGCGTATATTTTATTGGTCCCAGGCAAAAACAACTTAAAGTCGTGGTTTGGTTATAGGCCTAGGTGTCGGCACTTTAACTCGTAAGGTCTTGCAAACCTTCGGGGGATCACCGTCAGCTACTTATTGTTTCAAACTATATATATCATCGTACTAATCGCCATGGATGGCACGAAATGATTTGGGAAACGTTTACTAAACACTTGGTTTAAATGATGATGTCTTAAACCTGTGAATTTCACTCAACAATCTTGTTGATCCTTTTAACTATGTTTTTCAGGGAATTAGCAGCGACGTAAGATCATGCATGCATACTTTGGGACCCTTGCTTACCACGATGAATAGGATGCCATTCTTTTGATAACATTGAGACTATTATTTTATGATTAAAATGTTAATCATGACGTTTTGCTAAACATATATCGTTCTTGTGAACACAATGAATATGTAACCGTTGAACCTAAACTATTTATGGCATCCTAAGTATATGTTTGCGATAATCATATGCTCTCGATTTACTTGTCGAACTGGATCGCGTCACGCCCCCGAGCTTCCGCATTTACTAAACGAGACACGATTTTATTGGGGTGTGACAGATTGGTATCAGAGCCATTGGTTATAGCGAACTAAGAGTCTTAGAGACCTAGACTATAGCCTTGGACTCGAACATGCATTCATACCTTCACTTCATGCACTTGCATCACTTATACCTTATCGTACGGAAACACTAACAACACTACACTATTGAAGACTACCTTATCCTCGTGATTAACATCGACGAGAATTCGTCTGAGCTCAACTACGATAGTGAAAAACCTCACTACACGTCTGTATATGATAACCTACCGTCCCGCTTTCGAGCAACCTTTGATGATGATTGTAACCAGACACCACCGTTATCATCGCCACTACTTCCGACGATACCCGACACGACTCGTGAAGTCGCTATGGCATATAATCTACTCGCCAAAATGGCACGTGCACCTGAAATGGGTGAACCTTCCGAACTACTCGTTTACCCGGACGAGGGGAGCCTATACTATAACTGATAAATTAGCGAGTATTCCTCAAAGTATGACTAGTTCGGGTGTTGCATCATCTGACTTTAATTTGACATAGCTTGATCACCTATGTACAATTAAAGAGGAATTGATGCGAGATCGGAAGTGGTTATATGTAGTAAGCGTACAACCTAGGATTCACTTAAACAAGGAAACCCCTCAAAGTAACTGATATACCTATACTGGTCGCCATGACCAACTCACACGTTAGGAGCCTTCCTGAGCTACACGCCTACGTCATGAAGCTGCAGAGCGATACGACACATCTAGATGAGACTAGGATACTGGCGTACTCCCGTTATCTTATCAGGTCTACGAATGGCAGGTTGTGCCTACCCTATATCATACACTGAGAAACCTCGTATAAATGGGTAAATAAGAACCCCATCACATTTTGTCCCGCGTAAGAAATTAAGTACAAATGTTTTTCTTACTTAATGTACGAGGTGACGTAGGATGGTTTGTATTCCGCGTTCTTGTGTTGGCATTGATCATTATATACCCTTACCGCTTTCCTTATTACGTGTACAAATACCTAAATCATGCCACCAAGACGCCAAAATACCATATACAACCAAAGAAACTCAGAATCCACGAACGCCAAGGCCGTTGAAGGAAACAACTGACATGGTCAACAAAGTAACAAACATCAGAGGACTAAGAGCGCCTACATTGCAACCACGTCAAGAACAAAGAATTATAAGTGAAATATGCCAAAGTGTGTAAAGTGTAGAAGACACCATTAGGGCATGTGTAATCATTTCGACATCTACAACAAATGGGGTCATAAGGCAAAATTTTGCAGAAAGAACCCTTCCATTCAAGACGATAATAGACAACAGAACACTAGATGTTTCGAGTATGGGAACCCGGACGACTACCGGAACAATTGCCCGAAAATCAACAACAACAACAATAGCAACGCCAATGACAATGGCACCACTCACCCCAGTGATTATATTCAAAGGGTAGTAATGATATGACTGCTTAGTGACAAGATGTTTATTGGTTAAAACTATTGTGCGGGGAAAACCTTTTCCACTTTACAACATGTATTTAAAAATTATTTCCTACCTAGTACTACAATTTGGGTTTAAGGAAATCTTATGATACTTGGTGTATGTAAAAATCAAGTAGAGAATATCGGTTCAATATGACAATTTATTTTTACAACGTTTTGTTTACTCGCTCAATTATTTTCAAGTTTTGGAGTATTATATGCTCAAGATTTTTATGATCAAGTATCTTGTCACTATTATTAATAGGATGTTCTAGCATAGGAAATGGCAAACCTAGCTGTAAACGGTTACCGATCCGATGCATGCATACTTTGGGACCCTTGCTTACCACGATGAATAGGATGCCATTCTTTTGATAACATTGAGACTATTATTTTATGATTAAAATGTTAATCATGATGTTTTGCTAAACATATATCGTTCTTGTGAACACAATGAATATGTAACCATTGAACCTAAACTATTTATGGCATCCTAAGTATATGTTTGCGATAATCATATGCTCTCGATTTACTTGTCGAACTGGATCGCGTCACGCCCCCGAGCTTCCGCATTTACTAAACGAGACACGATTTTATTGGGGTGTGACAGCAAGAAGCAAACCGCAGTCGCCATTTCTACATGTGAAGCTGAGTATGTTGCTGCTGGCAGCTGTTGTTCCCAAGTTCTGTGGATACAACAGCAACTGCGAGACTATGGGTTAAATTTAACCAATACTCCAATGATGATTGACAACGAATCCACCATGTCAATTACCAACAATCCTGTAAAGCACAACAAGACGAAACACATTGACATACGTCATCATTTTATCAGAGACTGTGCAGAGAAAAAGCTTATACAGTTAGTCAAAGTTCCCTCAACTGACAACTTGGCAGACTTGTATACTAAAGCTTTTGACAGGGCGCGTTTTGAGACATTGATTCAACTAAACGAAATGAGGAATCCTGAATAACTTGTCTTCCAAAGGAGTATGTCATACTTAGTAGTTTCTTTTATTTTTCTGCATTATTTTCTTTTAGAAAATGTTATGGTTTTATCTACTGGGAAATGATAGTACATTAGAAAAATACGCTTAATAACAATAAGTAAAAGTCTTAGCTTAGATGTGTTAGTAGATTCCAGTTAGTTACATTAAATTTACATCTTTACAACTAGGCTTTTACTTATGTTTATTTTAGTATACACCTCTCTCCACATGTTATCATTTGTTTAAAAAATATTAAATCTAGACAGCATCATTATATGATGTACTGATAGGCAAATTCTACTATGATTTCTGAGCATATAATAAGTAATAATTCTTCTGTGTGTTATTTGGTGTGATCTGCTATATGATGTATGACATAAGTCTTAATTGTTGAATGATAGTCTAACCATACACTGTTATCAAGGATCTTTGAATATATGTCAAGACAAATAGTAAGAATTATGGCTATTAGCAAAACTACTGGTGAATTTGTTGTACTTAGTACAGACCTGACTCCTTTAGTTTTGCCAATGGTTTCAAACTTATTTTGTTCATACTAAGGGATCTTATGTTGTACTACGTACAGATCTAGAACCACTAGTATCTTCAAAATAGCTTTGATGTTTGTCAAATATTAAAATAACTCAAGGGTATGTTATATGCTTCGAATAGAACATCATTTAGTAACCTCTACCTTGAATCTGAAAGATACAGTGTTCTGTGTTTTACTTGATTTCTCAGTATGTCATATTTTGGATCACATTAGGTAATATACATACCAACAATAAAGGCTTGCTATGAAATCATTGTAGACTTTGTTTATGTGGATCATAATATCGGAAATCGTCTTGAACTGTCTATGATATTTGAACATTTCATGATTGATGAATCATTTGTTCTCAATTCCTGTAAATGTATGATTAATGAACGCGATATATGTTGTGGAGCTAGGTAATCAAGTTATACTTTCATAAATATCAGCTGACAAATGGTTAAGTTGTATTTTTGTGTAACTTCTTGTGAATTTCATGTGGTATGTATACTAACATTCTTCTAAGACTTATTAAATCTTAAAGTACTGCGTATTCTCTCTAATATGATCCCTGAGCAGATTCAACTGTTAATGTCAAGCATATGTATAAGTCTATTTTCGTTATTTCATTAATAAAATGGTACTTGATAACTATGTTTCTGTTTGATTCTTTCTTTGTCGTGTTACTTTATGTTTTAATAATTATAATTCTTTGGAATTCAATTCAAATATACTTTAGTATTCCATGATGTTTCAATGTGACAAAACTGCAATTGGTTCCTTTTACAACTTAAGAACTATTGATTACTAATCTAATAATCAGTTATAAGCTTACATGTTTAGACGTATGGACTTCACTGTGAACACGTAAAAGCATATGCGAAATATACGACTTATGACTTTTGGTAATAAGTTATATATATTTTTATTTGAGGCTTTATAATTCTTAACAGTTTCTATATATTTAATGATTATAATTGATAATTAAGTTTTTACAAACTTAATCGTTCAATTACGATATGTGGATTATATACGACAATTGTGACTTAAACGCAATGAAAAGTCTACATTTTGGTCAAATTGTGGATTATAATTTTTGACTTGGAATATATTAATTTATGTTTTTATTTAAAACTCAATTGGCAATTTTGGTCAAACTTGCAAAATTGATCAGTCAACCCTGCGATTTGAGTTTAGAATATTAAAATAAAAGGTCAACAAGTCAAACTTGCGAATTGACTCACACTTGCGAACCCAAACTCTGCGAACCGAAAGTCTGTGAATCCAAATCCTGCGAACCCAAAGCTTGCGAAGTGAGTTACTGTATAAAAGTAACAAGTCAACAAGTCAAATTTTTCACTTTACCAAACACTCCTGCGAACCCAACTTCTGCGATTCACATTTTCACGAAGCGAACCGAGAGTTTTCTTTGATTTTCGACATTTACAACACAGGGATCGGTTTTTCACTCTGAAGATCATTTACAACTTCTGATTACGCATCTTTTGAGGTAAGATTCAGTCACTTTTATCCATTATTTAGTGATTAATTGAACAATTTTTGGATTTTGTATGTTTCGGTTTTGTTTTCACGAATTAATTTCTAGTTTGTGATAAATAAAGCATAAAACTACTCAATCTTGTTAAATCGATCTATCTTCAATGTGTTGCTACCATCTGATTACAAAAACTTTGATTTTATTTTTGATTTCAAAAATTTTAGGCTCGCACACGCTCCTGCGAACTGAGATCCATTCCTGATTGCGAAGTGAATATTTGACTTCGTTGACCCCTGCGTTGCGAACTGACTTGCGAAGCGAGCTCAAGTTGGCTTCTGCGAAGCGAACCGAAAATCCTTGACTTTGTTTGACTTCTTGCGAAGCGAACCCAAACTGGTTGACTTCATCGACTTGCTGCGAAGCGAACCCAAATTTTGACTTTGCTGGGCTGCGAAGCGAACCGAATGGTTGACTTCGTTGACCTGCGAAGCGAACCCAAAATTTGTTGACTTTAGTTGACTTGCGAAGCGAACTGAACTGTTGACTTTGCTTGACTATATTCTTTGATTAAGTTTACATTTTAACTATGGTTACACTTATTTTCGATTTGAGATCTTTATGATTACAAATAATTTATAAGTCTAGCCTTGATACTCATTCGTTATACGGTTTCACTTTAGAGTTTGGCTTATAAGTAAAATGCGTATTATTTATATTATATATATTTTGTTCTTCATATCGAAAGACTTCCAACTCCTATGTAGTCGTGCGGCGTGTTCCGATAATCGATCGGCGGTATGACTTTTCAGAATATGCGTTATGACTTGCGAACTATATATATAATTTAGAGAATATAATTGAAAATTTAAGTCTTGTACACTTATTTGTTCAATTAAGTTCAGTAAATTAAGTTATTAATTAATAGTAAACATGGATGTTCGGTGATCATTTTTGTTCACAATACATAAATGTTTAGAACTAATTAATGTTCGCTAGGTTTTATTATTCATTGAGCTAATTACCATGTGTGTAACTCTTATGATTACAGATATGGCTGCTCGATCTTTTGCTGCTGCTCATAATATCTTGGTGAATTTGGACGTCAATGAGCGCGGTGCTGAGCGCATTACTGAGATCCTTACGTATCTAGCACGATCGAGGATTCGATATGCCGTTACGGAATCACCACCATTGTCCCGATCCATCATGGATCAGTTTTGGGAAAATGTTGAGTATGATGCTGATGCCAACCCTCCTGTCATTCGTACTAGGGTTGATCAACATCCGGTTGTCTTCTCTATTGATGATCTGAGACAGATTTTACATCTGGGTGCAGTTGAGCAGGAAGCTGGTCCGTTTGTGTACTCCCGGGACTTCATTGAGGGTGCACTTGGTCGTATGGGATATTCTGGACCTAAGCGCGGACGTCAATTTGTTAAGGCCTTCGTTCTTGGCCAATGGCGGTTCTTGTTTCATATTATGGTTACTATTTTTGGGAACAAGAAGGGCGGATATGATGAGTTGAGCCTTGAGCTGCTATCCGGGTTACTGTCCCTGGTTTATAACAAACCATACAGTTTCTCTTCTTATATTTTTGGCTCCTTTATTGGACAAGTGATTGGTGCGGTTAGATCCAAGTTCATGATCTATCCCCGTTTCTGCATGCTTATCATTCGTCACTGCGTCCCTGGCTTACAGTATATTCAGCCAGATATCCATGTTGATCGATTTGGACTGCGAGGATACAACGCTTGTTTTCTTCATTCCTCTCGCCGTCCAGATCAAGTCAAGCCGGAAGCTTGTGATCTTTTTGGGCATCTTCTTGATGAAAACTATATTGCTCCACCAAATAATGGTTGGTTGGATGCCGATGCCGATGCCGATGCTCAACAACAAGCTCAACCTCAACCTCCAGCACAAGTTCCAGCTCAGCCAGTGGTTGTTGCTCAACAAACTGGGCCGCACGATTCGGCTCCACCAAAGGCAAAGCCTACTCTGCAACCTTCACCTATTTCAGAGCTTGCTGCTAATGTTCCCGTTACTCTTCTGACTACTAAAGGTCGTCGCATTGCAGCTCGCTTACTTTTGGCAGATGTAGCTGCTCAGATTGAACAACATACTCCTCGATCTGACCGTGCCCCTACTCCACCGCCTACTGTTCCTGTAAGAGCTTCTGAGAGGATTTCTAATCTGGAGCTTCGGGTTCAGACCTTAGAACATCAAAACCGTATTCTTGCTACACAGGTAGCCACTCACACGGCCGCCAACACTCATCTGTTGCGTTCTCACGTACTTCTGCTCAACGAGTCTTCTGATCAGCAACGTCAGATTGACCGGTTAGAACGTCTTGTTGCCAGTATGTTGACGGGCCAGCCGTCTCAGGGGGAGATTTTGGCATATCAATTGGCTCGCCAAGAAGATGAAGAGTTAAAGAAGAGGCGACATGAGCAATGCAAGGATGATGAGTTACTAAAGAAGAGGCATGATGATGCAGATAAAGATCCTGATGCACAGAAAGATAGAGAGCCGACTGGTCCGTCAACGACTGGTGAGCTTCCTATAATTCAGGGGGAGTCTGCAGGTGGAAGTGGTGCCGGTACTAGCACGAAAGATGGAGCTGCTGATGAAGGTGAAGCAGTTATTCATTTAGATTAAATGTATTTGTTACAATTTGTAACTTAATATTTATTTTGTATTCGACTTGAGATTTTAATTACAAGTTAAACATGTGTATTAGACTTGAGATTTTAATTACAAGTGAAATATGTTTATTTGACTTGAGATTTATAATAACAAGTTAAATATGTTAAATAAGTTACAATTATTAAAGATTGTGTGGAATTTTGATCGAAAGTCTTCCGACTAATATATAGTCGTGTGGCGTGTCCTGATTTAATATCAGCGGTCAAACTTCTATAACAATCTATGCATTATAGACTTGAGAATTTTTAATTGACAAGTTAATTATGCAATTGTCTATAACTTGCAAATGATATATAATTTAGAGAATATAATTGAAAATTAAGTCTCGTACACTTAATCGTTCAATTAAGTCTTGGAAATTATATAATTAATTAATTGTAAACTTAAATGTTTGGTGATCATTCTTGATCACAGTACATTAATATTTAAGATTAATTAATGTTTGCTAGTTTGTCATAATCTTATATCTCTTAGAATGATTCAGAGAAATCATTTAAAGATTTATAAAGATTATATATAATGAGCATTAGATACACAAAAGGATTAATAAGGAAATTCTTAGATTGATTCGGAGAAATCAATGAAAGAATTTTTGTATTAATATTTTATTTGTGTGTGTGCTCTTTTAGGTCTAGAAATGCTCATCCTGTCTGATTCTGAAGGCGATATGCCAGATGAGTTAGATGAGGAAATTGATTACAATCTAGAGGAGGGAGAGTTTGTACCTCCTGAAGATTGGACATCCACTTCTGACGTTGAGTTAGACGAATCTGTAGATCCCGATGCTAATATTGATGAACACATTGTGAGCCCGTCAAAGACCCACGTGGTTATTCAGGATGAAGATGGAGAAACAGTTATAGACCTAGATGAAAATCTAGTTGAATCAACTTATTCTGAATATGAAGATGATCTTCCTGATAGACTTAAAAACAATCCGATGTTTAGGCCTTTGAAAAGGAGAAAGGAAAAGACTAGGATTAAAGAGGTGGATATTACAGGAAAGCGTATACCCAAAAGAGGTATCATTGGATGGTAATACGACGCTGACTTAAAGCTCTTTGCTATAAAGAGATATGACGGAGTTCAATACTTTGAAAAGAAGCTTGCAGTCTTTAGTTCTTTGCCGCGTTTTGAAATTCGGGACTTGGCTAGGTTAGAATTGATTAACCCCAGTAATGATCCTTTTGGACGATATGTAGAAAAGATTATCAAGACGGAGGGTAGATCATTGAAGTTTCAAAGAATTAAGCCAAGGGTTGGAAAAACAATAAAGCTTAATGAAAGAAGCGAAAGAACTGGAAGGCGTCGAATGATGAAAGTATATCCAGCTGTTAAGTGCATGCAACAGATTCCATTAAAGACTATGCCTCAAGATATTTTAGGCAAATTGAAGAGATGGTCTGTGGATTATGTGACTGGTGAAGCTCTCATGTTTGAACATGATGATGAAGTTGAATATGAAGAGAGAGAGATCTTAAAGGTTTATGATCGACGACATCTAATGAACCTATCAAAGGCTGACCTATTAATGTTACACAAGAATAGGATCACTGCTATTGAAGGATGGGAAGATGTTGCTCGAGATTATCAGTCAATGGTTAAGACATGCGTTAAGCTGAAGATATATGCAGGTAGTAAAATTTACAAGTGATTATCAAAGACAAACTTGAAGACAAAGACGCTAAGGAAGCTAGAGCTATTGTCAAGGGCGAGTCTGTTGAGACATGTTTTGTGACAACAGATCTAGCTTGTAATAGGGCTCTTTAGCTTGTAATAGGTCTAGTATTAATAGTAATCGAGTTTGTACATTGGTTTTGAATTGTAAATGAAAAACTTTGGTTGGAAAACATTTTAGAGTGAAAAATCAAAAAGCTGAAAAATGTTGACCAAGTTTGACCGCGAATGGAGTCAGTTTGCAGGACAAATTTGGACTGTGAACCGAGTCAGTTCGCTGGGCCTCAATGGGCTGCGAAGTGAGTCAGTTCGCAGAAGCCTATAAGTCGCGAACTGAAACGGTTATATATACAAATTAGGTTGTAAACCTAATTAACTTTTGCCATCACCTAATACGAATTACCTGAGTTTTCCAGAGCGTTTATACATTCTAAAGGCTAGGTGTTGATCGTTTAACATTCGTTAATAGTCAATACAAAGCAATTAGATACCCGATTCACTATAATTGTGAAACAAATCGTTATAGATACTATAACTAAGTATTGAGGGATTCCGCACCTTAATACATTTAGATAACCTCGTTATCGATCCGAATACGTACGGACTTACAAAATCAAACCAAAAGGTTGACTTTTTGATATTATTGTATCTATTTTCACGTTCTTGCAAGTTTGAATGGATTTAATGGTTAAAATCGTTTCTAACACATCTTGGATGTATTTTAACACCAAGAATGTGTTAGAACAAAGATTTAAAGGATTAAATAAGATCAAAAGCTTTGTTGCAAGTTGTGTTCTTGTAAAACAGCCAAAAACCCGATTTTGGGCTTGCATGTACCAAAATTCGTAGCTAGATCTTGATCCTTGTTAAAATATGTTTATGTTTATGTAAAACACATGTTCATGCATAAAGGACAAGGCCTCAATCATTGGATGAGGTCTAGAAATCGTTCGGTAACAACGTAACTCGACGGCCATGTATCCGGCTCCTGATGCGGTACTGCCATCGTCACTCTTCTTAGTATCAGAACTCTCTATCTAGCCGTGTGCCTAATGTGTGGTCCTTGGGGAAACTGGTTTAGGTAGCACTGGTGTCGGATGATACTCTTGAAGTGTCGCCAGTTACTTTGTGTCAAAAATCGGGTTTCAAAGCGTTGATCGTGCGATGAGTATGCTTTTCTATCAAATTTTCGTCGCTTCTACTAGAATCTATCTTTGATGGGCACTGCTTGCCTGTTTAATTTGAAGTTCGGTGGTTACGGCGTTCATACTACGTGCTATTCGGAAGGTCATATCAAAGTTTCATGATTTCGGGATTTCGGAAACGACTCTTGGAGGTTTCGCGGCTGTGGATGCGCTCTTAAAGATAATCGGGTGAGTATGGCGACAGTCTTACGTGCGATGATTTTCGAGCGTAAGCCTAATAGCGGTGACTGTGATAAAACGGGCATAGGTGACATATCATTGCTCATTTCGTGTGGGGATTCGTTCTCCGTCGAGGGGTCCTCTTCCTCGGGTTCGGTGTTAGGTGCGTTAGTCCTAGGTCGACTAGTGACGTAACCAGAACAATTGGCTGATTCGGTGGCGTGGAATGAGAAACGCGACGTGATAAGACTATCAAAAGTGAACTCAACTCCTAGAGTTATATCAAGTCCTAACATACGAAGGTACTCAGCACACTTAAAGAAATCGTACTAGCTTAAGTGAATTCAAAAGCGTACCCTATTCCTATAACCAATTCCGATCTTGCATCGCTTCTCCTTTAATTATACATAGTTGATCAGGCTATGTTAAATTAAATTCGAATGATGTAACACCTGAACTAGTTATACAAAGGGGTACTAACTTAATGGTTATAGTTTCTAGGCTTCTCTAAGGAGAACCGGTGTTTCTATAACCTTCGGCTCTGATACCATTTTCTATCACACCCCGCTAAAGCAGAAACACGAGATGTAACAACACAATGATTCATAATCGAAAATTACAAAAGATCACCGTTCAACGATCTACAATTAATACATTACATAAAATCTTACAAGCGTTTATAGCACAAAAGTAAATAATCTAACATGCGATTACATCCAAAAGAGAAAATCCCGTAACGCTACAGCAGCATAGATCATATAACGGGTTTAGCTTCAATAGACAAGTTGTGACTAATTCCTGAAAAGCATGTAAAAGTAAACAGGTCAACTATGAAACATAGTTGGTGAGTACACATGTTTTGTGTAATGAAAAAGCCTTTTCAAGTGTTTACAAAGTCTAGTTTAAAAGTTCCACGTTAGTACGTGATTAGTTTGCAAAAGTAGTCTGTTTAGTGTCAAGGCTCATACAAAGACGATAATCATCTGAAAATCAATTTGTAGAATAGTCAAGCGCTATTGCGCGGATAATTATGAAAGTAATTCATTACTACAAGGCTCATTTAACAGCAATACTCATTTGATAGTTATGTTCATTTGTAATTCGATGTCTTGTTCACAAAAGAGGTTTATTTAAGTACGAGATTCATTTAGGAGCGATTCCCTTTGGAACTCAATTATAAGTCATGATTCATTTATATCGCCACACTCATATTTTCAAAGGAATGTTCAATTCACATTTATAAAGCTCAAGATATAGTGTTTAATAAGTTCAAGTTATGTTTATAAAACTCATATTGTAGTATTTAATAAGTTCAGGTTACGTTTATAAAGTCAATGGATCATCAAATCAATATCAAAATGTTTATAATCTCAACGGATTATTATGTCGAAGTTCATAAGAATGCGAGACGTTATTATGAAACCACGTTTATCATTAATCAAAACCACAATGATTTATAGTACAAAACTCAGGTTATAAAATTTATGGTTTTATGGAAATATCCTTTCAAATGGCAAGGTCATTGTAAATCTCGGGCCGTAGGGTTTATAGTTTCAAAAAAATATCGTTTCAAATGACAAAGTCATTGTAAAGCTGGGTCTTAAGCTTATAGTTTCAAAGAAATATCGTTTCAAATGACAAAGTCATTGTAAAGCTCGGGTCGTAAGCTTATAGTTTCAAAGAGATGTCATTTCAAATGTCAAAACGTCATAAGTTTATAGTCGTTTATGAATTTCTATGCTATTACGTTATAATGTCTATAGTCACAATGAATTATTATGCTTGAGTCCACAACCAAACCTACAACAGATAAACCTTTGCCCCAAAGAGAGATGCCCTATCGTTAGCATTTAGGATGATGGGATGCACTCACGTGGCCGCGTGAGTGGGGAGGTGGTCTCGCTCCCAAATAGTACTATTCATATGCATCATTTGGCTCATATAGAGTTAATGGTCGTGTAGATATATGTAGTTTCGTGATCTGGATCAACGAGGTTACTAGTTTAATTGAATGCGGAATCTTCAATTAAACACAACGATAAACACACGAGTAAATGCGAATATATAAAGATCACAATTAAACATGTCTTTATTGAATATAAAGTTATTTACATTCAACCTAGACTAACACTCAGAAAGTCACAAATTTGCTCTGATCACAAAACACTATTCGTCTATTCCTCTATATTTTATGAAAACCTGCGGTATATACTAGTCAGGTTCGTATGGGCTGGGCCCTACAAACTTGGCCCACTTTGAAGCCCATACGAACTTGGCTAAGTTCGTAGGCCTTCCTAAGTTCGTACCTACCTTAAGTTCGTACGAACTTACATATATACTCATATAAAGCTAAAGCTAACGATTACAATGATTATCAAATTCACTAAATACAAACTAGAAGCTGTTGTCACAAGAAATGCACCAACAGACTCCCCCTTGACAGTAGCTCTAGTTTCACCGTCACACAAGATGTACCAACAGACTCCCCCTTGACAATAGCTCGAGTTACACCCGAGATGTTGTCACCCGAGTTGTCTTCGATCTGGATTATGTTAAACTCTTTTGACTTCCTGAATCGTCTACCTTCTGGACCGTCTAGTGAGTATCATTACCAGAATCATCATCGTCATCTTGCAATATATAATCATGGTCTTCATTCAACTTATGTTTGCCTTTATCCATAGCAAAACAAGACCCAAAATAATATCTAAGTATTTTAAGATCGAGATTCATCTAACGGTGGAATATCATCTTCATCATCACTTTCATCATCACTCTCGTTCTGTTTACACGCAAACCCCAATATCCTCCTTGAATTTAGATCTTCTAGATTTAATGCTTTGTCATACCTAGACTTTGAACAAATCTCGTTCTAGTTGTTTCTCCAATCGTCGAGTAAAACAGTCAAAAGTAATTATCTCCCCATCTAGTAAGAACTTAAATTGAAAATAAAATAAAACATAACAAACAAATATGAAATTATTCATATGAAAAAGCACATTCTTTTTGTGAGAGTCACTGTTACGAAGACCGTATTAGCCATAATGCGTACAATACACAGTGGGGAATTTTTTATTTATTCCTTTGTTATTATTCATGTGACCAATACGTTAAGA
Source organism: Logfia minima (assembly GCA_963921325.1). Classification (NCBI taxonomy): domain Eukaryota; kingdom Viridiplantae; phylum Streptophyta; class Magnoliopsida; order Asterales; family Asteraceae; genus Logfia; species Logfia minima. Next base: position 30,606,212 of record OY992764.1, read on the forward strand.
TGATTATCGGTATTGTGATCCACTTAAACACACAACACGCAGATTTGTCAAGTACAATTTTGGTTATTGTTCATGATTATCTATGTGTCCCGCACGTTTGACATACTCTTAGGATCAAGATATGTCCATAATTCCAGGTATTGGATATCCTTAATTGACTTCATCTTTAAAGTCAAATCAGTTATAAATATTCAAGTACTTTTGTACAAGTTTAATGATTAAATTTTACTAGGGTTATAGCCAAACAAATCTAAAATCAAACCAATGGTGACAGGTATATACTTTCGTACATCAAAGCGACGTAGTTTGACTAGAGACCTTGAGAACGGTATTCTTGTTTCTTGGTCTAGTTTGCTCTATTGTAATATCTACTGACTGAGACTAGGTTAACATATTTCTGGATGTATCAAAAGAATCAGTCAGTAAATCTCCCAGATGAATTGCTTATCTCAATCCAATATCATGTATTATAGTACTATCTATTACGTAAGAATTAAGACTTGATGTCATACATCAAACGAGAGTTAGCATAGAATAATCTCCTTATTAAATTTTGTAATTTAAGTACTTGAGAACCTTTATGTTGTACGCCTACTGATACATCATATGATGAATGTATTAGACACGTTATATGTTAAGGTACATTAGACTATCTATGTACTGCATCTTAAAGCCTCACATATAATAATGTTCTAGGCATGGGTAATGTTTTCATCATTTATTCGCGTCATTACAGCGACACTCAAAATTTTTATAATTTTTCAAACTTTAGAAAAGATAAAGATAGATGAAAGTTCTTAAGGGAGATACGTTACTCATGAATTGTCATTCCAACGATTTGGACTAACAACTCAGAACATGATTTCTCAAAAATCTTAGTATAACCACTAGCTAGATCAACCTTGCCTTAATCCTATCTCCCCCTTAGTCGCTACATCTTCTGTTGAACTTGTACCCTCTGAAGTCTGTGTTCCTGCACACTAGATAAAACCATTAGTGATTAAGGGGGACCCAAGCCACCATGGACGTGGGTCGACCATTCTCATCAACAAATGTAAATTCCTTTAGATATCCATCTCGCCTTTCAGGTGACTTGGATACTCTGGAATTCTCACTTGTTGGGGAATGGGAATTACAACCACAAGTCCTTCTCCCCTGAGACTTTTGGAAACGTCTCTGATTGACTTGCGTTTGGTTTGAAGTAAATCTAACCCTAGATTGATAGTTATAATTCGAATTCTGAAAATTCCTATTACTACTACCTTGGTTAGAAAAACTTTTGTTTGAGGTTTTAAGACGTTTTGAAGGTTTCGACTGAATTGATTCTCCATTTGAGCTTCCTGTTTCAGGAGAAGTGCTCCTTGAACTATCATTTGTCGAAACTCTTGATTTCCTACTTGGACACACACTTGCTACATATCCCTTTTAATGGCACACGAAGCACGAACGTTTCTTCCGGGCTTTCTTATGAGACTCGAGATTAGTTTGGTGTTCCATTTTGTGTGTAGTCTCAGATTTTACTGACTCTATTGTAGAACTTGACTCTTCTTTGGTACCTGACTCAGCTTTCTCTGTTTGGTCGACATAGTGATGTTTACCATCTCAGAGATCACTGAAGAATTAGAAGAGTCATTTCCGTTTGATAACTCAGATTCATTTGATAAAAAGGAATAATTATGATTCAAAGGTGGAGGAACTTCATTGTATCCCACTCCACAATGATCTGTGGGCTGTTTTTGAACATTTAACGGACTATCTAAGGTTTCAACTGAAAATCTTCTTAGTTCAAGTTTATTTTTAAGCTCAACAATTCTAACCTTAGCGTCTGCTAGTTCTTTTTCTTTATCTGAAGACTGTTTAGTTAACTTTAAAACATGCTCACGCGCTAAATCAATTATTAGACTATGCTCGTTGACTCGATCTTTTAAAGTGATTAAATCTTTTGTATCAGATCTAGCTTTATTAACTAACTCGGAGTTTCTCTGTTTTAAAACCGCATTTTCTTCTTTTAAATATTTTAGCTGAGCCGTCATCGAGTTAGATGACTCTAGTAATTTCTCAGCCTCCCCTGCAAGGTTAGTACATAATACACAAGCATTAATTACAGAGTCCAAGTTTAAGAGTACTTTTTGCTTCTCAGCATCTAAATTGGCCATATGCGCAATGAAGTCCTTTGTACACATAGTATCAGTTGACTCCAGCTTTATAACCCTGGTCTCTGAAGCAGACATTTCTCTTTCAATCTTCTGATCACTAGCTTCCTTTTGATCTTCCATTTTTGCCTCATCAATTGTGGCCATAAACGCCTGAGGTTCTTCAACCTTAGTACTTCAATCGTATGAACCATCTAGCTTTTGAACAACCAAAGCTCTGGAATTTGATTTATTTCCAGAGTTTTGATCTCTACTAGATGTTCCTTGATAGGAATAACTCGATCGACCCTGGTTCGAAGTTTGCTTCTTCTTTGGTCTTTGACATTCTCTTGCAAAGTATCCAAAACCATCACAGTTATAACACTTCACCTTAGTCTTGTCAAAACCAACCTGATTTCCCACAAACTTCCTACCCGTTCGATTCATAAACCTCTGCATCTTCCTTGTAACCATGGCCAGTTGCCACTGCAAGTTCATCTCTTTCAAATCATCAGGGTCAATTTAATCATAATCCTCATAATCATAGCAGGATCTGTGACCTTTCCCTGAATGAAGTTCTCGTGAGATACCACAAATGATGCTAGCATTGCTACTTGCTCTTCAGCTGACTTCATACTCATTGACATACATAGACTTGAACCCTTTTGTAAAACCCGATGGTTGGTTCCTGTCCTTGCCAAAATCTCCAGATGATGCAATATAGCAGACCTTGCTTCCAGAATTTCCAATAGCATTGTCTGTCTCGGCTTTCCCAGTGAAGAACGCTGTGAGCCCATTACTTGTTGTTGCAGCAGAATCAGACTTTGTCCCGTGATAGACACTTGGATCTTGAACCTGATCAGATCCAGTCTCTTTCTTTGGCATATTTAAGTCGTAGACCCGCAACGTTCCTACAACTTCATCAAGCGTTAATGTCTTATAATCGTTGCTTTCTTTAATCATCAGAGTGTAGATATCCCACTTTGATCGTAACGCCTCTAGAAGTTTGTTACTTTTCACTGTGTTAGTAAATGACAATCCGCTATTGTCCATCTCAGTCATTAGATGATAATATCGTGTAATAATATCTTCCAATGACTCATTCGTCATGTGCTTAAAAACATAAAACTGTTTTGTAAGCAAGTCAGCTCTGCTCTCTTTGATCTGATCATTTCCATCAAACCTCTTCTCTAAGGCTAACCACAGCTCTCGAGAAAATTGGTAACGTTTGAAGGTATTTTTGATCTCCTGAGGTAAACACATGGTGATGGCAGATAAGGCCTTGTTTTCTGCTTCATACATCTTTTTATCCTCATCATTCATCATTGAATACGAACACAGTTTTTGTTTGCCTTCATACTCATATGTCGGTGTTTCATATCCATCCTCGATACAGATCAACATTCTGATATCATGAAATTTAGCAAATGATTCAAATCTATCCTTCCACCAGAATTAGTCTTCAGCCTTTAAAAGTTTTGGTGGTAAAGCAGATTTACCCACTTCATGATCCATTTCCATCATTTTGCTTAAACTTGACATTGTAATTAGAATGTATACGTGTTCGAATTTCCTTCCAAAATTCGCGAAAATTTTTCCAATTAAAATTTAAATTTTCTCAAACCAAAATTAGCCAATGGTAAGCTTAAAATTTTGGTGATGGACAAATTTTCCCTCCAAATAACTTTTTTTTTTTTTTTTTTTTTAAAGATACTAGTAAGTTCGTAGATGGGCAAACGAACTTGGGAAAATTTCGAAGATAGCTAAGTTCGTACGAACTTAGAAGTGTTCGAACTTAGTGAGTAAGTTCGTAGATGTAGCTAAGTTCGAAGAGTCAAACGAACTTGTCCAAACAGCAGTTGTACGAACTTGAGGTAAGTTCGTATGAATGTAAGTTCGTACGAACTTACAAACTTCAAGTTCGTAGAAAACCCTAAGTTCGTACGACGATCTGTCAAAACCCTAATTCCCAAATTTTCGAACTTGGGCTCTCCTAATGCGCCGTTTTTGATTTCTATGGTAACTGTAATGTACTTTAACTATTTTGAACGTAAAAATCCCTGTTTTTAACGTCAAAATCTTTCGAATTCTCTCGTTAATTATCGCGATAAACCCCAAACCTAAAACCGAATCAAATTCGATTTTGCTCTGATACCACTTGTAGGTTCCTGATTTGGATCAACGAGGTTACTAGTTTAATTGAATGCGGAATCTTCAATTAAACACAACGATAAACACACGAGTAAATGCGAATATATAAAGATCACAATTAAACACGTCTTTATTGAATATAAAGTTATTTACATTCAACCTAGACTAACACTCAGAAAGTCACGAACTTGCTCTGATTACCAAACACTATTCGTCTATTTCTCTATGTCTCTCTTCTACATGAAAACCTGCAAACATATGAATATATACTAGTCAAGTTCGTATGGACTAGGCCCTACGAACTTGGCCCACTTCGAAGCCCATACAAACTTGGCTAAGTTCGTAGGCCTTCCAAAGTTCGTACCTACCTTAAGTTCGTACGAACTTACATACATACTCATAAAAAGCTAAAGCTAACGATTACAATGATTATCAAATTGACTAAGTACAAACTAGAAGCTGTTGTCCCAAGAAATGCACCAACAGACTCCCCCTTGACAATAGCTCTAGTTTCACCGTCACACAAGATGTACCAACAAATTTCTAGGATATCCCCCTCCGTGGCAATATGTCGTGGAGTTGGCCGAAGATCCTGCAGGTGCACCCTTTAATTCGTCAATTTATTTGGTATCATATTGGGGCTGGTACTATGATTTCGGTTTGGTTTGATTGTTGGTGCTCCTTGAGTCCAGTATCGCAGCTTGTTTCATCTCGGGATATCCATACGGCAGGGTTCGAGCTTTCATCAACAGTTAAGGATGTTGTTAGTATGGGAGTTGGGCATAGCCGACTGAGTGGCATCTAAAGTACCCTTTACTTTATACAATTAATATTTCTACTCTTCTTCCTAATGTTAAAGATCGATTAATTTGGAAATATCAGGATGTGGAATCTAGCTTCTCGGTTGCTAATGTGTGGGAGTGTATTCGGTATAAAGGTGTTGAGATTGATTGGTATCACTTGGTGTGGTTTTCACACAATATTCCTCGTCATGCTATTCATCTTTGGTTAGTCATCAAACGTAAGCTGAAGACTCAAGATAAATTGAGGCAATGGGATGTTAGTAGTAATAGTAACTTAAATATGCTTCAATGTCCTTTATGCGATCGCCAACCTGACACCAATGATCATCTTTTCTTTGAATGTTGTTTTTCGTTACAGGTTTGGAATCATATGAAGATGTATGCGGGTGCTTCAAATATTCCATCTTCTTTGAATCTCATTATGGAATTTCTCATTCCCATTTCGAAGAAACGGACGACTAGAAGTCTTATTGCTAAACTTGTTTTTGCGGCGTCTTGTAACTTTATTTGGCAAGAGCAGAATAATAGGTTGTTCAAGAACAGGAAGAGAACTGTGGCTGAGCTTATTAAAGTGATTAAGTCTACAATTCGTCTCAAGCTCCATTCGCGAAATTTAAAAGATCGAGGAATGCGGAGGTTTTCCTTCATCGTTGGAAGTTACCTCCTTCTCTTATATGATTTTTTGATGGCGTCTGATTGCTTTAGTTTGAAGGATTGATGGTGGCTGATTTTATGGATCTTGGGATTGTTCGTGTGTTTGGTTATTTGGATCTGGGAGTGCCTTGTGAGAGTTGTACTCTTTTTTCTTTCTCCAAGGTTTTTCCCTATGGGTTTTTCTTAAGAAGGTTTTTAAGGAGGCAGTTGGCGTCTTATTCTCCTACTGTGAAGTGGTTGGCCCGATCGGGAAAGTCTTGTTTGCTGAAGTGGTTTTTTCCGATTGGTGTTCTTGTTTCTATTTGTAGTTGTTTGTGTTTCGTTTTGTGGTATGTCACAATCGATTGAATGTTAGTTCAAGCTTGTTTGAGGCTAATATGGTTTTCTGCCACATTCCAGTGTAATATTTGGTTATGATTAATATATTTTACCGGGTTATTTTTTCCCCTTTACCAAAAAAAAAAAGAAAAAATTAATCAAAATTTGTAACAAAAATACAAGAGAAATTAATATACACACATTAAAAACCATCATAAATTAAAAATTGAATTTATTAACAAAAATACAAGAGAAAGTATTATATACACATTAAAAAACATCATAAATTAAAAATTAAAATTTGTAACAAAAATACAACAGAAAATATTATAAGAAAATCATGTATCCTACTTCCTCGTGTATTCATCTTTTTGTTCGAGTGATTAAAAAAAGTGATTTTTATTTCCTTAATGCACGAAACCTGAAAATTTAAACAATCGTCGGGTTAGCCGGTTGTAAATCGCATTTCGGCGTTTCTCGGGCACATCTTTGACCAGCTTTTTTTGGACACGTTGCATAAGTTAAAGGAAAATTATTTCGGCAATTTTGGTGGTTGGTGATTTAAAAAAGGTAACGGGATATTTGTTTATGACACGTGACAATATTTAATTGGATCACAATAAATCGCTAGGATAATCGGTTTTGTATTAACATTTTAGAGCATACGGAGTGGGCCGGAACGCGCAAGTTCTCTGACCAGAACGCCGTTCCCCCACTCCCGAGCAGCATTCCGGACACAGCATCCCCCCGGGACGTTGTGTTTTGGATTTTAACATTTTTTTTTTGTTTTTCCTTTTTTTTAATCCAACGGTTATTTGCAAAAAAAAAATGTTAAAAATAACGGATATATAGCCCTTTTTTCAAATTCCTTTTTTTTTAAACCCTATTTTCAATCTATAAATACAACACTTTCAACACAATTTTAAACACATCAAAACACTATTTTTCATCTACAATACACTCAAATACTCAAAAACTCTACCATTCTATATAATTAAACTCTTTCTCTCATCTACAACACTCTCAAATATTCAAAAACTCCACCATTCTATATAATTCATCTATTGCTTATCACCATGTCGAACAACCAAAACAATCCATTCAACCTACGATCTCAATGGAACCCGTTTCAACAATATTCATCACCAGACCCGCAATCCGACTTACCCACTTTTGGCACTCCATATCAACCCACTTTTGCCACTCCGTATCAATCATCATCCTCTCAAACACCTCAATTTTCATCCGAACAATTTCAAGCCTTTCTAATGTGGCAACAACAACAACAAACACTCGTCACCCAACAACAACAACAAACACATATCACCCAACAATCGGTAGAATACGAGGTCCCGACACCCACATCCCGTAGAAGTAGAACCAAAAAAGGAAAACAAGTGGTTACGGAATCATCACAACCGAGATCAAAAAAGGTTTACACCAACGTGTCCGGTTGGGAACCCGCGGACGAGCTTCGGTTGGCCCAAAGTTGGGTTGTTGTTTCCGAAGATTCAAACCGAGGAAACGCGCAAACGAGCGACTCTTTTTGGTATCTTGTTATGAACGACTACCACGGCCGCAACCCTCCCTTTACCCGCACCAAAGACGCATTGACATCAAAATGGAAGAAACTCAACGCCGATTGTCAAAAGTCGGGAGGCATATGGAACCGGCTCAACTCACAACGAAGAAGCGGCAAAGATGACGACGACTTTCAGATCCGGGTGGAGGCGCAATTTAAGAATGAAACAGTTAAAACTTTTAGAAATTTTCAAGCGTGAAACTTCTTAAAGGACCGCCAAAAGTGGTTAACTCCCGATCCCGTTGTAGTCGGATGGCGAAACGTTCCAAAACGCCGCGAGACGGTTCACTTGGACGACTTGGACTTGGACGAGGAACCGGAGGACAACCCGAATGCCGCGCTATTGGGTAGTGATGCATTCCAATGTCCACGGGGAAAAGCTAGGAAAGCAAAATCCCAGAAAACGACATCCGGTTCCAACTCTTCTACTCGTGCTTCATTTGACGAGTCTCTCGCCGGTACCTTTGAAGGCATCCGTTCCGACAAACAAGCCTACTATCGGAATAAAGATTTGGAAACACAACTTCGAATCTTGGCTATGTCGACGGACCACTTGTCGGGACGAGACAAACAAATCATAGAAAAACAAAAGGCGAAGATTCGGGCAGTTGGATTTCGACGAATTGGCGGATGAGGCACCGGAGGACACTAGTTCGGGAGACGGTTGATTTTTATTTCTAGTACTTGTTCTTTATTTTAATTTTTAAGACTTGTAATCTTTATTTATATTTTTAGGATTTGTAATCGTTATTTTTTATTTTTAATGAACTTTTAATTTTTAGAACTTGTAATTTTTTATTTTTATTTTTAATGAAGTTATTTATTTTATTTAAATTAATTTTTTATTTATAAATATTTATTACATGATTTGAATTTTCTGACAAATAAAACAATTAAAAACAAATTCCTGAATACTGTTCTCATTCCCCTTTTTTTCAATAACAGTGTTCCAAAGAGAATACTATTACTGAACACTGTGACAAGAAGATCACCACTCCTTGTGTTCGTAGCAATCTCATTCCAAATTTATAAAAGTATTTAACACAGTCTATTTACATTTACATAATTTTTGTTTTGAATTGTTTATTCCAATAGTTTTCCCAAAATTTAACGCACTCAAATTAAACAATGTCTTTCCGAGTCACGCAGAAAGCACACCACACGGATCGTCATTCCAAGACACTCATCCACCGTCCATCTAATCTGATGTAAATAATCATCGAACGGCTCCAATTCGTTGCCAATTTTTTCAATCCCCACCTCTCAAAAACTTCCAAATCGCGCCTTAACCATCATCCCACACCATATAAACCCCCAAACACCATCGGATCAAAATCAAAATCAAAATCAAAATCAGTTAAAACCCTTCAAAATGTCAGGACGTGGGAAGGGAGGCAAGGGGTTAGGAAAGGGTGGAGCAAAACGACACCGTAAGGTTCTTCGCGATAACATTCAGGGAATCACAAAACCAGCAATTCGTAGATTAGCTCGTAGAGGTGGTGTTAAACGTATCAGTGGTTTGATCTATGAAGAGACACGTGGCGTTCTTAAGATCTTTCTAGAAAATGTCATCAGAGACGCTGTTACTTACACTGAGCACGCTCGCCGGAAGACTGTTACCGCTATGGATGTGGTTTACGCTTTGAAACGTCAAGGCCGTACACTGTACGGATTTGGCGGTTAGATGTAGGGTTTTGATTCAATATTTCCTTGTAATTGCTGGTTATGATAATATCATATTAGTGCTGGTTATGACAATATCATATTAGTGCTGGTTATGACAATATCATGTTCTTAATTAATGAATGAATTTCAATATTCACCTAAATATGTTTCTAGATATTTATTTATTTGGTGTGATTTGTCACTAGTGTTGGAGTTATTGAATTTATAATTTGTGTTACATTTAATATTAAAAGTGGCAATAATTGATCCATTGTTTTTTATGTTGTTGCCACGTGGGACCAAACCTCACCAAATAATAAAAAAAAGGCACTTAGTGTTACTAGTAAATACTGGGTGGATTCAATCATAAAAGAGTGACGGGGAAAGAACAATTAAATGAATTTATTATTGTTATAGGTGGTTGTGAAGTTTGAATGGCCAAGTTATTTAGTTTAGGAGATGGAGACTGCAGCCGAGGGGAGTCTGGTTGCTGGTCATTTCAGGCGGCTGGTGCGGTCCCTGATATTGGTGTGCCGAGTGATGATGCGGTGGTGATTCAGAAAGGGAAGAAACAAGGAGACCCGTTTGTGATTACTGTTAATTGTCCGGATAAAGCTGGGCTTGGTTGTGATATCTGTTGGATCATTCTTGATTTTGGCCTTTATATTGTTAAAGGAGGTCAGTCTCAGTCCCTTTTTTAATTTTTATTTTTAGATTTTAATTTGGTTTACGTCTTTGATATATTAACATCATAGGATGGAAGTGAATCAATCTGGTTAGTTGTTCTGATTAAAACGAAGTGTAGCATTTGTTCTGATTATGCGTACACAAGTGTTGATGAGATCCATGTTGCAAGGATATGGGTATGGACTTATGGGGATATGTGTGTTTTATTGAAATTAGGAGATTTGAAGGTACAGTAGGGAAAATACATGTGTGTATTTATACATATGTAAAACCCAAGAAGAGAAGATAAAAGTAATCTCATGACTCATGAATTATCAGTATGTAACATAAAGTAACTTCATTCTTTTGCTTTCACTTAGCTCCATAGGTTGAACTGTGAGAAAATTTAACATTAGTTTTGATTTCACCTATTTGAGATCAATGATTTCAATGTTCATGTTATCAATTTGTATTACTTGATCATTTCAAAAAGAATATTTTACACGGAGTTATCGGCTAAGGCATTGTTGTACATACTTGTATTGTGTTCAGATTGGGTTAATTTGTTCATTGCATTTGTGTTTGATTTAGACATAGATTTAGATTAGTCGGCTTACTTATTAAATTGCTCTATGGAATTTGCGTATCTGGTTTAGATTTTACGACAGATGGAATATGGTGCTACATAGTATTATGGGTGTTTCCTTATTCAACTTCACCTACAGTAAGATGGTCGAATATAAAAGAGCGCCTTCTAGCTGTATGTCCAGCGTTTTCTGTTTCAGCTTACTTAAACATGACACCCCCTAAACCCGTGGCTTCTCAAGTCTACCTGTTGACATTTTGCAGCACTGATCGCAAGGGATTATTACATGGTACTTGCAATTTTTCCATTTTAATTTACTTTTGCATTATGCTCTTGTCACAAGCTAATTTGTCAATTGTTTTCCTTTAGATGTGACTCGAGTTCTTTGTGAACTTGAGCTAATGATCCAGAAAGTAAAAGTGACAACAACCCCTGATGATCGTGTCGTGGACCTATTCTTTATTACTGATAACTTGTGAGGGTTTGTTTCTTAGTACTCTTTCTTTGCATTTGGTTGCAATTTGTTTGTGCATTCTGAGGATCAATTTGTACGCTTAGAGATGAATCAGATTCCAACTGCATATCTGGTATAGCTATATAAATTTGAATTTTTACATGTTACCCTATAACTTGTCGGCTGAATGAAATCTTATAACTTTAAGATTCAGTTCTGGTCCCTATTACATCACTCATTTATCGGTTTTTAACGCATAGGAAACTGAGGTTGAACGCTTTGTACAATATCCTGGTGACCTATTAGTACTTGGAAGTAAATAAGGTCAATGAACTTGAGTATTGTATATGCATGGTCTGTGAACTTTGAAACACTTAGACCTTAATAGACTAATGGTGATTTACATTTTGAGGAATTTGTGAAACTCGGTTTGTCATGGTGAGTTGATGGTGGCTTATCAAAATCTAATGTACTTAAATGTCAAAGTATATATGAGATTTGGGTAGTAAGCTAGCCTCATGTAGATGCTAGCTGATTCAGTACTTTTGATCAGGGTATGAATTATTATAACATCTTGTAGTTTTTACATCTTAAACTTTTGTTAATAGTTTCTACTCTACAAAACTTTTGTAATTTTCTTTCAAGGTATACATGATTGCATGCATATACCATGTAATGTCTGCAGATATTGGCTTAAGATCTTGTATTCGGTTCATCTTAATCAAATATCTTTACTGTGAACTTTTCAGAACTCACTAGTTTCATATATCTTCAATTATGTACAACAGTTTAAAGTTTTACTTGTATGTTGCAGTACGAGAGTAAACTAATTTGGGTTTGTTGATGAGTTAGGACCCCTTATTTTACTTTTTATTTTTCTTTCCTGAATTCTTCAGTTATTGCTTAAATTTTGCCTGGCATTCATATGTTCTAGAAATTTGACAGACACTGGCACACTGCAAAGATGGTTTGTTATTGACAGTTAGTGAAAGATTTTGTTAATTTGATTTAAATGTGGTTGCCAATTGAAACGAATAATTCATCTATAATACCTCTGCTGTAATCTTATTTCAGGGAGCTATTACATACAAAAAAGAGAAGAGACGATGCGTGTGATAAATTGCTTGGTGTGTTAGGTGAATCATGTACAAGTGTTGATATCCGGTCAGCATGTTACAAGAATGACAGTGTACGGTCACCTATCTCTTCTCTTTCTCAAGTAGCTGCTGCAGAATTATTTCGGTCAGAATTATCAGAAAAAGAGGAACGATCACAAGCTCTTAGTGCAGATGTGAAAAAGCTGAAGCATGCCAGTGTCATGATTGATAACTCCTTGAGCCCAGCTCATTCACTACTTCAAATTAACTGCATTGATCACAAAGGTTTTCTTTATGACATCATGCGCATATTAAAAGACTTTGATATACAGGTCACATACAGTTCCCACCATAAAAAAGTATAATTTCTCTTGTAGCAACCATCATTTGATAGTTTGGTGTTTTAATAGATAGCTTATGGGAGATTCTCACCAGTTAACAAAGGACATCGTGACTTGGATCTGTTTATTCGCCAAAGGGACGGTTCAAAGATTGTGAACATTGAGAAGCAAGATGAAGTGATTTCTCGTTTAAAACTGGAAATGCTTCACCCATTGCGTGTTATTATAACCAATCGTGGACCAGATACGGAACTTGTAGTTGCCAATCCAGTAGAGTTATCTGGAAGGGGACGGCCAATGGTTTTCTATGATACAACGCTTGCACTTAAGGTCCTTGGGATGTGTGTGTTTTCGGTAAGTAACGTCTGTGAATAAAATAACGATTCATGTGCCTACACTATATGCCCAACAAAATTACTGGGACACATGTTAAAACTGTTGGTAAAATTGAAAAGAAAAAAAAAGCAGCATGTTTTAAAGCTTATATTTTAGTTATGTATGTTGACACTCATATGAATATGGATATGAATAAATTGGGTTGTTGATGGTGTTTGTAGGCGGAGATTGGAAGGCATTCAACGAATAACGGTGAATGGGAAGTGTACAAGTTTCTATTGGAGGAGACCTGCAAATACAAATTAGGAAGCATGGTGGTTAGAAATCAAATTGTGGACAAGGTCAGAAGAAGCCTCATGGGGTGGTCAATGTTGGGTTAATTCGAGGTTGAGTATGGTGGAATGAGTCTCATTCACGTGACATTATTCCTTTATTTATCATCTACTCTAATTAATTTTTACAAAGTTTAAGAAATTACATTGTGTCGTAGTGACCCCTTTGATTTTTACACAGACTCTTATGTATCAGTTTTGAAAAAAAGGTATACTGAGAGTACAATGGTAAAGTTAATATATTACTTATGAAAGTGAGCACTAATTTTGAGACAAAATATAATAGAAAGTTGAACATTTATTTTTGGACGGAGAGAGTATTTAACAACACATCACATGGCATTCCTAATTGGTATTGCATACATTCGTATTAATTGCGACGTGTTTGAATTCTTTGTTTCGGTAGCACCAAAACCATGAGATTGACAGCTTTTCTGCATGAAGCATTTGATTTGTATCCATGAAAGTACAGGTTAACTGTTTAAGACCACAGTTCAACACTACAGTTATTTAGGGTGGAGAAAGAAAGATACGATAGTTTAAAATATGGGATAAGAGTTCATGCGACACTATTTTTAGTGTCTTAGGTACTTCTTAGTATAAATATAGGTCTTGTGTTTTCATTTGAGGTGTTTGAAAATTGAGAGAACTTGTTCATGCATTTGTAAAATAAAGATTAAGAGTGAATGTGAGCTTGTAATAGATTTATTACATCAATACATAATCATTTGACTACTTGTTCATATTCATTTGTATAACTAAGTTCTCATACATTCGTTTTTCATTAAAAGATCTAAACACTGAAATCGATCCAACAATTGGTATCAGAGCTATGGATAAGTGATTTGGAAGAGATTTCACGGATTAATTGAAAAATTCAAGCTCAAATTCGAAGAAAATCGCAAAATGGGTATTTGAAGTGGAACTTACATATTTTTGATCAAATTCATCTAAATTGTGTGTTTCTGTTCAAGTAAAGAATCAACGAAGCTTCTAATAGTGATCTACAACATAAAGGAACAAGAATTCACGGTTAAATCATACATTTTCTCAAAATTGATTCAAAATTGAAAATGGCGGTTAAAATCAAATAGAAGGTGTTTGAGATTGAATTTGATCAATTTAACCGATCAAAGTGTTCTACTAGTGTTAAGGATCATACAAGGAATCAACTACAAGTTTCAATTTTGAGATTTGATCCGAGCTCAAATTTCTGTTCTTCACGGTCTGAAGAACAACTTCTGTGATCATATTTCTGCGAACTTATATCTGCGACCTTATTCCTGTGAACTTGTTAGTAATGTCGCACTAAGAAGCAATTTTATTTCTGCGAACATATCAGTAGTGTCGCACTCAGGATCAGACTTTATTTCTGCGATCCTGTTTATGCGATCTTATTGAATTCTGTAACTTTATTATTAAACTCGCATACAGTAACTGAAACTTAAAAAAAAAAAAAAAAAGACTAGAGAAGGCGCTAATATTTTACAATTATCAAAATTTGAATTTGAGCTTACCGTTCACTAATTTTAGTTTGAGAAAATTTTCATTTTACTCAGGACAAAATTCGAAAATTTTGGAGGGAAAGTTTGTATTCGGGAAAAATGTCTAGAGAAGCACTCGCGATCGGCACCAAGGATAAACCTCCAGTTTTGTTTAGAGGAGACTATTATCAATGGAGAGACAGGTTCTGGATTTCATCGAAAGGCAGGATAATTGTGATATGCTTCTACGTTCATTAAAAGAAGGAGAGTCGGTTCCTATCAACCAAAATGATGCTACTGGGGCATCAATAGGAATGACTGAGTTGAATCAACTACAGAAATCTCAGAAGAAGGCACACAAAGAAATGAAATCTTTCATTCTTCAAGGTCTCACAAATGACATATATGGTCAAGTTGATAGCTACAAGACTGCAAAAGAGATGTGGGATGCCATTGCTAGACAACAGCAAGGATCCGAAAGAGGTAAACAAACTAAGATGACTCATTGTCTTCAGGCCTATGAGGGATTGAAGGCAAAGACAGGAGAACAACTTGAAGCTACCTACAACAGATTCTATTTGATGTTGAACGAAGTACGGAAGAATAAGTTTGTAAAGCAGAACTTGGAGATTAACATCAAATTCTTAAATAATCTGCTACCAGAATGGAAACAATATTCGAGCAATATCATTCAGAATCGGGATTTAACTTCTATTGATATTCATGATGTTTATGAGATTTTAAATCACAATCAAGATGAAGTGAATGAAAATGTTGGTGCTGAGGCAAAGGAGAAGGCTAATCCGTTGGCTCTAATTGCTGAAAGAAGGACTTACTCTCGTTCTCAAAAGGTGGTGAAAGAGACTAAATACCAATCTGATTCAGATGAAAAGGGAAGTGGGAGTGATGAGGAGTACAAAGAGCTCATGAAACAAATGGCTCTTATGACAAAGGTTATCAACAAGAAGTACTATAAAAAGCCTACTAACAATCATCGTACTTCTTCATCATCCACTAAACGCCCAGAATACAAGAGCAGAAATGATGAGAACTACAAGGGTAAATTTGATGAGAAAAGAGGTGTTGAAAGACCACAAGGAGATGTAGAGAACAAATGCTACAATTGTGGTGGGTTTGGTCATTTTGCTAGGGATTGCAAGAAACCAAGGGTTCGTGATTCGGAGTATTATAAGGCTAAAATGCTGATGGCTAAGCAAAAGGAAGCAGGAAAGGTGCTGTTAGCTGAAAATGACACATGGTTGAACTTGACTGATTCAAAAGAAGAACATCTTGAAGTAAATATGGCGTTCATGGCAAATATCTCAAATGCATCCACTGAAGGAGAAGCAGAATCTGATTCTGAGGTACAAAATTCTAAAACCATGATCACAACCTTGCATGCTCTTAATGAAAGTTTAATTAAAAAGCTAAACTTAGAAAAAGATCATGTAAGTGAGCTTAGAACATAATTAGAATGTAATTCTGCTTTGATTAAAACGTTGACTCGGGATAAACTGGTTTTAAGAAACCATATGGAGGGTTATAAAACAAGTTCTTAAAAAAATATGAAAAAGAAAATATTTCTTTAAATCAAGAAGTTCTTGGTTTCTTTTGAGAATGTAAAGCACTAAGAGAACATGCAAATTTTGTTCAACAACGATATGATTAGTCAATCAAGAAGGGAATTCATGTTTAAGCAAACTCAAAGACCTTCAAGATAAACTGTTTAAGTGTGGTTAAACTGATCAAACAATCTTTCTAAATAAACCTAAGGATATCAGATTTTATAATCCAAGAGAAGGATTAGGTTTTGAAATCCTTGCTATTTACAAAAGGCAATTTCTAAGGTACCTACCTTGTATGACTACGGTAACATGGGAAGTATTTTAAAAATGTTCTTTGTAAAAACAACTAATGAAGAAGAAGTAATTGAGAACTTATTGAGAACTTCAATAGAGTAAAAGCAAAAAACGCACAATTTTCGTTTAATTATACTCAATTAAACGAAAGTTATGGTACACGCCAAATTCCTCTTTCTGAGGATTATTTTCCAATTTGTTCTACACCAGTAGTTAATAAAAACTATGTCAAGGTTCCTTCCAACAAGAGCTTTCAATCAAAATTTTCAAATACTAATACTTGTGTTTTTCATGTTTTAGATCTAAAATCGACAAATCATCATGTCAAATCCCGAAGTCAAACGTCTAAACAAGTTTTACATAGTTCTTATTCGTGTAACTACAATAATATCAATAGACATGGTTCAGTGTATTCAAGGAATTCAAACATTTGTAATCATACTTTGCATTATTCTATAAATCATTCTATGCATGTTAATGAATCTATGTTGAAAGATAGGATTGTAACTAGACGAAATAATTACTATCTTCCTGCTAAACAACATCACTCAAGAACATGGGAATCAAAGGGTTGGGATCCAAATCGTTATCAATCAAAATGGATTCCAAAATTACAACTTTCAGGAACTACATGGATTTCTAAATCAACAAGAAAACCCAAACCAATCTATAAATGGGTCCGTAAAAAGAAACAATCCACCATTAATTGTACTAACCCTTATGAACTCGTTGCAAAATGGGTTCCTAAGGTTATTTCAATGATTTGATTTTGTAGAAAATCTCGGTATGTGTTTGGTATCTTGATTCAGGATGTTCCAAACACATGACCGGAGATAAGTTCCTGCTAAAAAATTTTGTTGAGAAATTTATGGGGACTGTTCGATTTGGAAACAATCATTTTGCTGCAATAATGGGGGTTGGAGATTTAGTGAAGGGCAAAATCACAATAAAGCAGGTGACTTATGTTGAAGGGTTAGGTCACAATCTCTTAGTATTGGTCAATGTGTTCGAACTGAAGATGGACAAGAATTATTAAACTGAACCCGTGGCACAAATCTCTATACCATTGATCTAGATTGTGCACAACCCATGGCTGATGTATGTTTACTATCAAAAGCCTCTTCTCAACAATTATGGTTGTGGCCTTTTCTCATCTCAATGTTAATCAGATCAATAAACTATCTCGTTCTGGTGTTGTTCATGGTCTACCTGAATTACAATATGATCAGGATCATTTTTGTAAATCATGCACAATAGGTAAACTACATCATACATCACATAAATCCAAACCTACACCTAGTTCAGAATCTGTTCTTCATCTACTTTATATGGATTTATGTGGACCAATGCGCATTCAAACCATCAATGGCAAGAAGTACATTCTTGTAATCGTGGACGATTTTTCCCGTTACACATGGGTTTACTTCTTACAATCTAAATCTGACACACCAGAAACTCTCATCAAGTTTCTCAAACAAACACAAATAAATTTGCAACTTCCAGTGCGCTCAATCCGATCAGACAATGGCATGAAATTCAAAAACAAAACCTTATCTTCATATTTGGAATCGGTTGGCATTACTCATCAATATTCCGCTGCACGTACTCCACAACAAAATGGTGTCGTTGAACGCCGAAATCGAACTCTTGTTGAGGCAGCTTGCACAATGCTCATATACTCTCAATTACCGATGTTCTTATGGGCAGAAGCTGTAAATACTGCATGTTTTACTCAAAACGGGTCAGTAATCAATAAGCGGTTCGGCAAGACACCTTATGAGATTATCAACAACCGTCCTCCAAATGTAAAGTTTTTCCGAATATTTGGATGTCCTTGCTATGTATTAAATGATCGTGAAGATTTAGGAAAGTTTTCACCGAAGAGTGACGAAGGAATTTTTATTGGCTATTCAAATGATAAAGTTGCGTATCGGGTTTATAACAAGAGAACAAAAATCGTCAATGAAAGTGTTAATGTCAAGTTTGATGAAATGTCAGAAATGGTTTTTGAACAAAAAAGTTCAAAACCCGGTTTATCTAGCTCAACAGAGGATAAACCTGAAACATCACAATCAATTGTGAATGATCTTGATGAATTATTCTCAATTTTTTATGGAAAATACTTTGGTAATTCAACGACTTCAACTCCAACTCAGACAACTACAACTGAGTCTCCTCCAGTACACCCTGAAACCATAACTGAAATTTTACAAACCTAACCAACTTCAGCTATCTCACCAATCCAACCAACAAATGTTTCTCAAGAACTTATTACTTCTACTCCATATGTTGATTCTTCAAATTCCATTTTTGAGTATCAACATCTTCCTTTTGAACGTAAGTGGACTAAATTGCATCCAACTTCTCAAATCATTGGTGATCCAACTACTAGGGGCCAAACTAGGAAAGCTACTCAAAATGAGTGTCTCTATTCCAATTTCCTAAGTTCCGTTGAACCTGCTACTGTAAAGGAAACTCTTCAAGATGAAGATTGGATTCTTACCATGTAAGATGAGTTGAATCAGTTTAATTGACTCAAAGTCTGGAGATTAGTTCAAAGACCAAAGGATAAGTCCATAGTTGGAACCAAATGGATTTTTAAGAACAGAAAGGATGAACATGGAATTGTGGTACGAAATAAAGCTAGATTGGTTGCAAAGGGTTATAGTCAGCAAGAAGGGAATCGACTACGATGAAAGATTTGCTCTAGTAGCTCGAATTGAAGCAATTCGTATCTTTTTAGCATATGCTGCTCACAAGTCATTCACAGTTTATCAAATGGATGTGAAGACAGCTTTCTTAAATGGCATTCTTAAGGAAGAGGTGTACGTGGGTCAACCTGAAGGTTTTGTCGATCCCAACAGACCAAACGATGTCTACATTCTGGACAAAGCTTTATACGGACTAAAACAAGCCTCGAGAGCTTGGTATGATGTCTTGTCCACATTTCTTGTTCAATCGGGATTTTCAAAAGGTACAATTGACACTACACTATCATTAAGAAACAAAAAGAAGATATAATTCTAATTGAAATATATGTTGATGACATCATATTTGGATCCACTAATGCCAAATATTGCAAGAATTTTTCGGCATTAATGGTATCCAGATTTGAAATGAGCATGATGGGTGAAATGAATTTTTTCTTGGATTACATGTTAAACAACTACCAAATGGAAATTTTATCAATCAATCTAAATATATTTTGGATATATTGAAAAAGTTTCAAATGGTAGATTGTCAACCTATTTCTACACCCATGGCTACTCGGTCACAACTTCATGTTGATCCAACGGGAAAATCAGTTGATCAAACACTCTATAGAAGCATGATTGGCTCCTTGATGTATTTGACATCAAGCCGTCCAGATATCATGTTCTCTAGATGTGTTTGTGCACAATACCAGGCAGCTCCTAAGGAATCACATCTCCAAGTGGTCAAACGAATTTTACGATATTTAAAATTTTCAATTGACTTGGGATTGTGGTATCCAAAGGATACTGGTTTCGAACTAACAGCCTATTTAGACGCAGATCATGCAGGTTGTAAGCTAGACCGAAAAAGCACATCCGGTGGTGCTCAATTTCTTGGTGATAAGCTAGTTACTTGGACTTCCAAGAAGCAAAACTGTGTTTCAACATCCACAGCTGAGGCAGTTGCAGCTGCTGTTTGTTGTTCACAAGTTTTGTGGATGAGGTCACAACTAATGGACTTTGGTTTTAAATTTGAAAAGATACCTATCTATTGTGATTCTTAAAGTGCGATTGCTATTTCCTGCAATCCGGTACAACACTCGAAAACAAAACACATAGATATTCGGTATAATTTTATAAAAGATAACATTGAAAAAGGGCATATCGAGTTATTTTTTGTCAAAATAGATTATCAATTGGCCGACCTATTCACCAAACCTTTAGATGACAAACGATTTCATTTTTTGGTGTCCCATTTAGGCATGCTTTCATTTAAGCAATAATCTGTCTATTTCAACTCGAAATGCAAAATACTATCAAATTTTGAGGGGGAGAATCAAAGAGTTGAAATATTTTGCATATAGATGAATAATGGCTTTTACTCAAAACAGAGTAAAACCCGATCTTTAAAGAAGAAAAAGAGATTTTGTTTTTATAACTCACCTTCATATGTAAAACTACATAATCATATGCATATGTTAAGGGGCAGTATTTTTTAAAATTCAAAACTTTCAAGTGTTCAAACGTATTTGCAAGTTGCAAAATACTTTGAAAGACTTTCAAATAAGTTTTGAGGCTCCAATGATTGATGGATAATCAGATCACGAATTTCAATCACAATGGTTAGCAAAATGCTGATTTTTGTACTAAGAGCGATAGTTTATAAACTACTCTTATAATCCTCCAGAGCCGGTTGGATTTACCAAGGGAGTCACTTTCCAAATATTATGATGAAAGGTTAGGTCATAGTATGAGGAAGAGTGAAAAAAATACAAGTACAAAACAACATAATTTTAAAATCAAATGCCAACTGAGAGAGGAGTAGAAAAATTGAGTAAGGTTGAGTGAGGAGTATGTGAAAGGGTTAAAAGAAAAAGAAAACCCTCACTAAACAAGTAATTGCCGAGTAGCCACATCTACTATCGGAAATCATGTGTTGAAATCTGATATTGAAGAAGACATCATGGACCTAGTGATGCAATGCACATATACCATCCTAACCACTCAAGAATTTCTTAACAAATTCTTGTTTTAGTATTCTCACGGAGATTTTACACATAATCTATCGACAACTCTGTTGGAGTTTGTTGATATTGAAACAAGAGGACAGTCTGCTCCAGTCACTGACATCATTAATGCACTCATCGAGTCAGAGCCTAAAAAGAATATAATTATAGGACACATGTGTATTATTGCACCTCATGTCTTTGTGACATTATGCTTATCTAAGTGATAAAGCCGGAACCTTCATAGTGATTCCTAAATAATAGGAATTCCAGAATGATTGAATGGAAATCCTACCAATGCTAACATCAAAGCCAACATTGAACGTATGTCACTCAATTGAAACATTAATTGATTCAATGGATGTGTTAAACTGGTAATCTATGTGATCCAGAGTTTTAGTATCTTCAGAATTGTGTTTTCTAATCATACAATCAACTTTTCTGAGATAACATCAAATGAATTGTTGCTTACCCTTGGTTACTAAGCAAAATGCGAAAATCATTCTTCTAAAAAATGTCATGTTCAAGATATTCATGCTATATCACAATTATCATCAAAGAGGAGAGACTGAAGTTACAAGCTCAGATACTTAGAAAAGAAAAGAAGTAAAGAAAATGTTCAGTTGAAGGTAAATGTTAAAAGCTTTAGAAGTTCAGATATTCATTTAAGGGGGAGCTAGAGCTAGAGTTGAGAGTCAAGAAATGAATTCAAAAGAAAGTTCAAAGAAAGAGAAGATTGCTGACAATTTATCAATTTCAAAGAAGCTTAAAAGAAAGGAGTACACAAGAGAAGAAGTTCAACGTCAACGTATCATATCGAAGAAAAGATCTAAGGAAAGAGTATGTTAGAACTCAAAAGAAAGTTCTAAATCTCTATGTCAAAGACACTATAGATCAAAACTACAAGATAAAGGATAATCAAAGACAAGAGTAAAGTTTACAAGATCATCCAAAGAAAGGTCGTCAAAGACTACAAAGAAAGGTCGTCAAAGACTACAAAAGACTATGAGCTTCAAAGAAAATATTCAAGATACAAGATGCAAAATCCTAGGGGGAGATTGTTAGACATAAAATAAGATTTGCACTTGTACATCTTAGAATATGAGACACTAGCTGAGACACTATCTGAGACACTAGCTGAGACACTAGTTGAGACACTATCTGGGACACTAATATTAGTGTCGCAGGTACTGTTCATGCGACACTATTTTTAGTGTCTCAGGTACTTCCTAATATAAATATAGGTCTTGTGTTTTCATTTGAGGTGCTTGAAAATTGAGAGAACCTGTTCGTGTATTTGTAAAACAGAGATTAAGAGTGAATGTGAGTTTGTAACAGATTTATTACATCAATACATAATCATTTGACTACTTGTTCATATTCATTCGTATAACTAAGTTCTCATACATTCGGTTTTCATTAAATTCTCGATCTAAACACTGAAATCGATCCAACAGTTTCTTAAAACCAGTTTATCCTGAGTCAACGTTTTAATCAAAGCAGAATTACATTCTAATTCTGTTCTAAGCTCACTTACATGATCTTTTTCTAAGTTTAGCTTTTTAGATAAACTGTCATTAATAGCATGCAAGGTTGTGATCATGGTTTTAGAATCTTATACCTCAGAATCAGATTCTTCTTCTCCTTCTGTGGATGCATCTGAGATATTTCCCATGAACGCCATAATTACTTTAAGATGTTATTCTTCTAAATCAGTCAAGTTCAACCATGCGTCATTCTCAGTTAACATCACCTTTCCTGCTTCCTTTTGCTTAGCCATCAACATCTTAGCCTTATAGTACTCAGAATCACGAACCCTTGGTTTCTTGCAATCCCTAGCAAAATGTCCAAAACCACCTCAATTGTAGCATTTGTTCTCTACATCTACTTGAGGTCTTTCAACACCTCTTTTCTCATCAAATTTACCCTTGTAGTTCTCATCATTTCTGCTCTTGTATTCTGGGCGTTTAGTGGATGATGAAGAAGTATGTAGCTGATTGTTAGTAGGCTTTTTATAGTACTTCTTGTTGATAGCCTATGTCATAAGAGCCATTTGTTTCATAAGCTCTTTGTACTCCTCATCACTCCCACTTCCCTCTTCTTCTGAATCAGATTGGTATTTGGTCTCTTTCATCACCTTTTGAGAACGAGAATAAGTCCTTCTTTCAGCAATTAGAGCCAACGGATCAGCCTTCTCATTTACCTCAGCAGCAATACTTTCATTCACTTCATCTTGATTGTGATTTAAAATCTCATAAACATCATGAATATAAATAGAAGTTAAATCCCGATTCTGAATGATATTGCTCGAATATTGTTTCCATTCAGGTAGCAGATTGTTTAAGAACTTGATGTTAATCTCCAAGTTCTGTTTCATAAACTTATTCTTCCTTACTTCGTTCAACAACAAACAAAATCTGTTGTATGTTGCTTCAAGTTGTTCTCCGGTCTTTGTCTTGAATCCCTCATAGGCCTGAAGACAATGAGTCATATTAGTTTGTTTACCTCTTTCGGATCCTTGTTGTTGTCTAGCAATGGCATCTCACATCTCTTTTGTAGTCTTGTAGCTATCAACTTGAACATATATGTCATTTGTGAGACCTTGAAGAACGAAAGATTTCATCTCTTTGTGTGCCTTCTTTAGTGATTTATGTTGTTGATTCAACTCGGTCATCCCTAATGGTGTCCCAGTAGTATCATTTTGGTTAATAGTAAACGACTCTCCTTCATTTAATGAACGTAGAAGCAATTCACAATTGTCCTGCCTTTAGATGAAGTCTAGAAACCTAACTCTAGATTGAGAATAGTCTCCTCTGAATAAAACTGGAGGTTTATCCTTGGTGCCGATTGCAAGTGCTTCTCTAGACATTTTTCCTGTATACGAATTTTCCCTCCAAAATTTTTGAAATTTTTTTTCCGAGTAAAATTGAACTTTTCAAAATTTAGGTTTAAACACTTAATTTTTAAAATTTGGTAATTGACAATTTTCCCTCCAAAAGACCTTTTTTTCTTTAACAAAGTGTCTCAGGAAATTGTCGCACTTAACCTTTATGCGACAGTTTGTATGACTGTCGCAGGGAATTGTCGCACTTCAGATTTTGTCGCAGGTATTGTTCGTCATTTCTGCGAAGAACACCAAATCAAGTTTTGATCAATTGATGAATTTGAATGCTGAAATTGATTCCTGATTGATCCTTGACACTAATCAAATACTTTGATCGGTTGAATTTAACTGAAACGAGCTCAAACACTTCAAATCACCAATTAACCGCCATGTTCTAACTTTGAATCAAATTTGAAAAATCGAATGATTTGACCGTGAATTCTTGAATCTATCTGTTGTATATCACTTCATGAACCTTCGTTGATCCTTTGCTTGATCAGAAACAGATGTTTTCACCTAATTTGATCTATAAACCGAAAGTTTGACTAAGAATACCCATTTCGACTTAAACCTTCAATTAGAGCCTGATTCTTGCAATTAATCCGTGAAATCACTTCCAAAACCTTCAACCAATGCTCTGATACCAATTGTTGGATCGATATATGAGTTTGGAATATGAATTCATGTGAATATGTGTGTGTATATGAATATGTAAGTATATTGTTAAAGGTTCATGTATTCATTTCTAACACACAGTTACAAGCTCTCTGGAATACAAACAAAACGATACAAATGCGCTCTCTCAGTTTCTGATATGATCAATCAACTTACAAATGAAGCCAAGCTTCCTATTTATACTCGAACCTGCTGTGTACTGCGACAATCCAAGCTTCTTAGTGTAAATGTGACAGTTATTGCGACAATCCAAGATTGTCGCATTTACACTAACTGCGACAATCATGATTGTCGCATTTTCACTTATTGCGATAATTGTGTATTGTCGCATTTTTTTCCCGTCGCACTCTGCCTGCGACAGTCAGATATTGTCTCATAAAACTTGTCGTAATCTAATACTTATACAAATGTAAATCTTATTTTATTTATCTAGCATAGGTTGTACCTACGTGGATAACTGGAAAGGGCAAACCGTAAACTAAATCTAGCGTCATATAACATTAAATGATAACAAAGTATAATATTAATCATTCATGATTGTATTTTGAATTGCTTTCTATAAGTGGATTTGCATAATCCAAAGGTGCTAGACAAATTCAAGGTATTGAAACAATAATCCAAAAGGTACTATACCAACGGCTTTTTCGTAGCTTCGACAGTTTTACTACACTCAATGTTGTTTCTATTGCTATACCACAGACTTAGTTTTACGGTATTTGC
Organism: Logfia minima; assembly: GCA_963921325.1. NCBI lineage: Eukaryota > Viridiplantae > Streptophyta > Magnoliopsida > Asterales > Asteraceae > Logfia > Logfia minima. The sequence goes on from OY992764.1 coordinate 30,631,650, forward strand.
GTTGCTTTATAACGGTTCATTGGTTTTATAATTAAAGATTGTCTTAATCATCCCTGACTATAATTATCTAAATCATGACGAACATCAAACAAGAGCCTTATAAAAAATTAATAAAAGAAAAGGATAAATATTACCCGTAAATATTGCGAGTAGAATAACACTTGTATTTTTTCTAAATATCCAAAGTGTTACATCGCTAAGTTAGCTACTACTACTAACTATTACATAACTAAATCCCTTACTTATCTTTCCTTAAATTAATTAAATTAATCTAGAGAGAGAAAGTAATTATGAAGAAATATTGAAGAGAAATGCATAAAATTGGATAGAGTGGGGGAATTTGGTTGTTGGTGAAGTTAGATATATATAGGAGGTTCCTTACATTTGTATCAAAGATCGGTATATGACCTTCCAAAAACACACCCGTATCGCATCACCGTACCAATATCAAAGATCTAGGCATATACAGGGGGTGCGAGTCGTATACGGCTCGTGCAGGCCGTATATAAGTCATTTCCAACCATATATGGGTCGTGCAGGCCTTATACGGCGTGCACGAACCGTATACGGTTGGTGCAAACCATATTTGCGGGGTCGTTGAGTCTTGTGCGCGAGATCGTAATTCTTCATTGCTTGTTTTGGCTTTAAGTTCTTCGTTTCTTATTAGTTTTTAGTGATTCTTGAACCTATGCGATCGTAATCACCTGATTGAAAAGTTAAGATTGAGAAGAATAATTTCTCAAATCTTATGAAATAGGTAATTGAGACACGATTGAATCATCGTTATTTTTTTTTTCTTCGTTTCACTCGTTTTTAATCCGTTTTTTTGTGATTCTTGAAGCATTATCTTCGTAATTGCCTAATTACAAACATAAGACAAATAAATGCATTATTTGGATAATTAAGTTAATGATTTGGTAAAAAGGAATACGATATCGTGTGTACATACATGACTTTTAACGCGATATCACAACCCGTCTAACAATGATATTTAGTTAAAAATGAAGGATACTTGGGTAGTCCATCTATTCCCCCCTGTGGGGTGTTAGAAGTAATCCAACAAGTATTGTGACTTGATGATGTGAGCCACATCAGTTGTTCACGGTGAGCGTTGTTGGTGGTACCAGACAATGACAGGACAACGGGTTCAGCAGGTTTTGTTTATATATATAGTGTTGGGAATCCGAAATTATTTACTACGTTTAGGCACTAAGTAGGGTTTACTAAGATGAGTAAGTAATAAGTATAACTCAGGTGTCGTTCTTAAAACTTCAACGAATTGAAATCAGGAACTTTGGTTATCTTTGGTAATGTAGCTGGGTTTTCGAAAGTTGGTTTTGAATTTCTTCCTATTCTACATTAAACCAAAAGCAATAAAAGTAAATGATGGAGGGTGCTCCGATACTACAACAAAAGTGGTGTCTACCGTGTATCTGCAAGAAGTTGTCAATAAACAGATATTGGTATGTCACTTAGATAGTAGATACAAAGTTTTATTAACCACCATAAGTTCTCCCAAATGCAATAAAAAGTTTAACTAACGGTTAACCTTGAATCATGTTCCTCATTTCTAGGTCGTTAGAGACGTCCTTATCATGACATGAATTTTTGAATAAACAATAACATGAACGGGTATTACCCCACCGGAAAGAGTAAGGATAACCTTGTCCAACAGTCAGTTAACTTGTCATCATGCATTCATATAGACTATCATTACTATTCTACTACATCACTCAGTTACTTAATAATGAATTGTATATGAAAACCTAATCATACATATAATTACATAGCAGGTAAATGGGTAGGTATATCATGGTAACATTTAGTTTAACGAAGTATTTGGATGCTTAACTAGATTGTAAATGTTCCAAAAGTTCTCTAAAAATATTTACGATATGATTTGGAATCTAATTTATCTCTATTCCATTGCTCCGTGTCTCCCACTAACATATTTCAATCAGGAGAACATTGGTCATGTTGAGCTGACTGATCATCTAACACATCATACCTATGTGACCTACATATATGAATTGGCTACATTCATTTTAGAGATAAGGTTTCAACCTCAACATGAGTTGGATAGATAAACTATTGAGATTCAGTTATATATTAATATATTAATTAATTGTTACATAAGCAGAGTAACAGTATAATTGATTACATAATTATGACAACATAAACTTTAATCATAGCACACACTTAAGTTAAAATAAATGCGAAGATAGATTAAAGATTAAAACCTGATTAAAGGTGTACAAATAACGTTTCCAAATAGCATTGTCTTGGTGATGTGTAAAATCTAGTTATATAATTTATACTTAGAAAATACCGCACTTAGACTATCACACATCCGAGCAGTGTATAATAAGGTGTAGGCTGGAAACCCGGCTGTTGAGCGTACCAACCCTCCTGATTATGGTGACCCAAAGCCATCCCAAAATTGATCCCGCCAAGCTGAAACGTCCATCCTCGACTGCTGCTGCAAACCATTAATACATGTCATGATATCTGCTATGGATGGCTGGCTCGGTCCAAACATCTGCTCGGGCTGCTGCTGTTGTTCTTGATGCTATGAGGTTCTAGTTAATGTTGTTGTTGCCCTCGCCTCCTTGATTGGAATTCTAGAGGTTTTTTACGGCTATCTGCATAGCTTTTCTACCAATTCTGGGCAACTTTGTGTTGATCTCTAATGACTGAGATTTTGACAATAGTTTCATGGATAATATCAAGCTTTGTTAAGTGCTTGTCACCGATTTCGTACCAGCTCAAAGATGATTGGCATTTATGTCCATACAATGCCTTGTAAGGGGCGCATTGTATACTTGTGTGGTAACTCTTGATATACAAGAATGTATCAAGGGTAGATGAACATCGCAACTTCCTCTGAAGTCTAGTACCCATGCTCGTGGCATGTCTTCCAAGGTCTGGATTGTTTGCTCACTTTGCCCGTCTGTCTAAGGGTGGTACGCGGTACTCAGATTCAATGTCTCTACCAGGTGTGCCAGATACGTGACGTTAAACGACTATCTCGATCTGAGATAATGGAAATAGACACTTCGTGACGCGACACAATCTCATTGATACAGATTTGAGCCAGTTTCTCCATCTTGTAGTCTTCCCGAATAGGAAGGAAGTGTGCGGTATTCGTCATTCGGTCGACTATAACCCATATAGAGTCATGTCCCTTAGAGGTTCGGGGAAGTTTGGTGACAAAGTCCATCGTTATTTTGTGACAACCGTCAAAATCTCAGGTCATTGCCGCACTTAAATTCCTAGAATCTCAATTTACGTTTAAAACATTCTTAAAATCCTATTGGAAATTCTAGGTTACGACTCCTTAAGTTATTGAAATCGTGTGACGTCTTAGAGATTGCTTAGCGAACCTTAAGTCTATGAGAAATACTTAATTAGGTTACGAAGTGCCAAAGAAAACAAAGAAAATTTAATTCAATATATCATCACAAGATTTTATCTTATCACAAAAATCAGAATTCCTTAACTCGGTAAACGCAACCCGAATCGAATAAATAACTCGCGAACGTCAATCGTAAACGAATCAAATGTATATTGATGTAAATTAGAAACTTAGAGAAAAAAATTATAACTAAAATATCAACCATTAAAACATCACAAATAAACCTTACATTATATAGAAACTTATACTAATTAAATATGTAACATGAGACTTTATATTATATAATTTATTTAACAAAATAAATAAATTTAAACTCTCCCCCCCCCCATGTCTATTCAAATTCCCAACTTCAATTCCCTTTAATCCCTTAATCATTTCCTTAATTTCCCAAAACACACACACACACACACAATGCTCTCTCATTTTCTCTCAAAAACACACAAAATCAGCCACATTTGGATTAGAAAGCAAGAACTTGAAGGTGTTCTTGCATCTAAACAAAGTTCTAAAGGTAAAATTACCATCTCTTACTTTCATACTTTTCATTTTTATGCTTTTCTTTCTTGTATTTTGGATTCTATGCCCTATCCATGGCTAGAATCCTTATTTAAATCTTGATGTTTGTAGGTTATCCTTTAAACATTTTCATGTGTTAAAAGAAAGGATAACTCATGATCAAACCGAAAATCAAGTCGAAAATCATATTTTGTTTGTTAAATTATCAAAAATACATGTTCATTGTCATTTGAATTAGTTGTAATGTTAAAAACCACTTCTAATGCATTATGTGTATTTGAACACCATGCATGTGTTAGAACATAGATTTAATGGACAAAAGATCAAAAGCTCTTTGGTTGCAAGTGGTGTTCTTCATTTAAGAACAAATACCCATTTTTGGGACTTGCATGAATCAAAAATTATAGCTAGATCTTGTGTCCATAAAAATATTACATAAATCTCTGGAAATAAGAGTGCATGCATGAAAGACTAGACCTAAGTCAATGATTAAGGCCTAGGGATTGATTTGGTAATCTAAACACTCCAAAAGCTAACATTTAGCTTGCATGAAATCTGTCCATAATTTAAACTCGACTTCAACTGACCATAACTAATTAAATAATGGTCCAAAAATTTTGATTTTTCTTCTGGGATTTAGCCATATGTCTTAGCTTTCAAATCCAGGTGGTCTTACTCAAAAACATTGAGTATTCGACCTTCAAACATGTCACACAAATCTTGTGCGCAACCAGAAACTTTTCTGTAACCACTAGATTGTGATGCATGTTCAAGGGTTCTAAAGTGTTCCATAAATAAACAAACAAATGTTTTTAGTCTTCTAACATGTTTATCTCAGTAGTATAAAAATATGGTATTTTTTGTGATGATCTTGTATATTTAGAAAATTCATGAACATAACACATGAAAAATCCTTTAGAACTTAAATTAATTATAAATAATCTATAAATCTAAAAATTCCCGAACACAGAAAATTTGTGAACTATATTTTATGATGTATGCAAAGTTTAGTAATTTTTGGATGTTGTATTCTCATGTTTCCATTATTTTGTTCACAACTCGAATATTAAACGTTTAACGAAATTCTAAGGAAATTCAACTTATATTGGAACTTTGTAATTTAATTAACTAGCTAAGCAATTCTAACAAACTAAATTAACCAAGAAGCTAATTAGAACCCTCGTGTTCATAGGACTTGGATAGGAGTCGTACCCGAAAGGCACGCGTATTATATCCAACCGTTACGCTCACTCTTGATTGTGAGTATTCACAGCCCCATCTTTTACTGTTTAATTAAATATTTTTGAGGAGAAAAGCATGTTGTACTTGATTAAAAATATTGTCATTAATACTTACTGTTTATACGCACATGATTATATGCTTGTTTTATCTATCGTATCTTAAGTCCCTGGTTTTTCAGTTACACGACCATTAACTCATTTTGAGCCATTGGTGTTTATGGATAGTACTATTTGGAAGGGAGGCCACATTCCCACTCATGCGGCCACATGAGTGCATACCACCACCGACATGCCGACGATAGGGCATCACTTTGGGGCGTTAGTTCGGGCCGATAGGGCTGGTTGTGGACTCAAGCATGATAATAGAAATGATAATACGATAATATGATAGACATGATAAATTGAAAACTTTAATGTTTGAAACATTTTCGATCTTTTATGGAAGTCGCTATTAAATGAGCCCCGTTCTTAAATAAACCACTTTTGCGTATAAACATCGATTCTTAAATGAATCCAAATTTTCGTATGAGTGTCGCTCTTAAATGAGCCTCATTCTTAAATGAACCACTTTTGCAAACTACCCGCTTGGGAACGTGGATCTTTCTAAGCATGATTTCGAGAACTTCTGGAAAGTTTTTTCATATACTAAACCTGTGAACTCACCAACTATGTTTCATAGTTGACCCGGTTATTTTACATGCTTTTCAGGATTTGACTAGTGAATTGGTTTTTGAAGCTAAATATGACATTTAGTATATGTTGCTATAACGTTATGGACTTTTGAAAATTTGGATGTACTCGCATGTTTAGATTTTGTACTTTGCACTGTAAACGTATTAAGACATTATGTAATGCTTTAGTAGTAGTGTGTTGGAACGGTGAACTTTTGTATCTTTCAATTATGAATCCATTGTATTGTTACATCTCGTTTTTCCGCTTTAGCGGGGTGTGACATATTTATTCCCGTTTCCATTGGGGTATATCTGGTTGTTGCAACAATCCCGATGGCTTTTGATATTAGGCCTTAACTTTAGAGCAAGTCAAGCACTTTTCAACGTAGAAAGCAATGTCTTTCTTCATTCCCGGCCACTAGTAATATTACTTAACGTCCTTGAACATTTTGTCAGCTCCGAGATGTATTGAATATCGAGACTTGTGGGCTTCTTCCAAGATTAGATTCTGTAATTCGTTAACCTTCGGTACTCAAACCCTGTCCTTGAAGTATTTCACCCCATCGGACTTAGTTTCAAATTTTTGCTCTAGGTCGTGCAAGGTATCTTCCTTCAGGTTGTCGGCTCTCAAAGCCTCTTCTTGAGCAAGTTAGATTTGAGTTTTCAAGCTAGTTTGTAGGAGTGCTCCACAAACTCACATTCGTGAGGGTTTATGTGACAACTCTCTGAAACTGGTAAATTCCGTACACCCTAAAATCATGCATTATTACGCTAATTCCCGTTTAATGAAATCAATCTTGATTTAAACCGAAATAATCTGGCACACGCCCACGTTGCACATTTTGGTGCACACTATTATACATGATGCATTTCACTTAAGTAATTATTGAGAATTTGCACGATATAAATCGGATGAATTCCGATTAACACGAACATTGGTGATAAGCATTTCCTAAATAACGTAAAAGTATTTAATAGTAGTTATTTGCCTATACTATTATGTTAGGGCTTAAAGCAATAAAAGGTAACTCGTGATTTACGTTGCACATTTTGGTGCACACTACTTTTATACATGATGCATTTCGCTTAAGTAATTATTGAGAATTTGCACGATATAAATCGGATGAATTTCGATTAACACGAACGTTGGTGATAAGCATTTCCTAAATAACGTAAAACTATTTAATAATAGTTATTTGCCTATACTATTATGTTAGTGCTTTAAGCAATAAAAGGTAACACGTGATTTACTAAACGAAACATCGATAATTTACGAATAATTTAGAAATTACTAACAATGTTCCAACCTCTTTTAATCACCCTAATTAACTTTGTTACACCTAATTAAGCATCTACTTAAGCACCTAAGCACCTAGTTAATCTCTAAGTAGCTTAAATTTGAAAATTAATTCCAAGCTAGCTAGCAAGTATGTCAAATAAGTCAAAGTGCAGAAATTCTTTTCCTTCTTGTCTACGTAGCTCCTTCCCCAACTCTTTTCTCATCCACACAATCCCTCCTCTCTACTTGCTTGCTTGCACACATCACCTTTCCATCAATCTAGAGAAAATCAGCCCAATTGCTTCCTACTTGAGTAGCCAAACTACTTGCAAGACCAACAAATACACACGTATACTTCACATTTCACATTTCACATTTCAAATCTGCATTTTCCCTCAAGTTCTCTCTCATTTTCCACCACCTTTTCATCACCCTTCATCTCCTTCAAGAAATCACCACCATACAACCACCCTAGAACCACCACAACCCACCATGAACCACCACCTTTATACATCACTTTTCACCATCGAATAAGTTTGTTGACTTGAAGCCGAGAGCAGGAAAGAGAGTTCCAGACTTGACAAGGATAGATCCAATAACGAACAAGCCTTGGATGAAGATGGTCTACAGACCAGTCAAGTGCTTGAAGAAGGTTCCGCTGAAGAAAATGCCACAGAACGTTCTTGAAGATCTTAAGTGGTGGTATGTGGATAGTAAGACTGCCGAATCAGTAATGGAAGACAGTGAGGGAAAAGTGTTGCTGAGGGTGTACGACAGTTTACACTTGGTAAACTTGTCCAAGGATGATCTGATGAAGCTTGTTAGATATTAAAATATAGATTGTAAACCTTGATTAGTGCTTAAACATGTGTTTAGCACATTTAGTATAAATAGGTTACTAAACCTTAATTTGTAAGACTTGGAATTGCAATAATCATTTGTGAGCTTAATAGAAAATCATTAAACCAAATTCTCTCTCAACATTCATCATACATTTGCTTGATTTTGGACTAACAATTGGTATCAGAGCTTATGTGAATAAAGATTTGAAGGAAAAAAAACAGATCGAAACATCAAGAATTCATCAAAGAAAAAGTCAACAAAAAGTCAAATTCGTGATTTTCAAGATCAAATTCGGAGATTTGATTGTGTTTTGGTGAAAATAATCCGTTAGAATTGAAGACTACTGATCAAGGAACAAGAATCGAGCATCAATTTCGTAAAACTCAATCAATAATTCATCAATTTGAAGAAAATCGCAAAATGGGTATTTGAAAAAGAACTTTCGGATTTTTGATCAAATTCACCTAAATTGTGTGTTTCTGTTCAAGTAAAGGATCAACGAAGGTTCAACAAGTATTATACAAGAGATTGATTGAAGAATTCACGGTCAAATCATTCAGAAATTCAAGTTTGATTCTAGCTTAAAAATGGCAGTTAATTTCGATTAGGAGGTGTCTAAACACGAATTTGATCAATTCAACCGATCAAAGTGTTTTATTAAAGCTAAAGATCATCTAGGAATCAAGTTCAGGTTACAATTTCATCAATTGATAAGAATTTTGTTTTTGTGTTCTTGGCTGTTTTCTGATCAGGAAAAAGCTGTTACAGTGTCACACCCCGCTAAAGCGGAAACACGAGATGTAACAGTACAATGATTTCACAATCGAAAATTACAAAAGATCACCGTTCAACGGTCTACAATTATTACATTACATAAGATCTTACAAGCGTTTACAGCACAAAAGTAAATAATCTAAACATGCGATTACATCCAAAAGAGAAAATCCCGTAACGCTACAGCAGCATAGATCATATAACGGGTTTAGCTTCAATAAACAAGTGGTGACTAATTCCTGAAAAGCATGTAAAAGTAAACAGGTCAACTATGAAACATAGTTGGTGAGTACACAGGTTTTGTGTAATGAAAGACCCTTTTTCCAGTGTTTACAAAGTCTAGTTTAAAAGTTCCACGTTACTACGTGATTAGTTCGCAAAAGTAGTATGCTTAGTGCCGAGACTCATACAAAGACGATAATCATCCGATAAGTTATTGAAATCAATTTTTAGGATAGTCAAACGCTATTGCGCTGATAATTATAAAAGTAATTCATTAAAACAAGGCTCATTTAAGAGCGATATTCATTTGATAGCTAGATTCATTTGTGAATCGATGTTTTGTTTGCAAATGAGGTTTATTTAAGAACGAGGCTCATTTAAGAGCGATTCCCTTTTTGTACTCAATTAAAAGTCATGATTCATTTATAACGCTCCGCTCATATTTTCAAAGGAATATTTAATTCACGTTTATAAAACTCAAGATATAGTATTTAATAAGTTCAAGTTACGTTTATAAAACTCATATTGTAGTATTTAATAAGTTCATGTTACGTTTATAAAGTCAATGGATCATCAAATCAATATCAAAACGTTTATAGTCTCAACGGATTATTATGTCGAAGTTCATAAGGATGCGCGGCGTTATTATGAAACCACGTTTATCATTGTCCAAGACCACATTGATTTATAGTATAAAACTCAGGTTATAAAATCTATGGTTTTAAAGAAATATGGTTTCTAATGACAAAGTCATTTTCAAGTTCGGGTCGTAAGGTTTATAGTTTCAAAGAAATGTTGTTTCAAACGACAAAGTCATTGTAAAGCTCGGGTCGTAAGTTTATGGTTTCAAAGAAATATTGTTTCAGATGACAAAGTCATTGTAAAGCTCGGGTCGTAAGTTTATCGTTTCAAAGAAATATTGTTTCAGGTGACAAAGTCATTGTAAAGCTCGGGTCGTAAGTTTATGGTTTCAAAGAAATATTGTTTCAGGTGACAAAGTCATTGTAAAGCTCGGGTCGTAAGTTTATGGTTTCAAAGAAATGTCATTTCAAATGTCAAAACGTCATACGTTTATAGTCGTTTATGAAATTTCTATGCTATCACGTTATAATGTCTATAGTCACAATGAGTTATTATGCTTGAGTCCACAACCAAACCTACAACCGATAAACCTTTGCCCCAAAGAGAGATGCCCTATCGTTGGCATTTAGGATGATGGGATGCACTCACGTGGCCGCGTGAGTGGGGAGGTGGTCTCGCTCCCAAATAGTACTATTCATATGCATCATTTGGCTCATATAGAGTTAATGGTCGTGTAGATATACCGGGGACTTTAGATACGATAGAAAACAAGCATATAATCATGTTCGTATAAACGGAAAACATTCACGACATTATGTGTAATCAATACGACATTTGTAGGAACCCTTTTGCTGGACCTAATCAGATCGTATGACTCAATCAGAAGGGCGGAATCCAACTGATCGAGTATTGAACGTATATTGAATCACAAGCACAGTTTCTCTAACGTTTTATATATATGAACAATTGAAGAATAAGCTTTACAATCTCTCTCTCTCTCTCTCTCTCTCTCTTTAGGGTTTGATCTACCCACAAATGAAATATGACTTCACTATTTATAGACATACTGGACCCTGCGACACAAGCCTTGTGTCGCAGGCCAAGCCCACTGCGACATAGGCATTATGTCGCTATTGCGACATAAGCTCTGTGTCGCATGACCAATATTCTATGTATATTCTATAATTACATTTCATTCACTGACTTGAATATACACAATAATCACATCACATAGTAAGACTAATTGACTTTGACAAATACGAACATTGACCAACTGACTGACACACAGAAATGCACCAACAAACTCCCCTATGTCATCAGCTTGGTCAAATAGGCTTCATTTAGTCTTCACCAACAAACTCCTCTATGTCTTCAAACAATTAGAAACTCCCCCATTGAGATAGCATGGTATTCAGAATATTGATGTCCAGATTCATGTGATTGACACACCTTTTGCATACAATAAGATCTTCAAACTATATGACCATCTCTCAATCTTTAGCAGCTTCTCCAATAGAATTTATCTTCACAGTCTTTGGAGAATAACCAACATCCTTTATATCTTCAATATTTGACTTTAACAAGATATGTGATATTGAATAAAACAACATAGAAATAAAATATTTTTGTAATTTTCTTTATAAATGAAAAGTAAAGAATACCAAAAGGAAAATAAATCGGGGATAAGATTGTAATATGTCTGCTTAAGGATCATATCAGGATAACATATAGTTATTAGGAAATAGCAAGTGTTATTTCGATTATCAGTATATTTGTCCAACTTTAAATTTACTTAGCATATTTAAATCACCGGTTATAAATATTAGTTCAAGACGATTATTGGTATGTTTGTCCATATAAACATCTAGCAATCAGAATTTACAAGTGCATTTTGAATTATTATTCATGATTACCAGAGTAGCTTCCCATTTGATATACTCTTATGATCAGGATACATGCATAACTTCCATGTAATGAGTGTGATTATTGTATTCCATCTTTAAAGTCAAATCATGAATAAATGTTCAAGTACTTTTGTACTCCATTAAAGATTAAATTTGACTAGGGTTAGAGACAAACAAATCTAAAATCAAACCAGAGGTGACAGGTCTGTACTTTCGTACAACAGAGCGACATAGTTTGACTAGAGACCTTGATAACGGTATTCTTGTATCTTGGTCTAGTTTGCGCTATGTTAAGATATACTGACTGAAACTAGGTTAACATAGTTCTGGATGTAGCAAAAGAAACACTCAGTATATCTCCCAGATGAATTCTTTAGGATACTCAATGACATGTCTTATGGTAGTATCTATCACATAAGAATTAAGACTTATCGTCATACATCAAAAGGAAGTGTTCACATGATAATTTCGAGACTTAAGTTTATTTTGTGCACTTAAAAACCTTTATGTTAGCTGTCTACCAATACATCATATGATGAAGCTAATATTTAGAGAAGGCAGTTCAAGTATGCTAGATAAATCTACTGACACATCAAACATAAACCTTAAAATTTCCATTTTGTGTACATGTCACCTGATGAACTATCATATCCCAAGTTATTTACAAACACAACCCAAAATGTTTTCCAGAATTAAGAATCTTGCTGTTCAAAATTTCTGATCGAAATAATCAGAATTTTTAATGTTTTTAAAATTACTCTCCCTGAACAGCAAATTCTTTTCTCAATTCTAATTCAAAGGTTATCCCCGAAAAATTAAACTAATTTTAATTTTTTTTAATTTTTTTTTTTTTTTTAATTTAATAAATTTCGCAACATTACATTTCTTTGATACTAAAGAGTATAAAGAATGGTTGTTGCAATACTAACAAATTGAACAAAAAATGACGAAATAAAAGTTCCAAAATCACATATCAAGTCCAATCAAATTCTTTTAACCACGTTATGCTGTCTCGAAACTTTGATAATCTCATCCATTCAATCACAATGCACTACACTTAACTACCTTGAAAGCATTCTTAACACAATACACATCCTTGCAGTCACTAAAAATATAATCTATCAAAAAGCTGACTGCATCACCACAAACAATGAAACATTAGATTTTATGGGACACCCAAGCCTTGATAGTCTTGGGGTGTCCATTAGCGTCCATAATCATCACATCAATGAGTTTATGATATTTTAAAAAGTCACTTGATTTCATTGATGTGTTGTTTGTGGATTTTTGTTTCCAAACCTGCTTAGTTTTGGATAATTTGTTTTCAACAATGTTGTGTTGTTGAACTTGGGTTCTACTAGGCACAACTTTGTTTACTCTGGCCATAGGTTTAGGTGAAGAGGATGCATAACTAGATAAAGGCGAATGTGAACTACGCATTGACAATGATTTTGAACAAGAACTTCTATATGAATAAGTTCTTGGCATTCTTCTACCAAACCTGTCTAGGGCTATCAACTTACAATCCCTAATAACATGTCCTTGTTGTCCACAACAAAAACAAGAACGTCTATCCACAAAAGATTTATTCCAATGAGTTCCTTCAAATCGTTTTGGAGGAGGATAATACACCGAAGGCCTATTAATAGGAACATTTGTTGAACATGCACTCTTAGGTGAGCATGTTGAAGTAGATGTTCCTAAGGTTGAGCTAGTTGACTTTGAATATTTATTATTTTCATATTTATCAACTACTTTATCTTTCTTGAGATTCTTCACAGATGACCGTGAATTATCCGAAGATTTAGATTTTGAATCCCTTTTAACATGTTGAACTTTTGAGGATTCATTGTAAACCTTTGCTTTTCTTTTGCATTTAAAACAATCATCATTTTCAGTTGCAAGAATGAAATTTTCAGGTTTGACATTTAATTTCTCAACCTTAATGGTAGACACTTCAGGTATATCATCTACCTCAATAACCTCATCAACCTTAGTGATAGAATCATTAACTGAGGAATTAACAGGTTTTGTGTCTTCTTTGGAAGAAGAAGGCACAAAGTCTTTGATGGAATCCTTTGATGGCATTGGCAGATAGTCATTAGGAGGTGGTACATGGTGATAACCAAGACCAGCTTTGCTTTTGGTATCTGTCCTTTGCGATTGAAGAATTTCATCAAATACCATAGAGGATGTAGAAAAGTTTGAAAGTTTTCGTTGTAAACAAAGAACTTCTGCCTGTGAGTCAGCAAGTTGTTTCTTCACAAGAGTAAGCATATTAACATAACTACCTATCTCATCTTGCTGACAAAAAATTTTGGCTTTCAGTTCTTTCTTTTCTTCAAAAATGGCTTTCAACTTTTTTTCACATGCCTTATCATTTTCTCTTAACAAATCATTACTTTCTTTTAGTTGTTCTATGTTAGAGTTAAGGCGTTCATTATCCTCTCTATACCTTTTAATCGTACCAGTTAAGTTAATACATGAAGCACATGAGGATGGTTCAGAATCAACCTGATTATCCGAAGCTTTGATTTCAACTTCTTCCTTCGTTTCTTCTTCTGGACTTGTCATTCTTATCTTAGTATTACTTCCGAAACTTACTTGAAGATTTTGCCACAAATTAAATGAAGTATCTTGATTTTTGTAACATGAGGCTTCATCCCTTGGTAAACACTCCAATATTGCCTCAAATGTCTTCTTTTCCAAATTAAAATTTGCACGTTCTGAGGTAGACATTTGGTTTACCATTTTGAAAGATGTACCTCCGGCTATTCTAGGTTTCTCATACGGATTTGCAATGAATATCCATAAATTTGCATCATACAGCGTAAGCAACACTTCAACCACAGCTCTCCAACGATCAAAGTCCTCATGAAATAAGGATTTCAACTTTCCTCTCAAGGTTGTATTTAAGAAATCCATATTTAAATTTAGCGACACACAAAAAATTCCTTACAATTTTTTTTTTTTTTTTTTTTTTTTTTTTTTTTTTTTTTTTATGGGACACAAGGCTTGTGTCGCAAAGCTTGTGTCGCTAAGCTTGTGTCGCTAAGATTCTGTGACACAAGGGTTGTGTCGCAAGATTATGTGACACAAGGGTTGTGTCGCAAGATTATGGGACACAAGGGTTGTGTCGCAAGATTATGTCGCAAAACGGCGCTGATCAGCTCCAAAAACCCCAAAAACGAAAAATTTCGAAACCCTAATGAATTTTGAACGAAAAACAACGAACAAACCCAGAAAAACTCTTCAAAAAACGCAATCTTCAACCAAAATAACCCAAAAACAAAGATTACACAATTCAACCTTCGCGAATCAAACCGAAAACGTTAAAAAACACGATCTGAAACCGTTGAATAACTTATTCACGGCTCTGATACCACTTGTAGGAACCCTTTTGCTGGACCTAATCAGATCGTATGACTCAATCAGAAGGGCGGAATCCAACTGATCGAGTATTGAACGTATATTGAATCACAAGCACAGTTTCTCTAACGTTTTGTATATATGAACAATTGAAGAATAAGCTTTACAATCTCTCTCTCTCTCTCTCTCTCTCTCTCTCTTTAGGGTTTGATCTACCCACAAATGAAATATGACTTCACTATTTATAGACATACTGGACCCTGCGACACAAGCCTTGTGTCGCAGGCCAAGCCCACTGCGACATAGGCATTATGTCGCTATTGCGACATAAGCTCTGTGTCGCATGACCAATATTCTATGTATATTCTATAATTACATTTCATTCACTGACTTGAATATACACAATAATCACATCACATAGTAAGACTAATTGACTTTGACAAATACGAACATTGACCAACTGACTGACACACAGAAATGCACCAACAACATTTTAACCATGTGAAGTATTCGAAAGTAAGCATATCATAGCATTTGTAAATCAAGGATAACATTTGTAAAACGCGCATAGTATAAGCATAGCATTCGTAA
This sequence comes from Logfia minima, assembly GCA_963921325.1. Classification (NCBI taxonomy): domain Eukaryota; kingdom Viridiplantae; phylum Streptophyta; class Magnoliopsida; order Asterales; family Asteraceae; genus Logfia; species Logfia minima. The sequence goes on from OY992764.1 coordinate 30,647,057, forward strand.
ATCAAGGATAGCATAAGAATAGTATTTGTAATCCAAATATAGTAGTTAGATCATATAGCATGCTTTTCACCCCAAAAATTTAAGTAAAACGTTAAAAAGAGGGGCTGTGTAAACTCACTATTAAGCGTGAGCGGAAGGATGGATGTAATGCGCGTGCCGACTGGGTTTGACTCCTATCCATTTCCTAAGAACACAAGGTTTCTAATTAGTTTTCGACTAATACGGTTTGTTAGGATTGCTTAGCTAGCTAATTAAATTACAAAGTGCCGTAAAAGTTTGAATTTCCATTTTATTTACGATGTCGGTAATTGTTCGAGTTGGGAACAAAATAATGGAAATATATGAATACAACATCTAAAAATTACCAAACTTGGTATGAAATATGAAATATAGTTCACAAATTTTCTGTGAAAATTTGGGGATTTTTAGACTTATGGATTATTTATAATCATTTTATGTCTAAAAAGTGGGATAATTATGGGAAAAATAGTAATTATTCACTTAAAATTCTGGAATTTTTACCAGATCATTTTCTACCAATTTCTAAGTTTGTGTAAAATTTTCAAGACGTTTTGAGCACTGAAACTTTGGTTCCCAACATTATGCGTTTTAACGAGACATAAATCGGAAAACATATCAAAACACTTCCAAAGAGTGTTAAATTTTGAGGATGGTGTCATTTTCTGAGGAAAATGACACTGGAATTTTCACATAATTATTTTATGTCCAAAAGTATTTTTCATGATTATTTCACCTTTTGTAGGCTTTATTTGCATTAATTTAGGAAAAATACTTATGTTTTTCCAAAAATTCCCATTTTTATTTTCAAGACTCTTTTCATGATATAGTTACTGAGAAAAATAATCCTCAAAATTTTAAGACGTTTTATCTCGTACTTATATATTTTTGAATCATCACAACACAAGTATTTGCAATTTACAAGATTACAACAATGCATGATGTTCATGCATTTTCTAAAAATACTTAATCATCAAGATAAATTCCTATCTTTTTATAATACTGAGATATACATGGTAGGAGTCTAAAATAATTTTTCTTAGATTTATAGAACACCTTAAGACCCATGAACAAGTATCACAACTAGGTGCTCACAGAAAAGTTACTGTTTGCGCATCAGTTTTGTGTGATACATTTGGAGGTCGTAAACTCAATAGATTTGAGTGAGACCAGTGGGGTTTTAAAGGTAAGACATTAAGTTAAATTCTAGAAGAAAAATAAAGATTTTTGGACCATTATTCACTGAGTTATGGTCGTTTCAAGTAGGGTCAAATTCTGGACAGATTGCATGCATGACAAAGTGATCTTTTTGGTGTGATTTCACTACCAAACGATTTTTAGACCTCATCCAAAGATTGAAGTCTTGTCTTTTATGCATGAACATGTGTTGTACAGAAACATAAACATATTTTAACATTTTAAACCATTTATTCTAGCAAGAACAAGTAAATAAGCATTCAAACACTAAAAAGACGATTTTTCGGTTTGATTTCGGTTTGATCATGGGTTGCCCTTTTGTTTTAACACTTAAACAAGTGTAAGAGAACCTACAAACCATCAAACCTTGAATGAGAATTTTAGCCATGAAATAGGCATAAAATGCATGTATTTACATGAAATAAACATAAAGAAAGTATGAAATGGAAGCTAGGAATGGTGATTCTACCTTAAGAGATGTGTTTTAATGGCAGAACACCTTTGAGATGATGATCTTTGGATGAATATTTTCTGGAGTTTAGTGTGTGAAAAGAGAGGTTTTGTGTGTGTTTTCTTGAGAGAAAATGAGAGAAATGATGGGAGGAAGAGTGTGTAAGTGGTAGAAGACTTTGCATGCAATATAAGTGGGTTAGTGGAGAGGTTGAGTGGAAAAAGAGAGACGCTGCAGATTTTTAGTGGGTGGAGGGGTTATTTCCTCATTTTATTTTATTAATTGTAAGGAAATAAAGTCTTATAAGTTTTACAATTAAATTGATGTGAGTTGGTATATTTTGTAAGATTTAATTGTGATGTTTTGAGAGTTAAAGTTTGAGTTGTAAAACTTGATTTTATAAGTTTATAATTTTCATCATAAGGTATTTGATTCGTTTACGAGTGGTATTCGCGGGTTAATCGTGCGGTTTCCGGTTGCGTTAACCGAGTTACAGAATTTACGATTAAATTCCGGTTTTTGCGATACGATAAATATTTTGTGTTGATGAATGAAATTAAATTTCATTTGTTTTCTTTGGCACTTTGTAACCTAATTTAATGTTGTTCACGGTCTTAAAGTCCGCTAAGCAATCTTCTTAAACGTTACGTGATTTCGGTAATTCACGGTTTCGGTACTTAAGGAGTCGTAACCTAGACTTTTCACTAGGATTTTAGAGTGCTGTAAACGAAATTAGATAGACTAGGAATTTAAGTGCGTTAATGACCTAAGATTTTTGACGGTTGTCACATACAGTGCGACACTATTCCTTCTGCGACCTTATTTCTGCGAACTTATCAGTAGTGTCGCATTCAGGATTAATTTCACTTTAGTAAACTTATCATTAGCGTCGCACTCAGGATAAACTTATCATTAAACTTGCATAAACACTGCGAACTTACTGATGCGAACTTATCTTTAAGATCGCATACAATAACTGAAATTTTATATATAAAAAAAAAAAAGGCGGGAAAATTTTACAATTATCAAAATTTGAATTTGAGCTTCCCGTTGACTAATTTTAGTTTGAGAACATTTTCATTTTACTTAGGACAAAATTCGAAAATTTTGGAGGGAAAAAATTCTTACGGATAAAATTTGAAATTTTAGATCAACTTTTTCTTAAAGAAATGGATTATTTAAACACTTCAAAAATCTTTAATCTTTAAAATATCCATTCAAGCAATGTTTCTATGATGTCAAGATACGAAATTGAGAGCGAATCGGATGAAGAATTGAAAGCAATTGAGAAAGAGATGGAATGTATTTCAAGATGGATTCAAACAGATAAACAGCAATCTAAAGCATGATCATCTTTACAAAAGAAAGAGAGTGCAACAACACCTGAGTATTATGAGAAAAAGATGATCAGTGCACAGAAAAGGGAAGCCGAGAAAGAGGTTATGGAAAATTGGGAAGAGAAATATTGGGAAGAACATGCTCAAGTCATTAAATCAGCTGAAAAGTCCAATGCTTTGCAACAAGTCAAGCTTCTTGAAACTTAAATTGACGCACACTCTAAGGTACATTCTAAAGTTCTAACTAAGTGTCAACAACATTAAACTCAGAAAAGGAAAAGGCTAATAAACGATGATCTAGCAAATAACCTTGATGTGATAAAAACTTTGACTCGGGATGAATTGGTTTTACGAAATCACATGGAAGGTTATAAAACCAGTTCTGAAAAATATGAAAAAGAAAATATTTCTTTGAATCAAGAAGTTCCTGGTATCTTTTCTGAATGCAAAATATTAAGAGAACATGCAAATTTTGTTCAACAAAGATATAATTTTACAATTAATGAAAAGAAATCATTGTTAAGCAAAATCAAAGAATTTCAAGATACTTTGTTGAAACGTGGTCAAATTTTTCAACCCATTTTCTTAAATAAACCAAAGGATATCAAGTTTCATAATCCAAGGGAAGGGACAGGTTTTGATAATCCATGTTATTTGAAGAAAGCAATTTCTAAAGTGTCAACCTTGTATAACCAAGGTAACATGGGTAGCATTTTAAAAATGAGTTTTCTACAAACAACTAATGAGGAGGAAGAAATTGAGAGGTTAAATAGAGCAAAAGCAGAGAATGCTCAATTTTCGTTTGATTATCAAAAATTAAATGAAAGTTATGGGTCGCGGAAAATACCTCTTTTTGAGGATTATTTCCCTAGTTATTCAAAACCGGTTGATGATCAAAATGATGATGTTCTTGAACAAGTGGTTAAAACTAAAATTTATATTCCAAATTTAATTTTGGAAAATAAAATCTCTGATTTAGAAAAACAAATAACCACTCAACATAATATGTTTGAACAAGAACGAGCTACTCTCTTGCAATCTATTAAGACATTAGAAAGTATTACGTCCTCACTAGTATCAATTACATTGTCAAAACACATTCCTTCTACTGGTGTTTCAAGTAAACAACCTGAGAAAAAACGTCTTTTTGAACACAGCAAAGTTAAACCTCAAATGTCAAAAGTGACAAAAACTCAAATGAATGTTCCAGTGAAGACTTACACAGATAAGTCTTCCAAACCCCTTTCAAAAAAGATATCACAGTTTACCAATTATTCTTTGCAAAAGGATAAGAGGCACTCTAAGATATCCCAATCACCTGGAACATTTACTCAAAAAAGGTTTCATCATTCAAAATCAAATTATTTCAAAACTTCATGTAAATCGGTTTCCCACTTTCCAAAGAAGATCAAAGTTTGGAAACCGAAACAAAGCTTTTCTGAACAATCTTCCCAAACAAACTCATTCAACTATTCAAGATCAAAAATGTTTGCACTTGCACCACAAAATTTTTCTTATTCGGTGCAAAGAATGAATGATTTTGTCTCCTCTATTACCAAAAGAATTCACTCACCGTTGATTTAACGAAATTTATTTCGAAATGAAACACCGAGTTTCAATTCCAAATGGAATTCAACGTCTTTAAACCAAATAGACACATCTTATAAATGGTTTTCGAAATTCTCAAAACCTATTGGTACTGTGCTTAAATGGGTTCCTAAAGTTGTTGTCTAGTTTCATAGTGACTTATGAAACTCAATTTATAACTCGTTTTTAAAAGAATTTTGACTTATGAACAAATCGGTTCATAACTCATGAAAATGGTTTCTGAACAATTCAGTTCAAACCCGTTTTAATTGAAAGAGATCAAGCTCCCGTCATACTTCCTTTTGCGAAATGTATGTTATATTTGAGGGGGAGCTCGTACAAAATCAAAACTTCCAAGTGTTAAAACAACTTGTCTTTATCAAACACTTTGGAAGAATTTTCAACGTTTTTCGGTGCTTCTCACATTGAGAAAATTTTCTTGAAACATCAAACCGACGATGTTCACATATCACAACATTGTGATACAATGATCAATATATGATCAATTGTTGGCAAATGCTGCAATCTGCACTGAGTGTTATAGATTTCAAATATCTCCTACGATCAACCAGAGCCGGATGGATCTACCACAGGAGCCACTTTCCAAAATTTAAGACGCGAGGGTATATTAGGTCTAAGTGAGAGGGTTAGTGGAGATTAAAGTGCAGATCAACATACTTTCAATCATGCCAAATGCAAAAGAGGGAGGAGTTGAAAAATGTGAGAGGTTGAGTGAGGAGTGTGTGAAAGGGTTAAAAGAAAAAGAAAACCCTCACTAAACAAGAAATCGCCGGGTTGTCACATCTACTATCGGATTTCATTCGTTGATTTCTAGTATTGAAGAAGACATCATGGACCCAGTGATGCAATGCACATTACTGTCACACCCCGCTAAAGCGGAAACACGAGATGTAACAGTACAATGATTTCATAATCGAAAATTACAAAAGATCACCGTTCAACGGTTTATAATTAAGACATTACATAAAGTCTTACAGGCGTTTACAGCACAAAAGTAAATAGTCTAAACATGCGATTACATCTAAAAGAGAAAATCACGTAACGCTACAGCAGCATAGATCATATAACGGGTTTAGCTTCAATAGACAAGTGTGACTAATTCCTAAAAAGCATGTAAAAGTAAACAGGTCAACTATGAAACATAGTTGGTGAGTACACAGGTTTTGTGTAATGAAAGACCCTTTTCAAGAGTTTACAAAGTCTAATTTAAAAATCCCACGTTACAACGTGATTAGTTCGCAAAAGTAGTCTGTTAAGTGCCGAGGCTTATACAAAGACGATAATCATCCGATAAGTTCTTGAAATCAATTTTTAGGATAGTCAAACGCTATTGCGCGGATAATTATAAAAGTAATTCATTAAGACAAGGCTCATTTAAGAGCGATATTCATTTGATAGCTAGATTTATTTGCGATTCGATGTTTTGTTTGCAAAAGAGGTTTATTTAAGAACGAGGCTCATTTAGAAGCGACTCCCTTTTTGTACTCAATTAAAAGTCGTGATTCATTTATAACGCCACGCTCATATTCTCAAAGGAATATTTAATTCACGTTTATAAAACTCAAGATATAGTGTTTAATAAGTTCAAGTTATGTTTATAAAACTCATATTGTAGTATTTAATAAGTTCTTGTTACATTTATAAAGCCAATGGATCATCAAATCAATATCAAAACGTTTATGGTCTCAACGGATTATTATGTCGAAGTTCATAAGAATGTGCGGCGTTATTATGAAACAACGTTTATCATTGTCCAAAACCACAATAATTTATAGTATAAAACTCAGGTTATAAAATTTATGGTTTTAAAGAAATATGGTTTCTAATGACAAAGTTATTGTCAAGTTCGGGTCGTAAGTTCATAGTTTCAAAGAAATATCGTTTCAAATGACAAAGTCATTGTAAAGCTCGGGTCGTAAGTTTATAGTTTCAAAGAAATATCATTTTAAATGACAAAGTCATTGTAAAGCTCGGGTTGTAAGTTTATAGTTTCAAAGAAATATTGTTTCAGATGACAAAGTCGCTCGGGTCGTTAGTTCATAGTTTCAAAGAAATATCGTTTCAAATGACAAAGTCATTGTAAAGCTCGGGTCGTAAGTTTATAGTTTCAAAGAAATGTCATTTCAAATGTCAAAACGTCATACGTTTATAGTCGTTTATGAAATTTCTATGCTATCACGTTATAATGTCTATAGTTACAATGAGTTAATATGCTTGAGTCCACGACCAAACCTACAACCGATAAACCTTTGCCCCAAAAGAGAGATGCCCTATCATTGGCATTTAGGATGATGGGATGCACTCACGTGGCCGTGTGAGTGGGGAGGTGGTCTCGCTCCCAAATAGTACTATTCATATGCATCATTTGGCTCGTATAGAGTTAATGGTCATGTAAATATACCGGGGACTTTAGATACGATAGAAAAACAAGCATATAATCACGTTCGTATAAACGGTAAACATTCACGACATTATTTTGAAATTAAGCATAGCATAGTATAGGATTTGTAAAACGAGCAAAGGATAAGCATAGCATCAAGTATAGCATAAGCATAGTATTCAAATCATATAAGCATGCTTTTCACCCCAAAACATTTAAGTAAAGCGTTAAAAGAGGGGTTGTGTACTCACTATTGAGTGTGAGCGTACCGATGAATGTAATGCGCGTGCCGACTGGGTTTGACTCCTATCCAAGTCCTAAGAACACAAGGTTTCTAATTAGTTTCTCGACTAATACGGTTTGTTAGGATTGCTTAGCTAGCTAATTAAATTACAAAGTGCCGTAAAAGTTTGAATTTCCATTTAATATACGTTGTCGGTAATTGTTCGAGTTGTGAACAAAATAATGGAAATATATGCATACAACATCTAAAAATTACCAAACTTGGTCTGAAACATGAAATATATTTCACAAATATTCTGTGAAAATTTGGGGAGTTTTAGACTTATGAATTATTTATAATCATTTTATGTCTAAAAATTGGGATAAATATGGGAAAAATAGTAATTATTCACGAAAAATTCTGGAATGTTTACCAGATCAGGTTTTACCCATTTTTAGGTTTGTGTAAAATTTTCAAGTCATTTTGAGCAATGGAACTTTGGTTCCTAACATTATGCGTTTTAACAAGACGTAAATCGGAAAACATATCAAAACACTTTCAAAGAGTGTGAAATTTTGAGGATAGTGTCATTTTACCGAAATTTTCCCATATTTATTTGGGGTTCAAAAGTATTTTTCATGATTATTTCACCCTTCATAAGCTTTATTTGCATTAATTTAGGAAAAATACTTACCTTTTGTAAAAATTCCCATTTTTATTTTCAAGACTCTTTTCATGATTAGTAACTGAGAAAAATAATCCCCAAAATTTTAAGGCATTTTATCTAGCTCTTATGTATTTTTGAATCATCATAACACAAGTATTTACAATTTACAAGATTACAACAATGCACGATGTTCATGCATCTTTTTAAAATATGAGATCAACAAGATAAATTATTATCTTTTTCTTCTACTGATATACACTTGTTAGGAGTCTAAAATTTTTTTTGTTTAGATTTATTGAACACCTTAAGTCCCATGAACATGTATCACAACAAAAATGCTCACAAAAAGGTTGCTGTTTGTGCATCAGTTTTGTGTGATACATTGGAGGTGGAATACTCAATGGATTTGAGTGAGACTAGTAGGGTTTTAAAGGTAAGACATTAAGCTAAATTCCAGAAGAAAAGTCAAGATTTTTGGACCATTATTGACTGAGTTATGGTCGATCAAAGTCAGGTCAAAATCTGGACAGATTTAGAAGACAAAAGTGATCTTTATGGTGTGTTTTCACTACCAAACGATTTTTAGACCTCATCCAATGATTAAGGCATTGTCTTTTATGCATGAACATATGTTTTACATAAAAATAACCATATTTTACCAATTTAATCCATTCAAACTAGCAAGAACATGAAAATAGATACAATATCAAAAAGTCGACTTTTTTGGTTTGATTCTTGGTTTGATCATAGGTTACCCTTCTTTTACACATGAATGTGTATAAGGTGTAACCTAGAAACCATCAAACCTTATATGAGGATTTAAGCCATGAAAAAGGCATGAAATCCTTAAAATGAACATGATAAAAAGTTGGTGCACGTATTGTGACAACAGCTCTTATTTTGTAATAGTTAGTTTTGTAATTAGTTTTATAGTTAATTTGTAGTTTGTTTAATTAACTTAGCCTTTTTGTAAGTTGTATTGTAAGTTCGTACGAACCTATACGAACCTATAGGTTTGTACGAACTAGCCAATGTAAGTTCGTACGAACTTACTGTTTGACCAAGTCAAACAGTAAGTTCGTACGAACCTACAAGGGCAGTAAGTTCGTACAAACTTAAGTTTGACTTTGTCAAACAGTAAGTTCGTACGAACCTACAAAGGCAGTAAGTTCGTACGAACCTACAAAGGCAGTAAGTTCGTACGAACCTATTTTGTTTTGAACTTTGAAAATTTTGTTTAGACTTGTTTTAATTGTAGAATCTTGCATACAGGACTCTAAATTACTTATGTCTAATCTCTAACATTATTATTCTTTATTTTTGGTGTGTTTGTGTTTGCGTTTGCAGAAATGGCTGATCAAGTGCGTGATTTTTTCAACAAGCATAATGTGGCAGTTACTTTTGATCTGGCCAATCCGGCCACAGAATCGTTTAGAGGCATGTTGGACTTTCTCATACTCTCGCGAGTGTAATATGCACTTACTCATTCGCCGACTTTGAGTTTTCCATATCTCAGCCAATTCTGGGCAACGGCGGTTCATGATTGTGAGCCTCAGCCACCGGTGATAAGGGCTACCGTGAATGGTGTCGCTATCGAATTTTCTGCTGAGTTTCTGAGGCAGGTCTTGCAGTTGGGGACTGAAGAACAGGAAGACGGCCCAACTACCTTTCCTCTTGAGATGCGTGCTGGCGCGTTTCAACGCATGGGTTATGTGGGAGACGTTACTCACACCCAATACACCAAGGGGAGATAATTACTTTTGATTGTTTATCTATACGATTGGACAAACAACTCGAATGCGATTTATTCAAAGCCTAGGTATGACCAAGCATTGAAGCTAGAAGATCTAAATTCGAGGAGGATATTGGGGGTTTGCGTGTAAACAGACCGAGAGTGATGATGAAGATGAAATTCCATAGTTGGATAGATCTAATCATACTTGGATCTCACTTAGGGTCTCATTTTACTTCGGATAAAGGCAAGTCATAAGTTAAATGAAGACGATGATTATCCATTGCAAGATGACGATGCTGATTCTGATAATGATACCTCTTTATTCACTAGAAAGGTCCAACAAGAAGACGGTCTAGTGGGGTTATCGTTAGTGAGCCGACTACCTAGTCCACAACCTTCATCACCTACACTTACTACAAGAATTCAAACCGACCCTATTACAACTATTTCACCATAGCTTAGGCGGAGATCTCTTGTTGAAGAGCGCAGAAGCTCAAGGGGGAGAAGCCTGGCAGGGGGTGAAGACTGGTTGTAAAGAGGATGTGTTGTGACAGACGATGATCCCAGTGACCAAACAATGTGAGCTGTCTAACTCTTCAACTAGAAGACTTGGTACGCTTGAACAAGGTACGGGGAAGTCTAGTCAATCTAACAGAGAGATATACCATTGAACTAACAAGTTTAATAGTGATAAATCAGAGTTAGAGAATACCTACAGAAGTCTAGTTCAGAAAATGAAGAAATGTCTGAAGGTGGAATTGTAGTGATAGACCGAGAGGATTTAAGATCTGAAAAAGATGATTTCTAAAGGTAAGCTACAAGAGTTGTTGTGGGTGTATGACATGGTTCGATGAAGATGTTAGAAGCTAGAGATAGTTAGAGGCATGAAGATTGAAGATGTCAGACGGTGTTGAAGACTTTGTGGAAAGGGTGTTCTATACACGAAGACAAAAGAGCTTAACAGAATCAAGATCGAAGACTACTCGGGTGACAACAACTCCGGTGAAACCGGAGCTATTGTCAAGGGGGAGTCTGTTGGTGCATCGAAACTAGAGTTATTGTCAAGGGGGAGTCTGTTGCTGCATGTTTTGTGACAACAGCTTCTAGTTTGTAATAGTTAGGTTTAGAAGTCATTTTGTTAATCATTGTAATCGTTAACTTAAGTTTTGTCTGTGTATTTTGTAGGTTCGTACAAACTTAGTGTAGGTACGAACTTAGAAGCAGCTAAGTTCGTACGAACTTGGCTGCCTATAAATACACAAGTCCGAAAATAGGTTTGGAAGTGGTTTTTAGGGTTTAGGAACTGAGTTTTCAGAGCTAAGTTCGAATACTCTTTGTATGTTCGAATGTAACTTTGTTTACATTCAATAAAAGTGATATTTACATATTTGTTTATCTCGTTTGTTATCGTTTAGTGTAATCGAGGATTCCGCACTCGATTATACCATATTACCTCGTAGATCCGACCCAAGGGGACTTTCATAAAAGAAGGAAATGAAAGCTAGGATGAGTGGTTATACCTTAAGGATCTTGTATTAGTGTAAGAACACCTTTGAAATAGTGATTTAAAGATGAAAAGGGGGTTGGAAATGATGGAGTTTAGTGTGTGTTTTGGGAGTGTTTGTGTGTGTTTTCTTGAGAGAAAAGAGAGGAAATGATGAAAGTGAAAGAGTGTGTAAGTGTATATGTCTTGCATGGAATCAAACTGAGTTAGTGGAGGTTGTTAGTGGATAAGAGATGGGAGGGTTGCAGATTTTTGGTGGTGGAGGGGTTATTTACTCATTTTAATTTTGTTAAATGTAAAGAAATAAAAATTAACTTGTTACATAATTAAATTGTGTAAGTTTGTATAAGATGTGAACTTTAATTGTGATGTTTTGAAAGTTAAAGTTTGAGTTGTAAAACTTTATTTCATAAGTTTTAATTTTCATCATAAGGTATTTGATTCGTTTATGGTTGGTATTAGCGGGTTAACCGTGCGGTTTCCGGTTGCGTTAACCGAGTTACGGAATTTCTGATTAAATTCCGGTTTTTGCGATACGATAAGTATTTTGTGTTGATGAATGAAATTAGATTTCATTTTTTTTCTTTGGCACTTTGTAACCTAATTTAAAGTTGTTCACGGTCTTAAAGTCCGCTAAGCAATCTCCTAAAACGTTACGCGATTTCGGTAACTTACGGTTTCGGTACTTAAGGAGTCATAACCTAGACTTTTCACTAGGATTTTAGAGTGCTGTAAACGAAATTAGATAGACTAGGAATTTAAGTGCGTTAATGACCTGAAATTTTTTTACGGTTATCACAATTACCCTCCTAGCCACTTACGTACTTCTTAAAAAGTCCTTGTTTCAAATTCTCACGGAGATTTAACACATACTCTATTGACATCTCGTTTGGAGATTGTTAATATTGAAACAAGAGGACAATATGCTCCAGTCCCTGACTTCAGGTCATGCACTTATTGAGTCTAGAGCCTAAAGATATAAAAATAATTTTAGGACACAAGTGTACTTTTACACTACATGTCTTTGTGACATTATGCATGTCTAAGTGACATTGCCGGAACATTCATAGTGATACCTAAATAATGGTATTCCACAATGATTGAATGGAAATCCTAACAATGCTAATATCAACGCCAACATTGAAAGTAGGTCACTTAATTGATTCATTTCATGTTTCAATTGGTGTGCTAACTAGTAATCTATGTGATCCAGGAGTTATAGTGTTTTGAGAAATTTATTTTCCGAAAATACAAACAACTTTTCTTTGATTTAATCAAGTGAATTGTTGTCTTACCCTTTGGTTACTATGTGCTTACCGAATATTTGAAGGTTCCTATTATTCAAACACCTTGTGATATTTATGATGATCACAATGTATTATTATCATCATGAAGGGGGAGAAATGACTTAGACTCGGTGTTTGAAGATAAGTAAAGAAAAAAGTTTGAATTTTGAAGATAATATGTTTAATGAAAGATAAAGCTTCAATGAAGAACTAATATCGTCTTTCTATAAGTTTGGGAAAAGATAATTTGTTTGAGGGGCAGCAAGTCAGAATGTGAAAAGGTTTGAATTAGAAGTTGAAAAGGCTTCAGAAGATGAAAAGATTATTGATTTGAGGGGGAACAAGTAGATTATTGATTTGAGGGGGAGCAAAATAGGATTCGAAAATGGTTCAATTAGAAGTGAAAGCTATAGAAGATCAATATTCAAATGAGGGGCTTTAAAAGTATTAACGAAAGATCAAAGTTTCAAAGATCAGATCATAAATCTTTCATACATTGGAATTAATTAGTTCAAAGAGGATTCATCGGCAACAACCAAGTGGAAGGAATATACTTTCAGGATTAAGATAAAGAAAAGGTGCTTTCAAAGAGTGAGCTTTCAAGAAAAATATTCCAACAACACATTCAAGATTAGAAGTTGTCGTTGAAGATCAAGAAAAGGATTTGTCTTCAAGTTTATCTTCGAGAGTTAACTTCAAAGATGAAAGCTGAGACGAAATAGTCAAAAATGCGCTTCAACGTGGATTTCAGCTTATAAAAGATTCTCGAAGTTCAAGCTTAAATGATACATATCTGAATTGAAGACAATCCAAGCAAAGTTTACAATCAGGGGGAGATTGTTAGATATTAAAATATAGATTGTAAACCTTGATTAGTGCTTAAACATGTGTTTAGCACATTTAGTATAAATAGGTTGCTAAACCTTCATTTGTAAGACTTAATAGAAAATCATTCAACCAAATTCTCTCTCAATATTCATCATACATTTGCTTGATTTTGGGCTAACAAAGCTTCAAGCAAATAAAATCTTATACAGAGATAGTTGGAGGCATGAACGCCGAAGATACCAGAAGGTTGTGAAGGTTTGTATAGAGAAAGGGATTTGGGCAGGAAGTCAACAGAGCTGATTGAGAATCAAGATCGACTGCAACAATGAAGACAGAAGACACATAGAGCTATTGTCAAGGGGGAGTCTGCTGGTACATGAAATGTGACAATAGCTTCATATTTGTAATAGTTAGTTTGTAATTTGTTTATGTTGTTTAACTTAAATGAATATTTTGTATAGGAATTTTGTAGGTACGTACGAACCTGTATGTTCGTACGAACTTAGAGTAGGTACGAACTTAGAAACAGCTAAGTTCGTACGAACTTGGCTTTCTATAAATATAAGTTCGAAAATATTCATTTGTACGCTTTTGAGAACTGAGTTTCAGCAAACTAAGTTCGAATACATTGTAATATTCTGTTTAGTTCGAATACATTCGAAGTTACATTGTTAAAAGCTTAAAAACACACTTGTTACACTCGTTTTGTTGTCTTTTAGTGTATTAAAGGATTCCGCACTATAATACACGTTGTAATCCCGTTTGGATCCGTTCAAAGGGACTTATAGTATGTACACTATGAAATGTTTTGGGTGTCTTTATATGGAATGATAGTAAGAACATGTGTATAAATGGTGAAAGGGTTGGTTAGACACATAATGTTAAGAACATGTGTATAAAGAGACGATTTGAAAGTGTTAAAAACAAGATTCGAGTTCAAATGGTAAACAAGTCGGTAAAGGAGCGGAAAACGGCTTTTAAAACGAGTAACGAAACGAGTGTTTTAAAATGAGAAGCGAAAACCTAAAATGTCACAATTCAGACTAGAAACATGTTACAACTTGTCAAAATGCTAAAAAGTTGGTTTGGAATGTCAAAATTCGGGTTAGAAGTCATTTTGTCAAAAATAGGAAAACATGCCAAATTGGCCTTACCCGGACGGGTGAATTAAGAGACCTGACGTTCTGTCCACTAGTCACCCGGACAGGTTACACTTACCCGGTCTACTGAAGCCTTACTCGGACTGGTGAGACTTCACCCGGACGGGTAAGCCTTAATTCTGATTTTTTTTTTTTTTTAAAAAAAAAAAAAAGACGAAATCACGTAACTTTAGACTTTAGTTTGAGAAAAATTTATCGAGTCTTTTGGAGGGAAAATTTATCAATTACCAAAATTTAAATTTAACCTTCCCATCGAGTAACTTTAGTTTGAGAAAAATTTAGTTTACTTGAGCTATTTTCGGAACAATTTTGGAGGGAAAAGCTAAAACGAAAACGATTCGAATAGTTTAAAAGATACGTTTTGAGTGCGATAAAGAGTATAAGTATATAAAAACTAAATCACGATGCCATCGAGAAACATACACGTACATACAAAACTATCACCAACGGGTCGTACACTTTTCGAAAACGAAATACTTTTTCAACCTGACAACGAATCCTTGTGCGATCTTATGTTAAACTAGTTGTAGTGCATAGAAGCCCTCATGACTACAAACTGTAACCATTAGCTAGATGACGCTAGCCACCGAATATGCGAATAATACTATTGGGATGACATCCCTCCCACTTTTTTTAGTCATGCTAACTGCCGACATTATGTCGAGATGAGGAGCATATATTTTAATTGTCCCAGGCAAAAACATTAAAAGTCATAGTTTGGTTATAGGCCTAGGTGTCGGCACTTTAACTCGTAAGGTCTTGCAAACCTTCAGGGGATCACCGTCAGCTACTTATTGTTTTAAACTATGTATCATCGTACTATTTGCCATGGATGGCACAAAATGATTTGTTAAACGTTTACGAAACACTTGGTTTAAATGATGATGTCTTAAACTTGTGAATTTCACTCAACAATTTTGTTGATCCCTTTAACTATGTTTTTCAGGGAATTAACAGCGACGTAAGATTATGCATGCATATTTTGGGACCGTTGCTCACCACGATGAATAGGATGCCATTTGTTTTGATAATGTTGAAACTATGATTTATGATTAAAATGTTAATCATATTGTTTTGCTAAACATCTATCGTTCTTGTAAACAGATGAACATGTAACCGTGGAATTTAAACTATTTATGGCATTCTAAATATATGTTTGCGATAATCATATGCTCTCGATTTACTTGTCGAATCGATCCCCGTCACGCCCCGTGCTTCCTCATTGCTTAAATGTGACATGATTTTATTGGGGTGTGACAGTTTCACCCTTTCCTTTCGGCTTAGGGCATCCGCCACTACATTGGCCTCGCCCGGGTGATATCAGATCTCGTAGTCATAGTCATTTAGCAATTCCACCGATCTCCTCTGACACATGTTGAGCATCTTTTGTTCAAGAATATGTTGGAGACTTTTGTGGTTTGTGTATATCGTGCACTTGGTTCCATACAAGTAATGTCTCCATATCTTAAGAGTGAAGACCACGGCTCCCAACTCTAGGTCGTCGGTCGTATAGTTTTTCTCAAGGGTTTTTAGTTGTATGGAAGCATATGCTATGACTTTGTTTTTCTACATCAACACGCATCCTAGACGTTGATGTGAGGCATCACAATATACCACAAAGTCGTCTGAGCCTTCCCGCAATACCAAAATTGGCTCGTTGCACAATTTATGCTTTAACGTTTGGAATGCTAAATAAATCAAATTCAAATCGTCCTACGATTAAACATCATATCATACGCAAAACATAAGCTATATATTATAATTCTAACATCTAGGGTTGTTAGCCTAGATGAACACAAAGGAATTAGCCCATTGTCATGGTTCAATCAAATAAATAGTCATAATCCGAGAATAATTCATAGTCTATTACAAATATGAATTAAACATAAATTAATAAAGATTCGAATGAATGAGAACAAACCCTAACTTCTATGATGATAAAGGGGATGATGAATTGCTTAGGGTGTCCCCAAAAGCTCTCCAATGCAGCCTCTAATCGTCCACAATTAGTTGTAATTCCAAAGTTCATGACTCTTAGGGTCTAATTAAGATTAATAGCCAAAAAAC
This sequence comes from Logfia minima, assembly GCA_963921325.1. Lineage (NCBI taxonomy): Eukaryota > Viridiplantae > Streptophyta > Magnoliopsida > Asterales > Asteraceae > Logfia > Logfia minima. The sequence continues at coordinate 30,663,518 of OY992764.1, forward strand.
ACGTAACCACCTCAAGTACCCAGCGGGTAATAGGAGTACACGGCGGGTAATTATAGATCCTACCCAGTTGGGTGTCTGGTTCCCGATTGCCTCTTCAAACTGGAACACATGAGTTCCCGGCGGGTACACAAGGTTCCTGGCGGGTATAAATCAACTTTAAATCTCTATTCCAAAACTTCCCGGTTGAGCATGCAAAACCCGTTTGGGGAGTAGGTACCTGGCGGGTAGTAGCATTACCCGGCGGGTAAGTGGTGATTTTGACAGGTTTTCGTTTTCTTTTCTTTCTTTGTTTTTAGTCGCTATTTCTTCATTCTTTCTTTGTTTCACTCGATCTTTGATCTGAAAACAAATCTAACCTAACTAAGTACCGAAAGTTCATAAAGTAACTAAAATAATATACAATTTAGACCGATATCACTGTTATAAATATTAGCAAGTATATAATAAGTCTATATATCAATCACTTCTTAACGCTAGAAAGTATAAATATTAGCAAGTCTATATATAAGTCTATCATCACTTCTTAACATTATTTCAAATATATTGATGTGCGAATGAGAGATCTAATTTGACTTTGTTCAAACTCATATAAAAATAATGCGTCTGCTTTTAACAGAATTACGTTGTGTATAGTAGCGGTGCAAGAAATTTTGAAATTGTAACTGCAATAAGTTTTATAGAAAAAGTCAAGCAGACTTTATATCAGTTTTACTATTACAAGGGTTGGGTTAAGTTCAAATGAGAATGGAAATTTTAGTGAGACCGAAGAAATGAATCCTAGTCATCCATTTTGCAAAACCCAATTTTCCCCTAAAGTTAAATATCTAACAAACGGCTAATCAAAAAATTATAAAAATTGCACCATAGAAATCAGCGTTCTTTTCTCTACGATTAGACATCCCTCATGATATATTTTCGGTAAAAAAAAAGTTTTATTTTATTTTGGGTTGAAAATCAGTAACACATGTGTTAGTGGTTAGTAACACATGTGTTACTAGAGACTAACATGTGTGTTATCAACAACTAACACGTGTGTTACGGAAACTAACACATGTGTTACCAGTTTTCGAAACCCACCAAAAAATGGAAAAAAAAAATTCGTCGAAAGTATACCTTGTGAGATGTCTAATCGAAGAGAAAAAAATGTTAATTTTTATGGTGCAATTTTTATATTTTTTTGACCAGCCGTTTGTGAGATATTCAATTTTTAAAAGTGTTGGGAGTATTATTTTCTTGATGAAATAGATGGTTGAGATTGATTCATTCATTCTCACAAAAAATTTTATTCTCATTTGAACTTAATTCTACAAGTGTTTGATTTAGTGAGCTCAAAACAATTTAGAAAACTTTATACTTAATAAAAAACCTCATATCTATTTTGTTAAAATCATAATTTTTTACACTTTTCACGTCTGCGAGATTGGTAGGAAAAGGAACGAAGAAAAACGATGGAACAAAAATAATCTGTACATTTTTTACTTGAAAAAAATCAATATATCGGTTGTGTTTCTTTATTGTTATGTGAAAGTGGGCTACAGGCTAAATGGCCCCAGCGGGGTTCAGCTGGCTGGCTGCTACTATTTCTCCTTTGAGCCTCTCCTCTCCCGAAATTTCGAGCCAGCAAAGCATGATTACCTATTCTATTCTGTTTATCATATGGTCCCTATGGTTTTCTCATTATACTGATACCATCCTAGTCAGAATTAATGACACTAATCATCCCCGTAGTATGCAATATTGACAAATTTTGTCCGTATACCACCAGAAATTACCAAAATACTTTTATCCTTTCCTTTGCAATCAAAAGTCTATTAACATTACCGCTTCGCTGATCGTTTTACTTGAATCTTTGGAAGTGACAGTGTGGTTCCTATAGCATTAAAATAATGCTTTTTGACCCTGAATTAGATAATTGTGCCTTGAAAAAACTACCAATAAGCTTCGATAAAAGATTCATAAAGAGAAAGAGGTGATTGTTATCTTTTATGGAAAAAGGTAAACCATGATCAAACACAAATGGTTGACAACTCTGTATTCAACGTCATTTTTCAACTCGCTACAAAGTTAATGTGACAGTACCAGATATCAAAAACCTTCGAAAGATACATTTGGTTGCATGCTATGTTAAAGATAACGCAAATACGTACATTTTTATCTACTATGATAGTATGTTACAGAATGCTTATTCCTCACTGTTAATCCAAAGTCCAATGATTTCATAACTGTAACAATGTTTTATGGTAACGAAGAACTTTCCTTATAATTACATTCTCAAATCAGAATAAGGTTAAAATATTAAAAACGCTAGAACATAGTACATGAATAAAAAAGTAAGGGACGATTCTAGTAATGACTAAATAAGCATATATCTTCAGCAAAAGGGCCCATAAAAGTGCCAGAATCCTCTAATGAAATCTAATTAGCAATCATTTATTAATATTGCAGACTCCAGAACCATCTTCCCTCACCTATAAATAACATGATCATCCTACATTCCACCAACACGTTTAAGCAAACAGTTAGTCAAGCTTCATTCTATAACCAAAAAAATGTCTATTATTCCACGCTTCTTTGGTGGCCGTAGAACCAATGTCTATGATCCCTTCTCACCGGACATATGGGACCCCTTCTTTAACACCTCCATTTCCAATATTCCTGTTGGGGCCCGTGAAACGTCAGCTTTTGCGAATGCCCAGATTGACTGGAAGGAGACCCCAGAATCTCATGTATTCAAGGCTGATCTTCCAGGGTTGAAGAAAGAAGAGGTGAAAGTGGAGTTGCAAGAGGGCAGGATTTTACAGATCCGTGGAGAAAGGAACAGCGAGAAAGAGGAAAAGAATGACAAGTGGCACCTTGTAGAGAGGAGCTTTGGCAAGTTTCTCAGGCAGTTCAGGTTACCAGATAATGCCAAGGTTGACGAGGTCAAAGCTAAGATGGAAAACGGGGTGCTGACTGTGACTGTGCCTAAGCAAGAAGTCAAGAAGCCGGAGGTGAAGACCATTAATATCTCTAACTAGTACTCTTAATCCAACTATAAAGAAAAAGAAAATATGTCAGACTATACACATGTGCAACTTTATGCAAACATGTTGAAGAAACAACACGTATGTAACCTTCTTGTCGAGTAATAAAAACCGTGTGTTTGTTCATGCTTTACTTTCAAAAAATTCAGTAAGCTCGGTCGTTACACTAGTTAAAATAATTTGATTAAAATCAGAATATCATGCAGTGAAGAAATATAACACTGACAATGGTTTTAAGATAATACATTATCTCTTTACTAAACTAACAAGCTAGAAGATATTAACATTTGTTAAAAACTCATTTACAACAACAATTACCTTTGGTAGTGACTTTTGCAATCTCTAATCTTTGTGTTCATTAAATCTTCTACACTGTTAACTTTTGGCATCAATGAACTCCATCATATTCTGCCAAATTCCTTTGTCATAGGGATTTACAAACCTTGTTGTGATAAATGTCTCTCCTGGATGATCAGAGATTATTCAGTATATATGGTTTCTGAAAATACCAACTAAGATAAGTTTTTGTTTTTTTTTTTCTTCTTGCGATAGGACAAGATTCATTTTGATGTTAACGTTAGTGTATTGCTCTTGAAATATGAAACTAAAGGAATTTATAGAAAAAAATAACAAGCAACATCTATCTATTTGTACTAATCACCTATAAAAGACTATTAGTCATCAATTCCCTGAGAGCTAAAGGAACTCATATCACTACTGAAGCTGAACACTACGAACTTTAAATCAAAAGTCAAAGCGCAAAATTTCTTTGTTTAAGATACATGGAGGCACGTGATCGTAAGTACCTGGTTGAGGATGTACGATATGCTGGAACTCCGGATATTTCTTCCAGTGCAACTGCAAAAACACAAATACATGCGGCACTATAGTTTCGGTGTATAGGTGGCCATTTCAACTTATTCACTTAACCATTGGTCAATTGGGGTTGTCTTTTATCTCAATCGATTCATATGGGTCAAATGCATAAAAAGTTGCCCAAAGTTTATTTTAAAAATCTGCAACTTTCTTAAGCATTTTATTCAAAGATTCAGATTACTATCGTAATAATTTTGCTCAAGTGATCATACTTTACAAATTTATTATTTAAAACAAACTACAAAATGGACAAAAAAATGTTTATGAGTTCAATCCAAACAGTCTGTTACCCAGCCCACCTGACCTTCTATCTTGCCACATCTATTCTGTATATATTAAAGACAAAACCACCCACTAGCGAATACAGGTGGCAACCAGGTAGATTTCCTGCAACTTACACCAAATTTCTATCGTGTGTCTTCGTGAATCAAAATTGACATATGACGATCCTAACATAGATTCATCAACAAATATAAGAGAACTAACCCACTCATCTGTTCTGATATTGAAACACACACAATATATGTGCCATCCCAGAAATACCGCCTAACAGTTACAAACAAAACCATGTTAAATTATGAATCATTAATAATTAGAAAAGAACACCTAAATCAATATGCTATATTTACAAGAATAGCATGTAATGACACGCACCTGCCATAGAACTTGTAGAAGGGAAAATACCATTGTGCTCGTAGCTAATTTTTCAGTCCAACTAACCTGCTGGATACAAGATCTAAAATATAACAAGAATGATTTGTAAGTTACAAGATTCAAAGTGTTGGTTAAGAGAACATTGGCATACCTTCCTGCTACTGCTATCCGATGTTCGAGATGTTGTCACAAATGAAACTTAAAATGAAAAGTAATAAGCATTTGAGAAAGACGTCCTTAATGAAAGAAAATGGATATTAAGAAGAATACACTGAAGCTTACTCTTAGATGCACCCAGAATGTAACAAATCTCAGCTATTATAAATCCAGCAAGCAGAATCATGAAAAGTTGATGATTGTTTTGTCCTGCACCAAATGTCCAAACAGTAACTTTCAGCTATTATAAATCCAGCAAGCAGAATCATGAAAAGTTGATGATTGTTTTGTCCTGCACCAAATGTCCAAACAGTAACTTCGATCATTTAAAAATGATCCTCACATTAAAATCAAGACAATTGTTTTGAAGTTTTTACCTATACAATTACCAAAAGCAGGACAATGGTGGTCAAATCCCTTTATATGTGCTTCACAGTGCTTACAATATCTTACCCTTTGAAGTAAAAGTGAACTCTGTTATTACATAAGCATTCAGTACTTCAGTATCTGTACTTCCATACCAGATTGCATATAAGGAAAGAAAAGAAATATGAATGCATGCACTACGTGTTACGGTCAACCTCAACAGATGGGCATCCTTCAATAATGTCAGAGATTGGGAGCTCGGATCCCTGCATGAGTAAGCAAGAGTATCATACATGTACCACGATTCTAACAAGAACATATTTTTAATAATAGTAACCTCCAGATAAGTTTCAGCGTTGGAGAGAGGTTCACGATTTACAAAACCTGGATCACTGGAGAGGATCCTGCCACCAAGAACACTCTCATTAGGATTATTATGAATATATGTATCATTATTCCTACTAAATCTGGATTTCTACGAATAAATATTGACCAAATTCTAGCACACAGAAAGACCTGTATAGGCCAATATGGAGCATAATAAGCTCTGCATGGAAGATGATGTCCAATATATTTGAAACGGCTGTAAAACAGAAAATGTAGTTTGTTTAGTGATGTGTTTAATATTTAATGTCATTGATAGTTGAATAAGAGTGCAAATCAGTTCAAAATTCAGTTATAAAGATGTACATGGTTGCAAACTCTTAGGAGATAAATAAGTTCCATTCAGCAAATAGTTCCCACACTTGGATTGACAAATATTTAAGGTTGAAACGAACAAGTAACTTTATAAAAATATTAATCGCAACTCTGAGAATTAAAGAGCATAAAAGACAACATACAAGTTACACCTTCTAATATTTCATTTCACAGATCGACCATCGATTTGTTTTTTCCCAAACTTTGGGAGTATATATATATATATATATATATAAGGGAACGCATTTTCTGGAAGAAGCTTCACGTCCCATCGATTGGTTTTCTCCACAAAAAAAAAAAAACAGAAAAACGGTCCAAAGAGCATATAACAAGTGTAACCATTTTTTAGCACAAAGACTCTGAGTCCCATTTTGACCCCATACTGTAAATTTGAATAAAAAATCCGGAATCAATGTGTCGTACAAACCAGATTTCTAAATCTGAACTTTCGGTCACCATATGGAAATCACCAACCGAAAGAAAAACAAAAACAGTGTTTTAGCACATTTAGTCTACTGTTAGAATGTTGGCTCATACCAACTTGTAAGGGGTAGGAGGCCTCCTATTGGTTGGTTCTTTGGCCTCCTCTCATTGGTTGGTTCATGTGTGGAAATAAAGGGTCTATGTATGTGGATACATGCAAATGGCAAGTGATTTGGAGCCTATAAATAGAGGTTTCCATTTAGGTTTACGTAAACTAGAAACAATAACTAGCAAAAGCAAGTTCTATATACTCCATTCTCTCATTACGTATTTCTGTTAGAAGAAATATAGTGGGTGGTGTGTTGGAGGAAGTAGGCAAAAGTTGGACGAACCTTGTTCAATCTATTGCATTTTTTCGTATTGTTTATTTTCAATAGCTATTCTGTGGTATCGTTATTGTGATACAGTGTGCTAGTAACATAATTCAACCATTCACGACACATTAGCTTGATTATTACCACAACAGTCTACCACAGTATAACATAATTCAGAAACTATTATGGTGGTAAAGGTGTTAATAATAATAGACAACTGAGAATAAGAGGTTGATTACCTTGGTGAATTACAAGTAGATACACAAACCAAATGAAGAACAAATTAGCAAACACGAAAGCAGGAGCTGAGCCACGAAGGCCAAATAACCTTTTGCATCTTCTCCCTATTACCGCTATCCCTATCAATACCATCACTGAACAAAATAATAAAAAAATAATAAGAATAATTAACCGTTTTGGGTATATATATATATATATATATATGTGTGAAATGTATAGTATAGGGGGATCTGACCTGAGAGAAAAAGAAGGGTTATCATGTTGGCGAATGTGAAGAAGGAAGAAATTAGGTAGAGGGCAAAGTGAGCGAAACAAACACAGATGACGGAGACTGTAATCCGGCCGATTGATTTCTTGCGCTTTCTCCGACGCCCTAAATCTTCCATTTTATAGTCTCCAATCGATTTCTACGATTCAATTAGAAGCGCGTGTTGTAATTTGCGAGCCAACAGATTTCAACATACAGACTCGACTCGGGTCGGGTCGAACTATAGCAACGAATTTTGTGAATCAGGCTTAAATCACAAGTATTCGAAGAATCTGGGTCATATTGCTAAAAATTAGATATTCTTAAGGTCAATTATGCTAAAAGAGTGAACTCACAAGGGTAGTCTCATCAAAAGGGGAATTTCTCAGGGAATCTCGCAACATTTGCGTGTATCCAAGCTTAAAAAACCTGAAAGCCTAAATTACACTTTTTACCTTTATCTCTTTTAGTAACAAACTTGAACAACATCCTATTTTGGCATCTAATCGAATTCAATGGACACGAACAGAGTACGTTTCTGTTCATTCTTTAAGATTGCATCGAACAAACGAATAAAGACTAATTGATACACAAATGGATTTTTTTTATTCATGTTTATTCAATAAGAAAATATATTTGTTTGCGGACATAAACAAACACATATATATATTAATGTATTCGTTCGCTATTATGTTAGACGAACCTAAACGAACATATATATATACATAACTTGAACTATTGTGATACATACAACATTTCATAATGAACAAAATATGATGCTTAATTTAGGAAATTGAATCATATTCCAACACAAAATTTTTACAGGCAACCAACTTATTCTCCAAGTAACTTGTTACCCAAATTACTTGATCTACTAATCTCGCTAATTTAAGAAATTGAATCATATTCCAACACAAAATTTCTTTCCTTCACTAGGCATTGGCTAGATGAGAGGGATTAGTCTCCCTTTAACAGTGACTTCTTAGTCGAGTGATTATCTACTAGAGGGATTGAAACAATCGAGGGTAATTCCTAAGTCTTGATGGACGTCTCTTATTATATGCCAAAGGAATAAGGACTTCTTCCCTCAATCTTATCAAATTGGGGAAGCTATAGTTTTATTCATGTTCGGTCGTATAAATAATTTCCAATCTCTTCTAAAGATGAGAAAAATGAACTTCTTACCTCTCTGATATGTGATGTTGGATATGTACACAAAATACAAAAGGATTTAAATGAGAAAATATTTTATCAAACAACAAAAATTTTGTCAAACAAATGTAGAAAATGTTACAAGTATGGAGAGAAATATTATATGGCTAATGAATGCAAAGCTAATGGAGAACTATGTGTTAGTGGTGAAACTTCACAAGATAACATCAGAATGTCATTTAAAGCCAAAAAAAACTATGAACTTCTTAAAAGATAAGTTGTGCTCAACCTGTGAAAAAGAAAAACATTACAAGTCTATCTTCAAATCCAAGAATTATTCTTCTATATCTTAAGTGTTTTAGCTTCTTCACGTTGACCTTTTTGGTCATGTCATCACTCTCAGCCTTGGTGGTAAAAACTATGCCTTATTTATTTTTTGATGAATTTTTCAAATATACTTGGGTGTTCTTTCTCAGAGCAAAAAATGATACTACTAAAGAAATCATAAATTTCATTAAGAAGATGGAGACGGTGAATGATAAGAAAAATAAAATTGATTAGAAGTGACAATGGGACAGAGTTCAGAAACCTTGTTCTCGAATTATTTTGTGATGAAAAGGGAATTTCTCAAAACTTCTCATCTTTTAGAACTCCTGAACAAAATGGGATCGCTGAACGAGGAAATATAACTCTAGTAGAAGCTGCAAGATCCATTAGCGGAAGTTCTTAGATCTGAAACATTGAAATTTCCATCATTAGTTACTTGAAAATCAGACCTAATGTTTTTGTTTTTAGAGGAAATCTGAATGAACCTTTTATTCTTTTGTAAAGAATAATTAGTAATTTGAGATTTCTTAGGAGCATGCATGATTTTCATTACACCTTTAGGTTTCAATGGTTGTTTAAGGTTTTGTTCAAACTGTTTAACAAAGTCAGCTCCTAAATCCTTCTCAGGCTCCATAGCTATATCAAACTCAAGTTCATGAATAGATTTTCACAATGATGCTGAATTAGATGAAGATGAAAGACTTTTAAGTTGTTCAATAGTTTGCAAGAGAGTTGCTCGTTCTTGATCAAAATGATGTTGTTGAGTGGTGATTTGTTTTTCTAATTCAAAAATTTTATTTTCCCAAATTAAATTTGGAATGTAAATTTTAGTAGTAAGTACTTGTTTCATAATGTCGTTTTGATCAATAACTGGTTTTGAATAACTTGAAAAATAATCCTTAGAAAGAGGTATTGTCCATGACCCATAACTCTCATTTAATTGTTTAAAATCAAAAGAGAATTGAGCATTCTCTTCTCTTGCTCTATTGAACTTTTCAATCTCTTATTCTTCATGAGTTGTTTTTAGAAAGCTCATTTTTAAAATACTACTCATGTTACCGTAGTTATACAAGGTTGGTACTTTAGAAATTGTTTTCTCCAAATAACATGGATTATCAAAACCTATCCCTTCCCTTCGATTATAAAACTTGATATCCTTTGGTTTATTTAAGAAAATCGTTTGATCAGTTTGACCACGTTTAAACAATTTATCTTATTGTTCTTTTATTTTGCTTAAAAATTTCATCTTTTCATTAAATGCAAAATCATACCTTTGTTTAACAAGATTTTCAGTTTCTTTAGATGCTCTCAGTTATGATACAAGGTCACAAACTTCTTTTATTAGAGATGTACTTTCTTTTGCAAATTTCTCATATTAACTCTTGTACTATTCCATAGGAGTTTGTAAAACTAATTTTTCTCGAGTCATAGTGTTTAATATTGCATAATTACTTTCTAATTATGTTTTCAATTCACTTACATGTGCTATTTATGTTTTTAATTTATTTGTCAGATTAAAATTTATAGCATGCAATGTAGTGTTTATAATTTCAGAATCTTGTACGTCGGACTCTGAATCATCTTCTCCTTCAGTGGAGATGGTAGACATCTTGGCCATGAATGCCATGTTGACTTCAAGTTTTTCTTCTTCGGAGTCATTCAGGTTCAACCAAGCATCATTTTCAGCAAGCAATACCTTTCCTGCTTCCTTGGACATGAGCATCTTTGCCTTATAATATTCTAAATCACGAGTTTTTGGCTTCTTGCAATCTCTGGCAAAATATCCAAATCCACCACAATTGTAGCATTTATTATCCATATCACTCTTGGTTTTTCAGCAACCTTTTATTCTTAAAATTTACCCTTATAATTCTCCTATGTTCTGCTCTTGTACTATGGTTGTCTACTAGAAGAAGATGAAGTATGCATGTTATTGTTCATGGGTTTCATGTAGTATCTCTTGGTCATTGCTTTGGTGATAAGCGCCATTTGTTTCACAAGTTCCTTGAACTCCTCATCAGATCCACTATATTCTTTTTCAGAGTTAGATTCATACGAAGCGACAATGGCTTAGAGTTCAAAAACTCGGTGATGAACGTCTTTTGCTTAAGCAAAGGAATTCAACACCAGTTTAGTGCACCTTATGAGCCACAACAGAATGAAGTCGCTGAAAGAAAGAATAGAACGTTAATTGAAGCGACAAGGACAATGCTGGCTGATTCAAAGCTTCCTGTCATATTCTGGGGGGAGGCAGTGAATACAGCTTGTCATGTGTTAAATAGGGTTTTGACCGTCAAAAGACATAACAAAATGTGTTATGAGCTCCTAAACGGTAGAAAACCAAACTTAATCGGTCTTGAACCTTTTGGTGTTCATTGTACCTTATTAAAGACCAAAAATCAACCGAAGTTTGGTGAAAAGGCTGACGAAGGATTCTTCCTAGGTTATGAAGCCGGTTCTCCAAACAAAACGGTCTTCAATAAGACATTTGGTAGAGTTGAGATTGTGTTCAACATTCAAGTCACATCTTACACTCCAGCAGTACAAACTGGACCAGATTGGTTATTTGATTATGACGCTGTCTTCAGATCGTTTAACATTCCTATCCTAAGTGATGTTGACACTTTAGGATTAGAACATGTGATACTGGATGATGGTGAAGACAATGGTTTTGCACCAAGATCTAGTGTTCCATGTTCAGAAGACTCAACTGGTAAAGGAAAAGATATAATTACTGAACCGATCGAAGATATTGATCCAGATTCTATGCAAGAAATTGCTGAAGAAGAAGTACCACCTGAGGGGGAGATAGGATCAAATCTAGGATCCGATTTACCTATTGACTCTACGGTTTCGACACGAGTGAACAAGTATCATCCAATTGATAACATAATTGGTGATCCGAGTTCAAGTGGAAGACTCGTAGAGGCATATCTGACAGCACCAGTCTTTAAGTATCGATCCAAGACACTGGGATAATGCATAAATGTCTGTACAACTGTTTTATATCGCAAGTAGAGCCGAAAAATGTTCAAATGGCTCTCAAAGATAACTCATGGGTAGAAGCAATGCAAGAAGAGCTTGCACAATTTGAGAAGCTCAAGGTATGGGAGCTAGTCGATCTATCCAAGGAAGAATTTGCAATAGGCACCAAATGGGTTTTTAAGTGCAAACAAGATGACAGTGGAATAGTCACACAGAACAAAGCGAGGCTAGTTGTTCAAGGATTTAATCAGCAGAAAGAAATATACTACACTAAGGTGTTCGCACCGGTAGCAAGGTTGGAAGCAATTCGATTGTTTTTGGCATATGCTGCACACAAAAAGATCAAAGTCTATCAACTCGATGTAAAGAGTGCCTTCCTTTATAGGAAAGTTCAAGAACTGGTGTTTGTCTAACAAGCTCCGGGGTTCAGTGATCTAGATTATCCAGACAGAGATTACAAATTAGATAAGGCTCTGTATGGACTGCATCAAGCACCCAAAGCTGGGTATGAGACACTATCTACTTATCTCTTGAAAAACGGGTTCAAGAGAGGTATGGGACACTATCTACTTATCTCTTGAAAAACGGGTTCAAGAGAGGTCAAATAGATAGCACATTATTCATCAAGTGGAAGAAGGATGATTTCCTACTTGTACAAGTGTATGTTGATGACATCATTTTTGGGTCATCTGACGAGAACATGTGCAGAGACTTCGAAAAGGTGATGAAGCGGAGGTTTGACATGAGTGCTATGGGGGAGCTAAATTTCTTCTTGAGATTACAAGTTGATCAAAAGAAGAACGGATTCTTTATCCATAAGACGAAATATGTGCATGAAATGCTCAGTCGTTTCAAAATGGAAGATTGTTCGTCATTTGGCACTCCGATTCCCCAGAATCACAATCTTGGACCAGACACGGAGAGTACCGAAGATGTGGATCCGACTCAATATCGGGCCATTATCGGTTCTCTTATGTACTTAACTCAAGACCTCATATAATGTTTGTCGTCTGCTTATGTGCTCGTTGTCAAGCTAATCCAAAAGAGTCACACATGAAGGCAATGAAGAGAAAATCTAAGTTAGGTATTTGGTATCCCTCCGGAGGCAATTTTGACTTCGTGGCCTAAACAGACTCGGATTATGGAGGATGTAACTTGAATAGAAAATCAACCACTGGTGGTTGTCAACTTTTAGGTGGTCACATTGTCTCTTGGCATTGTAAGAAACAAACCTCGGTCGCCATCTCAACCTGTGAGGCTGAGTATGTGGCAACTGGTAGTTGTTGTTTACAAGTCTTGTGGATACAACAACAGTTGCGCGACTATGCTTTAAATTTTACTAATACATTGTAGGATCCCTAGATCTGGATCTAAGAGGTTATCACGTTTATTAAGTGCGGAATCCTTAAACAAACGTTACACCAATCAATCAAGCAATACGAATATGATAGAACACTTTTATTGAACGTAAAGAACAATTACATTCAACGTTAGCTTCTACAATTACAAGTGTACGAACTTGCCTTTGCTAAACTCTGGAAATACCCTAAAACAACTGATTACTACGAACTAAACAAGTAATCTATTTATAGGACTCAAGTTCGTATGGTCTGGACCCTACGAACTTGTCTGGTCATAGGCCCATACGAACTTAGCCTAAGTTCGTATGATTCCTAAGTTCGTACCCACCTAAGTTCGTACGAACTTACATTACAAAATAAGTAAACTAATTACAAAAAGACTTATCAAACTAATTATTACAAACTAGAAAGCTGTTGTCACTAAACATGTACCAACAGACTCCCCCTTGACAATAGCTCTAGTTTCTTGAGTCTTGATCTTGATTCTTCATTCAGCTCACTTGACTTCCAGCCCATAATCCTCTTTCTATACAAACTCTAACCACTTTCTGATATCTTCTGCCCTCATGTCTCCAACTATCTCTGTAGAGAATCTTGTTTACATGCAGCCTCATCAGATCATCTTTTGATAAGTTTACCAGATGTAAACTATCATATACTCTCAACAACTCAATCCCATCAACATCTTCCATTACAGCTTCTGCTGTCTTGTTGTCTACATACCACCATTTCAGCTCAGTCAAGATATTCTGTGGCATCTTCTTCAAAGGAACTTTCTTCAAACACTTAACCGGTTTGTAAATCATTTTCATCTACGGTTTGTTCGTAATCGGATCTATCTTTGTCAGATCTAGAACTCTCTTCCCTGTCTTAGGCTTTAATTCAACAAAGTTGTTAGATCTACCTTCACGCTTAACAATTCGTTCCATCGTTCTAGCGTAAGGATCTTCTCACGGATTTATTAAATCTATCCAAGCCAGTTCTTTGAGTTCAATCTTCGGCAAGGAACTGAAAATCTTCAATTTATTTTCCAAATATTGAATTCCATCATATCTCTTTAGTATGAACAACTTCAACTCGATGTCATAAAACTAGCTTATGATGCCTCTTTCCAGCTTTGCCGATCCTTTGACTCTGATAGTCTCTTTAAACTTTAATTCCGGTTCCTTTTCAATCTTCTTAAACCACAAACTTCTTAACTCTGCTCTAGATGGTTCTCTATCAGCTTCTGAATCATCATCAAGAATATTATCATCTTCTAATTCTAATCTCTGACGATCTATCACAATTTCACTTGCTGACTCATCTCTAACCACTTCAGTCATCGGTTGCTTCGTCACGACATGTTCATCTATATCATTATCAGTATCTGGTATAATCTCATCGTCGAACCTCCAATCAGCAACTTCTTTTGGCAAAAATTCTCCTTCCTCCAACTCAGACTCACTACTATCATACATCTAGATTAAGAAGTGCTTCGATAGTTTCTGTCTCTGTCAGATTTACTGGAGTTTCTTCAGTACCAGTCACTCCCTTTTGTTGACTACTCTCCCCCTGGCCTTGTGCTACTAGTGCTCCAGTCAAAGAGCTAGGCAGCTCACCTTCCTTTGGCGCACTGGGATCATCGTCTCGGTCTTCATCCCTTTTCCTCCTGAGCTCATCTCCCCTACAACTAGGTTCCTCCCCTTGAGCTGTCTTGCGCTTCAGACGGTAGAGAAGAATTTCATTATCGCGCACTATCTCTTCCAACTTCTCATTTCGCTCAATTAACTTTTCATTCAGAGCAGTCAAGTTATTCATCCTGATCTCTTGACTCGTAACAACCGCAGTCAAATTAGCAACCATATCAGATAAACTCGATATCCAGCCTTGAAGATAAATAAATCTTTTAATGTCAGAAAGATTGGCAGCCGGATAAGTTGTTGGTGGGGTAGTGGAAGTGGAAGGAGTAGCGGTGACGGGAGGGGTAGTGGTAGTAGTCTCGGTAACTGAGGGTGGTGGTGGTGGTGTTGGTGTTGGTGTTGGAATAGTTGTTGATGCAGGTGTTGTAGTGGTAGTGAGGACAGGTGGTGTAGAACGGACGGAAGTAGGAGGTGAAGTATCACCAGCTTCACGAATGACCACCCCAGTCGGACGCCTTCTTTTGGGTGCCCGAACCAATGGGGTGTCAGAATCATCATCAGCTTCATCTTGAAGGATATAATCATCATCCTCAATCAGCTTGCGTTTACCCTTTTGTTTTGCAGTAATATGCGGAGCCAGAACCGCACGTGATCTATGAAAGATCAAAGTTGAAGGCTCATCACTGTCGGGATCACTCTCAGTAGCCTCTGAGTCACGTTCCACATTTTATCGACAAATTAATAGCCGATGTCGTCGCCTCATCAGCCCCAACAGTATAAGTCTCGATGTGGGCTATATCAGTCTCAATATCATCATGTGGACCCAGCAACAAACGCATCCACATCTGCCAACACATCAGACGGGGGCTCCCCCTGAAGTACATCTCTTACAATAGCTTCAGCAGTATCACGATCAATTTGCTGACCCTCCTGGGGTTGCTCTAGCTGACGAAGGATTTCATCAACCACTTCATGCTCGATCGGAGCAGCATCGTGTGGTGGTGTCGGAACACGAGCTTCTTCCTCGGGCTAGGGTGCATCCAACCACCCATCATTAAGTGGTGGAGCATAATCAGCATCTATAACAGCCCCGAAAAGAGGCGTAGCCGGAGGTCGCTCAGCAGCTGGACGACTACTACTATGGCTAAGGCAATGAACAAAGATCTTCTTGTCCACCGTTGACAGATAGACAACGGGATTGATTTCGGGCAGATTCGGTGCTAACCCAGTTATGATCATCATAACGAAACGAGGGTAGAGAAGAAACTGATCTTTAACAGCCCCGCGTATCTGCTGAACCATTTCATCAAAGAAGTATTGGGAAAAGCAGTATGGTTTGTTGTAAACAAGTGAAACCATTCCCGACTGCATTTTATGATTCATCGTGTCGAATCCCGCCTTCTTCGGACCAAAAGAGACAAGCAGTATATGCATAAGATACCGCCATTGTCCGAAAAGATAACTTTTTGTATACTGGCTGTGTGTGACATCCCCCACATATCCCATCCTCTAGAAAGCTCCAGCCCTGAGATCTAATGCGTATGAAGTTGGGCCGTTTTCCTGGGCTTCAGTACCAAATTGGAGAATATGTCAAAGATATAAGAACGAGAACTCTATATTGCGGTCTTCCACCCGAGTACGAATGACTGGTGGATTCGGCTCACAATCAAACACCGCATTCGCCCAGAATTGACGGAGATAAGAAATCCTCAACGTCGGCGAATGGGAAAGAGCATAATGAACTCTTGAGCGCATCAGAAAAGTAAGGATGCCTCTATAATGCTCGGTGGCCGGATCTTCAAGATCGATCAGCATACATTCCAAACATAGATAATGATAACGTTAAATAATCAGGTCAATCATTCTAAGAATCACTGATATGAATCAGACTATAATAAACATGATATATTTAAGTTTATTGAGAAATAATCACTTTGCAAACTTCATAGGTTCGTACGAACTTGACATAGTCAAGCTAGGTTCGTACGAACTTGTAAAAGTTACATAAGTTCGCACGAACTTGTAACAGTTACTTAGGTTCGTACGAACTAGTTCGTACGAACTTGGAAGTTCGTAGGATGATCCTAAAATCTTAACATTTTAATTTGTTAACCAAAACACAATCGGTTGGTGATAATTGCAGCTCCTATGTGCGATTAACCGAAAATGATAAGTATTTCTCGTTTTAAATCACAATCTCAATAACTATTTGATTTTATTGAAAGGTTTCCTTCAAAAACCTAAACTAAACCCTTTTCTGTGATTTGTTATGAATGTTTTAATGAATGTCAAACTTACTTAGATGCCCAACACGAATTTGGTAATATGTATCGGATTTAATTCGCAGATACAATACAAAATCATAGGATTTTGTTAAGAAAAGATGGAACAGTGACGTAAGTTCGTAAGTGTGTAGGTTCGCAGGGGTTGTAAGTTCGTAGGATTTGAAACGAGTAAGGGTTTTGACTTGGTCAAGGGTATTTATACTAAGACTGTCCAAGTTCGTACGCCTGTGAACTTGAGTCACAAGTTCGTACGAACTTGGGAACTCAAACCCTTTTTAAAATTTTAAACCTTATTTGATCTTATAATAAACTAGCACGACACTAAGATAATACTCGAGGCTTATGATTTATCCATTGTTAATAAACAAACATTATTTTATCTCCATGCATAGACCAATGTAAAAATAAAATAAAATAACATAAAATAACATAAAATTTAAATAACTAACAATAAAATACGAAATTATTCGTATTTGGAATGCACATTCTTTTTGGTGAAGTCACTAAGGCAAATATCGTATTAGCCATAACGCTTACAATACACAGTTAGGAATGATTTATTCCTTGTTTATTATTCGTGTGTCATAATACTTCAAGATGATTATCAATATTGTGATCCACTTAAACACTAAAACACTCAGAGTTAAGCAAGTACAATTTTTAGTTATTATTCATGATTATCTATACTTTCCTCACGAATGACATACTCTTAGGATCAAGATATGTCCATAATTCCAAGTATTGAATTACATTAATAATTTTTCATCTTTGAAGCCAAGTCCTTAATAAATTTAAGTACAATCTTAACATGTAAGTTAACTGGACTTGACTAAGGTTAGAAACAAGCAAATCTAAAACCAAACCAGCGGTGACAGGTCTGTACTTACGCACAACAAAGCGACGTAGTTTGACTAGAGACCTTGAAAACTGTATTCTTGTTTCGCGGTCGAGCTTGTTTCAGTGTAAGATCTACTGACTGAGACTAGGTTAACATATGTCTGGATGTAGTAGAAGAATCAGTCAGGAAATCTCCCAGATGAAACTCTTAACTCAATCCAATACTATGTATTAGGGTACTATCTATCACCTAAGAGTTAAGACTTAATGTCATACATCAACCGAGAATTAAACATAGACTAATCTCATTAATTTTTCTGGTGTTTTACGTACTTGAGAACCGTCATGCTTTATGCCTACTAATACATCATATAATGAATATATTAGACACGTTATTTATTTTTGGTACTTTGAACTGTGTATGTATTGCATCTGAAAGCCACACATATATTATAATGTTCTAGGCATGGGTAATGTTTTCATCATTTCTTTGCATTAGCTCAGTGACTTACATGCTTTTTGAAAATTTTCTAACTTACTAGAATTAGAAACTTACTAATTACTAAAAATAGCAGGTTACTAAGTATAGAAAGGAACAAACATTTAAGTATAAGGTCATGCAGGAGATGTCTTTATTCGGGATTAATCATCCCATTTAGTTGTACTAACAATTCAAAGCGTGATCTATCAAAAGCCTTAGTATATAAGTCGGCTAGATTATCGTCTGTGAGAACTTTAACTAATTTAATCATCTGTTTTTCTGCACAGTCACAAATAAAATGATGTCGGATATCTATATGCTTCATTTTACTATGTTTAACAGGATTAATAGTTATAGAGATTGTGGATTCATTGTCTATCATCATAGGAGTAGTAGTAATATTTAGACCATAGTCGCGCAGCTGTTGTTGTATCCACAAAATTTGTGAACAACAACTACCGGCTGCGACATACTCAGCCTTACAGGTTGAGATAGCAACTGAGGTATGTTTCTTGCATTGCCAAGAGACAGTACGTCCTCCTAATAACTGACAACCTCCAGAGGTTGATTTTCTGTTCAGGTTACATCCTCCGTAGTCTGCATCTGTATAGGCCAAGAGGTTAAAGTCGCCTCCGGAGGGATACCAAAGACCTAACTTCGGGTTTCCCTTCAGATAACGCAATATCCTCTTCACGGCCTTCATATGAGATTCCTTTGGATTAGCCTGAAACCCAGCACATAAACACACAGCAAACATAATGTCAGGTCTAGAAGCGGTTAGATACATCAAAGATCCGATAATTGCCTGATATTGTGTTGGGTCAACATCTTCGGTACTCTTTGAATCTGGCCCGAGATTATGATTCAGGGGAACGGGAGTACTAAATGATGAACTATCAGCCATACTGAATCGTGCAAGCATTTCATGCACGTATTCCGTTTGATGGATAAAGAGTCCATCCTTCTTTTGATCAACCTGCAATCCTAGGAAGAAAGTCAGCTCACCCTTGATCAATCTTAAGTTAAAGATAATTTGATTACGATCGCGTGGATATAAGGATCGCTAAAAATGGACGCGAAACGAAGAAGTTAGAGCCAAAACAAGCAATGAAGAATTACGATCCCGCACACAAGAATCATGACCTCGCGAATACGGTTCGGGACACCAAAATACGGCTCGGTGGTGATTTTCATAAACCTTATACGGCTCAAATGGCCCATATACGGCCCAACATGAACCATATACGGCCCAGATGAACCGTATACGGTTCGCGCGACCTGTATGTGCGTAAAAATTGCATCTTGATACGGTTCGTTTTTGGCTTGGTCAAATCCGGTTTGTTTAGTCAATATACGGCTCGGGATTACCTCTATAAATACCAACCTCCTCATTCAACATTCCACACACCTCACACTTCAATTTACTTCCATTTCTCTTTGTTTCTTCCTTATCTCTCTACTTTCTCTCTCTAGATTAATATAATTAATATAGGGAGAGATAGGTAAGGGATTAAGGATTTAATTATGTATTAGTTAGTAATTAGTAGCTAGCTTAGCAATATAACGCTTTGGATATTCAAAGGAAATACAAGTGTTATTATGCTCGCAACGTTTACGGGTAATATTTATCTTTTTCTTTTATTAATTCGTCATAATGTTCTTGTTTGATGTTTGTGATTTATTAATATTAGAAATGTTTATTACTAGGCTTTGTAAGTAGTTATTTATATGTTTGCCATGATTTAGATAATTCTTTGGCGTAGTTATGTAACCGATTTTACTGTTACTCTGTCCACATGATAATTAATTAATATATGAATATGTGAACCGAATCTCCATTGTTTACCTGTCCAACTCATGTTGTGGTTAAAAGCTTGCCTCTAAATGAACGTAATTCATAGGGACCTAATTATTCTGTGTAAGAAGATTCATTGAACTCGACATGGCGATTGTTCTCCTAACTGAAATACTTCCGTGGGAGACGCGGTTCATGGGAATAGAGATATGTTAGAATTGGTATCACATAGTTGATATTTTTGAGAGAACTTTCGAAATATCCACAACCTAGATAGTTTATCTACCTGATTCGTAAAACTGTATATTGTCCTCACATACCTATTGCATGTTCTTGTTTGATTGTTGCTTAGATTCATGCCTATTTATCTACTCGGTTAGATGCATGCCTAGGTCTTTGAATGTTAATTGATTGTTGTATGTTCATAATAATGTAGTAGAATAGTAGTCGTAGTTTCTATGTATGAATGATGACAACTTAACTGACCGCTAGACAAAGTCATCCCAACTTGTTCCGGTGGGGTAACACCCGTTCATGTTTTCGTTCATTCAACGATTCATGTCATCAATACAGATATCTCTGATGTCTGAGAATGAGGAACAAGATTCGAGGATGACTGTCAGATTAAGTTGGCTATGGTACTTGGAGACATCCCGGTGCTATATGATCATGCGTATCCACTACCCTAGTGACATGCCTCTTTACCTGATTACGGACAACTTCGTGTCGGATAAGAGGTAGGTTCGTGGAAACGACTCATCCAGAAATGGAAATTTATTACTACTAATGCCATAACATCATAACTACCTTAAGCCAACGTTATACTAAATCATGGCAAACCACGTATTCCTTATCCTTAGTTGTTCATTGCATGCTAGCTTATTTTATTTTATTGTTTTTATTAGTTTAATATTTAAAAACCCATATCCAAACTATTCAGTTATCCAAAACCCTATCTTAAATACTGAATTGTCCAAACGAGCTCCATTTCAAATTCGACCGTCATAGAGACGACCTTGATCATCCTTACCACATACTAGTATCTAGTAGGTAGTACGAAGGTTTAAGCCCCGACAAATAATAAATATAAAACACCCCACTGATAAAGCACCGCTCGGTCACCGTCCGGCGACCTTAACCCGCGACGACAACGCCGTGACTAATAACCAACCGTTCGGTGCCGCATCACTGACCTAGACTCAGTCAGTGTATCCTAAAACTAGAACAAACTCGACCGCGAAACAAGAATACCGTTTTCAATGTCTCTTGTCAAACTATGTCGCTCTATTGTATGAAAGTACAGACCTATCACCTCTGGTTTGATTTTAGATTTGTTTGATTCTAACCCTAGTCTTGTCCTATAGCTAAAACATGTACCGAAGTACATTGCTCAAAATATAAAAGGACTTGACTTTAAAAATGACATAAAATTAAAAACATCCTATACATGGAATTCTGGACTTTCTTGATTCTAAGGGTATATCAAATGTGAGATATATAGCTAATCGTGAACAATAACCAAATATGTACTTGAAAATTCTGAGTGTTGACTGCTTAAGTGGACAGCAATACCGATAATCGTCATGTTCTATAACTTACATACATAATAACAATGGAATAAATTCAATTCCTAACTATGTATTGTACTCGTCATGGCTAATTCGATCTTTGTACCAGTGACGCTCTTAAAAAGAATGTACATTTCAAAATATGAACAATTTCATATTCGCATTTTAATTTTAAGCTATTTTAATTTATTTAAATAAAAGTTCTTAGTTTACGGGAAATACTTACATTCCATTTAGATTAATCGCTCAAAACCTGATCATTTAAGCGTCTAAGTATTTTGGTTTCCTCAAAATGATTTTAATTTGAAAAATTCTAAGTTTTGGGCTAAGTTAATCTAAGTTCGTACGAACTTAGATTTTGTTCGAATGTAGGTTCGAAGGTCCAAGTTCGTACGAACTTAGACATTGTTGGGTATAAAGGTGGTATGATCGATCAAACCCCTCACTTCCTTTAAAACCCTTCAAACATACTCCTTCGAACTTACCTGTGACATTCGAACTTACCCAACTGTTTCATCATTTTCAAATTTGGATTCACAATCTGTTCCGTGTTTGGCATTTTTAATCCGATAAACATCATCCACTGCTTATTCCGAACCTAACTAAGTAAGACATTCGAAATTTGAACCATTAAACATTAACATAATCGGTTTTTTATTTAGTTTTTATTAAAACAAAGTAAATTCAAAATTGTGACGGTGTTTCCGGTTAAAACTTGTCTTTCTTGGTTGGTTAAGCTTAAACACACCTAGGGACACCTATTGCAACTGCCTAATCATGTTTTCTTTGTCAAAAATTTTGTAATTGAAAAAGTGTTCTTCCGTTCGAACTTACAGTTCGTACGAACTTACTAAGTTCGTACGAACCTACACAAGGTTGTAAGTTCATACGAACTTACATTGGTTTGAAAAAATAATTTTTTAATAATTAATGTGTAATAACTTGTATAAATTGTAGGATCTTCGTTGCAATGTTCTATATTAACTATGTCTATTACTAACATTATTATTATCTATTCTTGGTGTGTTTTGTCTATTTTGCAGAAATGGCTAATCAAGTGAGGCAATTCTACAACAAGCATAACTTGGCAATTTCTTTTGACTTGGCTGATCCCGCCACCGAGCAATTCCGGGGCATGTTGACATTTTTGATGCGCTCGAGGGTTTTCTTTGCTCTGTCACACTCGTTGACCTTGAGGTTTGAATACCTCAGTCAATTTTGGGCCCAATGCGGTGTTTGTTTGTCGCCCTCAACCTACAGTCATCAGGACCACGATTAATGGAGTCGACATTACATTTACGGCTGAGTTTCTTCGACAAGTTCTGCAGTTGGGTACCGAGGCTCAGGAGAATGGCCCGACCTCCTTTCCACTGGAACTAAGAGCTAGCGCTTTTCAGCACATGGGGTATGTGGGTGATGTTACCCATACTCAATACACCAAGAGCTATCTCTATGGTCAGTGGAGGTATCTGATGCATGTACTACTGGTCTCGTTCGGACCAAAGAAGGCTGGGTTTGATACCATGAATCATAAAATGTAATCTTGCATCATTTCATTGATTTACAACAAGCCCTTTTGCCTTTCCCAGTTTTTCTTCGATGAGATGCACCAACAGATAAAGGGCAATGTAAAGGACAAGTTTCTGCTATATCCGCGTTTTGTGATGATGATTATCAACGCGTTGATTCCCAATCTTCCTGTTGTTGATCCGGTCGTGTATCTGGCATCTGTTGATAAGAAGATTTTTGAACAGTGCCGCAGTCACAGTAGTCGTCGACTTGCAGTACCTCTCTTCGGGGCTGTTCTAGATGCTGGTTATGTGGCGCCACCAAATAATGGCTGGTGGGACGTGCCACAGCCCCAAGGAGCAGGTGAAGAAAATGTTCCCGAACCACCTCCGCAAGCTCCTGCTAATATTCCAGCGCCACCAGAAGTGGCGACTGAGGTTCAACATGAGGTGGTTGAGGATATTTTGAACCAAATTGAAAATCCCTAAGAGGGCGCGCCGATATTGCTGAGGCATTTGTGCATGAAGTACTTCACAATGCTAAAGTTGCTGATATTGCAGCTCATGAGGATGCGTCTGTCACCGGTCCTCAAGCTGACATTGAGGCTGATATCACTGCCATTGATACATACACAGCTGAGGCAGATGAAGACTTCCACTCCTGGGATGATGTAATGAGGACTATGGATCATGCTAGTGAACATGAGAGTGAGCATGACAGTGAAGCGACCGCGAGCGACTCTGAAGATGAGGACCGTCCCACTCTCGGGTTCCTTGGGTCAAGAGTTGTTTTGATTAAACCCGATGCGCTCTCTGAAAAAGAAAAGGGCAAGAGAAAGGTTCAAGAGGACGATGATTATGTCCTGAACGATGAAGATCATGGTGATTCTAATGATGATGACGCTCCATCACTTGTAAGAAGGCCGACCAAAAGAAGCCGGCCTACAGGAGTGGTCATCAGGGAACGGGTTCAACCCCCTGTCTCTACAACTCCACCCACAATAACCATCGTGCCAACCCCTATTACAACACCAACACCAACACCAACTGAAACACCCGCACCAACTGTCACACCAACACCAACTCCAGTACCAATCGCCACTCCAACTCCAACACCACCACCAGCTACCACTCCACCTCCACCTCAGTCTACACCACTTGTGTCACATCCTGCCGCCAATCTTTCTGATCTAGAAAAATTTCTATATCTTCAGGGTTGCATCGCAAGCTTATCGGATATGGTATCTGCTCTGACTGCAGTTGTTGCGAGTCAAGAAATCCTTGTCAATAACTTGACGGCTCTCAACGAAAGGTTAGAGGAGCGCAACGAAAAATTAGAGGAGCTGGTACGGGATAATGAGATCCTTCTTTACCGTCTGATGAAGCGCTAGTCAGCTTAGGGGGAGATGACAAGATGTAGAGATGATGAGTGGAGGAAGAAATCTGATGATGACAAAGACAATGATCCCAGTGCACCGAAGGAAGGTGAGTTGCCTAGCTCTTCAACTGGAAGACTAGTGACACAAGCTCAGGGGAGTCTAGTCAGAAACAAGGTGTGAGTAGAACTGAGGTAACTCCAGTGAATCTTACCGAGACCGATACTATCGAAGCGTTGCTTGGTTTGGACGATTTTGATAGCGATGGGTCAGAGTTAGAGGAAGGAGAGATCTTGTGTAAAGAGGTTGCGGATTGAAAATCTGATGATGAGGTCATATTTGATACTGATGCAGATATTGACGAACACGTCGTGGTTAAACTACCTGTTACCGAGACTGTATATGAAGATGAAGCTGGTGGTGAGTAAGTGATCAACTTAGAGGATGAATTAGCTCCTGAAGTTGAGTCAGAAGATGAACCAATAGAGCCATCTAGAGCTTAATTGAAAAGCTTATGGTTTAAAAAGATGGAAAAGGAACCAGAGTTTAAGTATAAGGGT
Source organism: Logfia minima (assembly GCA_963921325.1). NCBI lineage: Eukaryota > Viridiplantae > Streptophyta > Magnoliopsida > Asterales > Asteraceae > Logfia > Logfia minima. The sequence goes on from OY992764.1 coordinate 30,688,433, forward strand.
GATATCAGGGTCAGAGGATCGGGCGAGCTGAAACAAGGTATCATTAGTTGGTTTTATGAAAGTGAACTCAAACTGTTCATAATTAAAAGATATGATGGGATTCAGTATTTGAAGAACAAACTGAAGGTTTTTAGCTCGTTGCCGAAGATAGAATTGAAGGAACTGGCCTGGCTAGACTTGGTGAATATTGGAGATGATCCTTACGCTCACACCTTAGAGAGAATCGTTAAGCGTGAAGGAAGATCGAATAAGTTTGAAGACTTAAAGCCAAAGCCGGGGAAGAGAGTTCCTGATCAGACCAGGATTGATCCAATTACTAACAAGCCGTGGATGAAAATGGTCTAAAGACCAGTCAAGTGCTTAAAGAGGGTTCCGTTGAAGAAAATGCCACAGAACGTTCTTGAAAATCTCAAGTTGTGGTATGTTGATAGTCAAACTGCCGAAGCAGTGAAGGAAAGGTGTTGCTGAGATTGTACGACAGTTTACATCTGATAAACTTGTCCAAGGATGATCTGATGAAGCTTCATGAAAATAAAATCTTGTACAAAGATAGTTGGAGGCATGAAGGCCGAAGGTATCAAAAGGTGGTGAAGGTTTGCATTGAGAAAGGTCTATGGGCAAGGAGTCGACAGAGCTGATCGAGAATCAAGATCAACTACAACAAGAAGACTGAAGACAAATAGAGCTATTGTCAAGGGGGAGTTTGTTGGTACATGATGTGTGACAACAACTTCTTATTTGTAAAAGTTAGTTTTGTAATTTATTTATGTTGTTAATTAAATGAATTATTTTGTTATGTATTTTTGTAGGTTCGTACGAACTTAGAGTAGGTACGAACTTACAGGTAAGTTTTTACAAACTTAGGAGCTGCTAAGTTTGTACGAACTTAGCTATCTATAAATACAAGTTCGAAATTAGTCATTAGTAACGTTTTAAAAGACTTTCGAATACTCTTGCAATATTGTCTCAAGTTCGAATATAATACAACTTATATTCCACAAAGCTTATTTCATGATTTAAACATACTTACAACACTCGTTTAGTTAGCATTTCGTTTGTTAGAGGATTTCGCACTCTAATATACGTTATTACCTCGTGGATCAGTTCACAAGGGACTTTTAATCCGATGAGTTCTTGAAATCAATTTTAGGACAGACAAGCGCTATTACGCGGGTAGTTATAAAAGTAATTTATTAAAACAAGGCTCATTTAAGAGCGATACTCATATGATAGTTAGATTCATTTATGAATCGATGTTTTGTTCGCAAAAGAGGTTCATTTAGGAACGAGACTCATTTAAGAGTGATTCCCTTTGGAGTTCAATTAAAAGTCATGATTCATTTGTAGCGTCACGCTCATATTTTCAAAGAAATGTTCGAGTCACGTTTATAAACTCAAGTTGTCGTATTTATAGTTTCAACGGATCATCAATTCAATGTTAAAATGTTTATAATATCCAACAGATTGTCATGCCAAGGTTTATAAAAATACGAAGAGTTATCATGAAACCACGTTAATCATTGCCTAAAAACCACAATGATTCATCATATCAAGTTTGTAACGCTCGTGTTATAAAGTTTATAGTTTCGAAGAGTTATCACGTCAAATGTCAAAATGTTTATAGTTTCTATGAATTAATATTTCATCATGTTAAAAAGAAGTTTATAACCACATCGAATGTTAACGTTTATATTCACGATGAGTTATCATGTTTATCATTGTCTAAAACCACAATGAATTATAATATCAAGTTTGTAAATCTCATGCTATAATGTTTATAGTTTCAAAGAGTTATCATGTCAAATGTCAAAACTTCACATGTTTTATAGTCGTTTATGAATTTCTATGCTATCATGTTATAATGTCTATAGTCACGACGAATTATTATGCTTGAGTCCACAACCAAACCTACAACCGATAAACCTTTGCCCCAAAGAGAGATGCCCTATCGTTGGCATTTAGGATGATGGATGCACTCACATGGCCGCGTGAGTGGGGAGGTGGTCTCGCTCCCAACTAGTACTATTCATATGCATCATTTGGCTCATACAGAGTTAATGGTCGTGTAGATACAAACCGGGGACTTTAGATACGATAGGTAAAACAAGCATATAATCATGTTCGTATATTTGGTGGCTAGCGTCATCTAGCTAATGGTAACAGTTTGTAGTCATGAGGACTTCTATGCACTACAACTAGTTTAACATAGGTTCACACAAAGATTCGTTGTCAGGTTTTCAATCATCACATGAAAACAATTTGTATGTAAACTGTACATATGTTTTTCACCCCAAATTTAGAAAGCAGTAAAATATGGGTTGTGAACTCACTTGGTGAGCTGTGTGAGTGCTAGCATTTTTAAAAGAGTATTTGCCCAAAGTAGCCTCCTAGCGCCCTAAACGCATGAGGTCGTTTATGTAAGTAGATAGCTAACCGCATATCTAGGTTTGTAAAAGTAGATGGCTACCCGCACATCTATGTACGTAATAGTAGGTGGCTATCCGCACACCTAGGTTTGTATAAGTAGATAGCTACCCGCATATCTATGTTCGTTTAAGTAGATGGCTACCCGCACATCTATGCTAGTTGTTCACTCAACTAGTAGGTTGAAAAAGTATTCCGTTTTCGAAGAAGTGTACGACTTGTTGGTGATAGTTTTGTATGTATACGTGGATGTTTCTCGAAAGCATAGTGATTTCGTTGTAGCTTTTCCCTCCAAAATTGTTCTAAGAATGTTAAACATATTCAAGCAAGATTATGATGAATGTTGAGAGAGAATTTGGTTGAATGATTTTCTATTAAGCTCACAAATGATTTTACAAGGTTAGTGTTACAAATGACAAAGGTTAACCACCTAGTTATACTAATCTCATACAACTCATACTTAATACAAATAATACACATGCAAATCCTATTTATATTCCTAACAATCTCCCCCTAGGATTTAGCATCTTGTATTTTGAACACGTTTTCCTTATCAAGCAGACTCTTTTTGTCTTCGTAGTTTAGCTCTTTGATATATCATTTAATTCTCTTTGATTCTTCTACTTTAAACTCTTGAATTTTCTTTGCTTTAACTCTTTGAGCTTTCTTTGCTTTCTTTGCTTGAGATCTTAATATATCTTCTCTGAATTCTTTGGTATTGAGATCTAGAACTTTCTTTTGAATTCTAGAATTCTCTTTCATTTGATCCTTCTTTGATTTTGATCTTTTTTAAGCTTCCTTTGCTTGTTGCCTTTGATGTATGAAAGATATATGATTTGATCTTTTGAAACTTTGATCTTTCGTTAATTCTTTCGAAGCTTCTCTTCTCTTGCTCCCCCTCAATTGACTATTGATCTTCTGGAGCTTTTACTTTCTAAATTGAACCATTTTCGAATCCTATGTTGCTCCCTTTCAAATCAATAATCTTTTCCCAAATTTGTAGAAAGATGATATTCGTTCTTCATTGAAGCTTTATCTTCCATTAAACATATTATCTTCAAAATACAAACTCTAATGCAAACTCTTTCCTTTACTATCTTCAAACACTAATTCTTTTCTCCCCTTTCATGATGATTATGATACATCGTGAGCATCATGAATATGGTGTAGCACAACTTGTTTGAAGAATAGTAGTATGCACAAACTCTTACGAACATTCCTTTGAATGTTGAATACTCAATAAGCACCATTTTGTAACCTTAGGGTAATACAACAATTCACTTGATTAAATCAAAGAAAAGTTGTTTGTATTTTCAGGAAACCCATTTCTGAAAACACTATAACTCCTGGATCACATAGATTACCAGTTTACACATCAATTGAAATGTTTACATAATTCAATCAAGTGACCTACGTTCAATGTTGGCATTGATGTTAGCATTGGTAGGATTTCCATTCAATCATTGTGGAATACCATTTTAGGTATCACTATGAATGTTCCGGCAATATCACATAGATATGCATAATGTCACTTAGACATGGTGTGTAAAAATACACTTTGTGTCCTAAATATTTTTATATCATTAGGCTCTAGACTCAATAAGTGCATGACATGAAGTCAGGGACTGGAGCAAATTGTCCTCTTGTTTCAATATTAACAATCTCCAAATGAGATGTCAATAGATTATGTGCTAAATCTCCGTGAGAAATTGAAACAATGACTTTTTAAGAAGTACTTGAGTGGCTGGGAGGGTAATGTGCATTGCATCACTGGGTCCATGATGTCTTCTTCAATACCAGAAATCAACGAATGAAATCCGATAGTAGATGTGGCTACCCGACGATTTCTTGTTTAGAGAGGGTTTTCTTTTTCTTTTAACCCTTTCACACACTCCTCACTCAACCTCTCACATTTTTCAACTCCTCCCTCATTTTCATTTGGCATTAATGAAAGTATGTTGATCTGCACTTTAATCTCCAGCAACCCTCTCACTTAGACCTAATATACCCTCGCATCTTAAAATTTTGGAAGGTGGCTCATGTGGTAGATCCATCTGGTTCTGGTAGATCATATGAGATATTTGAAATCTATAACACTCAGTGCAGATTGCAGCATTTGCCAACAATTGATCATGTATTGATCATTGTATCACAATGTTGTGATATGTGAACTTCGTCGATTTGATGTATCAATAAAATTTCCTCAAGTTGATAAGCACCCAAAAATATTGAAAATCTTCCAAAGTGTTTGATAAAGACGAGTAGTTTTAACACTTGAAAGTTTTAATTTTGTACGAGCTCCCCCTCAAATATAACATACATTTCTCAAAAGAAAGTATAACGGGAGCTCGATCTCAAGCTTTGAGCTCTTTCAATTATGACGGGTTTGAACTGAAATGTTCAGAAACCATTTTCATTTGAAGAACGAGTTATGAACCGATTTGTTCATAAGTCAAATCACTTTAAAAGTTGTTCATAACTCATCGTGTAACTAGACAACAACTTTTGGAACCCATTTAAGCACAGTACCAATGGGTTTTGAGAATTTAGAAAACCATTTATAAGTTGTGTCTATTTGGTTTAAAGATGTTGAATTCCATTTTGAATTGAAACTCGGTGTTTCATTTCGAAATAAGTTTCGTGGAATCAACGGTGAGTGAATTCTTTTTGAAGCAGGGGATACAAAATCATTCATTCTCTGCACCGAATAAGAAACGTTTTGTGGTGCAAGTGCAAACATTTTCGATCTGGAATAGTTGAATGACTTTGTTTGGGAAGTTTTCTTAGAATCACTTTGTTTCGGTTTCCAAACATTGGTTTTCTTTGGACATGGAGAAACTGATTTGTTTGAGAATTTAAAACCATCTTAATGATGAAACCTCTTTTGAGTAAATGTTCCAGGTGATTGAGATATCTTAGAGTGTCTCTTATCCTTTTGCAAAGAATAATTGGTAAACTGTGATATCTTTTTCGAAAGGGATTTGGAAGACTTATCCGTATAAGTCTTGACTGGAACATTCACTTGAGGTTTCAAAATATTCTTGACATTTAAGACTTTCTTTTTGTCAACCTCTTTTCCTAATTTCTTCTCAAACTTCATAGTTTCATCAGATTCAAGTTTATGGATAGATTTTGATAGTGAAGATGAACTAGATGAAGAAGAAGAACTTTTGAGTTGTTCAATAGTTTGCAATAAAGTTGTCCGTTCTTGATCAAAACTTAGTTGTGTAGTGGTTATTTGTTTTTCAAGTTCAATAATTTTCTTTTCCAAAATTAAATTTGGAATGTAAACTTTTGTGTTAACTACTTGTTTCATAAATTCGTCTTGATCCAAAACTGGAGTTGAACAACTTGGAAAATAATCTTCAGAAAGAGGAATTTTCCTTGTGCCATAGCTTTCATTTAATTCAGAATAATCAAATGAAAATTGTGCTTTCTCCTCTCTTGCTCTATTGAACTTCTCAATTTCTTCCTCCTCATTAGTTGTTTGAAGAAAACTCATTTTTAAAATGCTACCCATGTTACCGAAGTTATACAAGGTTGGCACTTTAGAAATTGCTTTCTTCAAATAACATGGATTATAAAACTTGATATCCTTTAGTTTGTTTAAGAAAATGGGTTGAACAATTTGACCACGTTTCAACAAAGTATCTTGAAGTTCTTTGTTTTTGCTTAACAATGATTTATTTTCATTAATTGTAAAATTATATCTTTGTTGAACAAAACCTGCATGTTCTCTTAATACTTTGCAGTCAGAAAAGATACCAAGAACTTCTTTATTCAAAGATATATTTTCTTTTTCATATTTTTCAGAACTCATTTTATAACCTTCCATGTGATTTCGTAAAATGAATTTATCTCGATTCAAAGTTTTTATCACATCAAGGTTATTTGCTAAGTCATTTTGCAGTTTACTAACCTTTTCCTTTTCTGAGTTTAATTGTTGTTGACACTCAGTTAGAACTTTAGAATGTACCTCAGAGTGTATCTCAATTTGAGTTTCAAGTTGTTTAACTTGTTGCAAGCCATTGGTCTTTTCAGCTGACAGCTTAATGACTTGAGCATGTTCTTCCCAATATTTCTCTTCCCAATTTTCCATAACCGCTTTCTCGGCTTCCTTTTTCTGTTCAATAAGCATCTTTTTCTCATAATATTCAGATGTTTTCTGAACACTTGTAGTTGCACTCTCTTTCTTTAGCAAAGATGATCTTGATTTAGATTGCTGCTTATCTTTTTGAATCCATCTTGAAATACGTTCCATCTCTTTCTCAATTGCTTTCAATTCCTCATTCGATTCGCTCTCAATCACGTCTCTCGACATCATAAAAAATTGTTGCTTGAATGGATCTTTTAAAGATTAAAGATTTTGAAGTGTTTAAAGAATCTTTTTCTTTAAGAAAATGTTGATCGAAAATTTCAAATTTTATCCGTAAGAATTTTCCCTCCAAAATTTTCAAAATTTGCCCGAGTAAAATGAAAATTTTCTCAAACTAAAATTGTTCAACGGGAAGTTAAAATTTAAATTTTGATAATTGCAAAATTTTCCTGCCTTTTTACTCTCCTTTTTTTTTTTTTTTTTTTAAGTATTGAAATTAAGTTCGCAAGTATAACTTTGAACCTGAATGCGACTTTAATGATAAGTTCGCATAGATAAGTTCGCAGAAATAAAGTCTCAGAAGCTGATATGCGACCTTACTGATAAGTTCGCACAAATAAAGTCGCAGAAGCTGATATGCGACCTTACTGATAAGTTTGCACAAATAAAGTCGCAGAATAAGGTCGCACTGTAACAGTCTTCCTGATCCACGAACAGCCAAGAACAAAATCTTGAAATCTGATCAAACTTTGGAATTAGCTTCTGAATTCGACTTATGTATGTTCCTTAACACTAATGAAGCACTTTGATCGGACGAATTGATCAAATTCGAGCTTGAACACTTCAAATCACCAAATAATCGCCATTTTTAACTTTGAATCAAATTTGAGAAATTGAGTGATTTAACCGTGAATTCTTGTTCCTCTTTGTTGTAGATCACTATTAGAAGCTTCGTTGATGCTTTAATTGTACAGAAACACACGATTTAATCGAATTTGATCACTAATCTGAATCTAACACTTAGAATACCCATTTTGACTTTTCTTCAAATTGGATCGATTCTAACTGTAATTTGATGAAATTGATACTTGATACTTGTTCCTTGATCAGTAGTCTTTAATTCTAACAGATTACTTTCACCATAACACAATCAAATCTCCAAATTTGATCTTTAAAGTGACTAATTTGACTTTTTGTTGACTTTTTCTTTGATGAATTCTTGTTTGATAATCTTCAAATCTTTAATCCTCTAGCTCTGATACCAATTGTTAAACATATTCAAGCAAGATTATGATGAATGTTGAGAGAGAATTTGGTTGAATGATTTTCTATTAAGCTCACAAATGATTTTACAAGGTTAGTGTTACAAATGACAAAGGTTAACCACCTATTTATACTAATCTCATACAACTCATACTTAATACAAATAATACACATGCAAATCCTATTTATATTCCTAACAAAAAATATCTTGAGTAAAACGAAAAAAAATTTAAACTAAAATTACTCAATGGTAAGCTTAAATTCAAATTTTAGTAATCGATAAATTTTCCCTCCAAAAGACTTTTTTTTTTTCTTTTTTAAAGCTGAAATAAGGCTTACCCGTCCGGGTGAAGCCTCACCCGTGCAGGTAAGGCTAATCAAACCGGGTGACATGCCACCCATCCGGGTGATCAGCCAACAGAATTTCAGGTACTTTAATTCACTCGTCTAGGTGAAGGTTCACCCGTCCGGATAAGGCCAAATCTGGCTTCACGCGTCCGAGTGAAAGCTCACTCGTTCGCGTAAGGCCAAAATCCGGCCTTTTCCCTGTTTTTCACAAAATGACTTCAAACACAATTTTTGATATTCTAAACCAACTTTTTAGCATTTTAACAAGATGTAACATGTTTCTAGTCCAAAATGTGACATTTTAGGCTTTCGCTTCTCGTTTTAAAACACTCGTTTCGGGTCTCATTTTATCAGCCGTTTTCTGCTCGTTTAGCAACTCTTTCAACATTTGAACTAAAATCTTGTTTTAATACTTTCAAATCATCTCATAATACATATGTCCTTAACATCATGTGTTTAACCAAATGTTTCACCATTTTTTACTATCCTTCCATTTTAACACATCTAAAGCATTTCATAATGTGTATATCACCAAATCATACTCTTTAGGTACTCATTTTAACATAATCTTGTTCTTGATCATTTTAAACATGTTTTAGCTTGTTTTGAAGGTATAGTTTTATGAATCAATGTCGTAACATACATTTAGTTGATTTTAACACAAGAGTGAACATCTAGCATGTAGGTATTTAAAATGTAGGAGATGACAAGATCAAAAAGAGTTTCCTTACAATGCTCTTGGATGAAATGGTAAGAAGAGAACTTGAAAGCTTCCACTAAAACCCTTTTAAAACCCAAATGTACTAGCTTTCCTTAATGATGATGTGATTCTCAAGATTATGAGATCACAAGAACCCAATGAAGTTCAAGAGCTCAAAAGATGGTGAAAATGATGAATAAAGATGTGGTGGTGGTTTTATGGTGGTTCTATGGTGGTGGTTTCTTGAAAAGTGATGAAGATGATGAGGGATGATCAAATGGTGGTGGAAAGTGAGAGGGAAAATGAGAGTGTGTGCAGATTTTGAAGTGTGAAGTGTAAGTGTGTGAGATTGTCTTGCAAGTAGTTCCATACTTAAGTGCCAAGCAAGTGGACATGACATCTCTAGTTACATCAAGCAAGTAGCCAAGGAGGAGGACAATGTGTGGATGAGAGGTAGTTTGGGGAGAAGTGAATCGTACATAAGAAAATTGGAGGTAAAGAATGAAATATGGTCTCTTGACTTTTTGACATGCTTGCCTACTAGCTTGGAATTAATTTCCAAGTTTAAGCTACTTAGATGATTTAGGCTAGGTGCTTAGTTTTAGTAGGTGATTAACTAGGTGTAGGTTAGATAATTAGGATTAATTAGGGAGATTAAAGGAGGTTGAAACATTGTTAGTCAATTCCAAATAATTCGTAAATTATCGATGTTTCGTTTAGTGAATCACGTATTACCTTTCATCGTTGTGTTTAATTTAAATCGTATAAGCTTGATCTTAAATCTTCTGAAAGGTTATGCCATAAGCCCTATCATAATAATATAAGTAAATAACTACGATTTACATTTTATAGTTTTACGTTATTTAGGAAAAGTTTATCACCAACGTTCGTGTTTATCGGAAATCATCCGATTTATATTGCGCAGTTCTTAATAATTACGTAAACGTAATGCATCATGCATTAAAGTAGTGTGCACCAAAATGTGCAACGTGGACGTGTGCTAGACTTAACTCAGTTTAAATCAAATTCGTTTTGATTTGAGAGAATTAGCGTAAGAATGCATGATTTAGGGTGTACGGAATTTATCAGTTTTCGAGGGTTGTCACACAAGGTGTCAGCACTTTAACTCGTAGGATCTAGCTAGTCTACGGGGATCACCGTATGTGTTTTCCACACGATTATACAAACTTATTGTATACATTATTGTAAATGCTTATGCTTGCAACGACTTTTTTTTATTTCCTCCAGACATAAAGTTACTTTTTCCTTTAGGAGTACTGAAGAACTAAACGAGAACTTTTGTTGGAGGAGGAAAGAGGCCCTGGCGAACCCTCATAATTAGTGAACAAAAGTGTAAGCTTTGCTGCCCGACAGTATGGAGTACTGACCACACCAAGGGACCTAAAATGTCGTATTCTTGCCATGCCTATTATCCGTGATTTCATATACTATTCCGTATGCCATATCTCTTATTCAATCTTGTTATACGTCCAAGCTCTCCCCCACTCGTTTTGTGTTGCTGAGACATGCGCCTAAGGAGAAAGTCTTTGCAGCCGAAGTCAGCCGAGGAGCCGAGTGACGTGTCAGCGCTACTAATGATTTATGAAATGGTTTAATGATATAGTCTTAAACCTGTGGATTCACTCGACATTTTTGTTGACGTTTTTAAATATGTTTTTCAAGGAATTAGCATCGAAGTAATAATTGGATGCACTTTGTGACCCCCGCTCATCATGAAGTTAGGATGCCATTATTTTTGAAAATTATGGATTTCTTTTATATGACACAAATGTTAGTCATATTCGTTTTATTTGAACAATTATCGTTTTGTTGACTCGAGGAATCGTAACCGCTTGATTTAAACAAATTATGGCATCTTAAGTATATGTTTGCGATAATCATATGCTCGTTGATTTAACCGTTGATCGCGTCACACCCCGCGCTTCCACCTTAATCGATTTATTTTTGGCGGGGTGTGACACGAAGTGCATTTGACCTTCGATAATCCGGCCCGTATTGCATGAACCGTACCAAGATACGATAGTTATTGAGATACAGGTCTTGCGAACTGTATACGGTTCGTTTGAGCCTTATACTGTTCAAACTCAACCATATACGGTTGGTTTGAGCCGTATACGGGTGGTGCGACCCATATCAGCGGTGTTGTGGCTTTGTGTGTGAGATCGTAAATTGTCATTTCTTGTTTTCGCTTTAACTTCTTGGTTTCTTGTCCGTTTTTAGCGATTCTTGAACCCACGCAACGTAATCTTATGATCTTTAACTTGAGGTTGATTAAAAATAATTTCCATAAAATTATTAAATAGATGATTAGAACGTGAGCGAATCGCCTTATTTGAGCTATCTTACATTACATTCGTTTTCATCATTTTCTTCTTTTCTCTTTTCCATCCCATCCTTTATCATTTTATAAAAAATTCAACAATACAACATCAGTTCCGCCGTGCAACGTGAACCACAATTTTTCTTTATCATAATTACAAACCATAACACTACTTAACCGTTGCTACCACTAGAACTACAAACAATAACCGTCCGCATAAGCATCGCTGTTCATAATGTGGTCGTTGGACCCTCTCAGATTTAGGTCATGTTGATCGATTAAAATTTGCTAAAAGCAATTTATGTCTCACTACAAAGTGAATTTAAGAACTCAATTTTATGTATTTCTCTCACAATATGATCTTTCATATCCATTTGAGAAAATCTCTAAAAGTAGTATTAAAATATATTTAAATATTTGAGATTGTTTATTTTTAAGTATTTATATATTTTGAAAATGAATAGTATCACTTTTTTTTATTTTTAAGTATTTATTTTTTAATAAATAAGTATATAATCAATTTTTAGATAATGTATTTGAAAAAGCTTATACTTAGTTAAAGTGAATCAGCTTTTTTTACATGGGTTAAATTGTGAAAAACACCGGTGCTGAATTAACCATATTCCAGAATCCAAAGCTCGTCTGTCAGTATGTCAGTTAATGACCGGTAGACAGTCACAATACACGTGGTGGAAACTGTACAGCTGAATCAAAACAATCGCACTAGAGCCGAGCCGAGCCGTTAATGCAAAGTCATTTCCAGCTAATCTTTACCAAAAACAGAATACATGACTAAACCCTAGTTAAGTTTTCAGGTTAAGCTCACAGTCACACTACACTAGCAGCCAACGAGCCTACCTGTTCCCTTCTCTCTCCTGTTTTCTCACGTTCTCTCTCTCGAATGGATTCCGACCGCCTCCGTTCTCCGGTCAACATCAACTTCAACGTCAACGTCAATTAACAGAGTCTTCTGTTATTCGTTATTTATATTGTTTGTTAATAATTAATATTATTTGTAAAAGGTTTTGTGATGGCGGAAGAAATAGAAAAAGGCGGATTGATTCAGAAATTAATTGATATCGTAAACGAAATATCTTCAATCTCTGACTACAGGTCTACGGTGAAGAAACTGTTTTCAAATCTAGCTAGAAGATTGAAGCTATTAACTCCATTATTTGAAGAAATTCGTGATATCAACAAGGATTCACTTCCTCTTCAATCTCATCAATCCTTGATTTCCTTACTCGAAGCTATGGAATCTGCTAAGGAATTGCTTCGAATCGGAAGTGAAGGCAGCAAAATATATCTGGTATACATATCTCTATTTGAATCTAATGCTTTATGATTTTTTATTTTTCATCCTTCTATACCAAGTTTTAATCTTGACCTAGGGTTTTTAAATAGTGCACTTATTGATTCAGTAGTTATTATTATTATTATTATAATAATTAAATTTCAAAAATGGATGACATGGAGAAAGGGGTTTTCATGTTGTCAATTTGTACGTGTAATATAAATAAAGGGGATTAGGATAGAAAAAGGGGACAACCCCTCTTAGTCTTTTTAACTTTTCAATTTGTGATGTACATACTTTCCAAATCCATGTATCATATTGTAATTATGTTTGAACAAAACTTCTACTTTCCTTGTAATTTCTTGAACTATCCATAATCAAGATGCTTTAATTCTTTCTTACATAAATAAAAACCTCCAGCCAAACTTTCACCTATAATCTCTACGCCTAACGTAGAAAACGAAATTAGGCTATGTTGGGTATTACTGATAGAGCTAAAGGGAAGTTACCTATTCCCATGAATAGTTGTAGCTGAGATGCTCATTAAAAGTCTCTTAGTGTGAACAGGTAGTACTACTACTACTACCCCTCCTCCTACTACTACTCCTCCTCCTCCTCCTAACTACTACTACCGCAGCGTGGTCTAGAGCCCTTGCAAGTTGTAGGTCCTTTAGTTCAGAAATTATATCTTTGTAATTATTTAAAAGCATAGGGGATTCCTTTTATCGTCATTCAAACTTAACAAAGAGCTAGGATCTAATATAATAGAGCAAAGCCATTCACACTTCTCTTTACAGTCCAACATTTGAGCGTGATCCAACTCCCGAGAAGTATTGACATTGTTCCTTTGAGCTTGGTAACCCTGCAAACTATCTTATTTCTTATTCTAGATGAATTCCGTAGTTGGAACACATTGTTAATTTACGTTTATTAGAAGTGGACGATCGTGTGGTTGTACCAGACAAAAGTCATCTACGTATTATTGTAACATCTGATGTATGTTTCTGCTGAAAGAACAGGATTGGCTATCGTAACCCTAAAAGTTTTGAGAGTAATGCAACAGGAAATTAAATGTTATGCTTAAATAGAATCAATTTAGTAGTATTCTCCCCTATGGTAGATCAAAAGTCTTGTGCCACTTGAATTGGAAAGTCGAACTTACCTATGGGTTAACTTGTAATCTGAATCCTGTTCAATGCTATTGGAAGTTTCTCCTTCTGTTCAACCGAATTTACATTCTGTTATTTTTTCTAATGAGATACCCTGCCTTTAAAAACTTCATTCCTTCTTTGAAGTATGATAAGATTTCTTCATCGGATTGTAATTTCTTAGTGATGTTGGTTAACATGGAATTGAATCATCATGCATCACTGCTTGACAATTGACTTCATCATAGGGTCCCATGATTAGTGCATTAGAATACTGCAGCATACACCGTCACCGTTGCCGGAGGTTGAGAGCTCTAATACCATTTGGTTAGCTCGAAACTTATCAATGGCGGAATTGAAGTGGAACTACAAGAATAACTCGTGATTGTAACCTCCAATGGAAGCAACTCTCAATTTAGTCCTAATTTTCCTAGGAACAGCTTTACATCAAACATAGTTCTTTTGATTGTCAAAAAATGGTTACCATCACAATTATTGGGTTGACACTATTTCACTCGCAATACTAGCTTAACCAAGTAACCAATTAACGTTAAACACTTGCACTACTCAGTTACAACCTATTTTAAAAGCTTTGACTTCTGTTAGCCGATCAAAAATGATCCATAACACTTCATACATACACCTATGTATAAACTTTTTTTTATTTTTTATTTTTTATTTTTTTTAGTTTTTTATTTTATTTGTTTTATACTGTGCCACTTAGCACTTGTCCTTTTTCCATTGCTTTCAAAGCAATACTTGGTATTAATAATTATGCACCCAACTTTCTGTCCATTAGAAACGTAGATTTATGTGTGTTATTTTACTCAACGTGCTCTGCCATGCAGGTCTTGGAGAGGGATGAGATCATGAAAAAATACCAGGCAGTCGCTGCTCGTTTGGAACAGGATTTAAATGGCCTTTCAATTGATGAACTTGACATATCAGATGAAGTGAAAGAACAGGTGAGATTTACCCTAGTCTTGATCACAGCAAAGGGTGTGAATGTGTGATACTGTGATGTGACATCTTATTAGGTATATAACTATCATAAATGTGCAATAATCATGTGTTGATCTAGTATATTGTTGTTTATATAGGCTGCGCTTGTTCTTGCTCAATTCAAAAGAGCCAAAGGAAGAACTGATGCACCAGATGCTGATCTGTATGAGGATCTTTCATCGCTTTACAACAAGGATGTTGATGTGGTAGAAGATCCAGCAGTCCTGAAGAGATTGGCTGAAAAGCTACACCTAACTGAAATAACCGACCTTATACATGAGACAACAGCAGTGCAAGAAATGGTTGCCGCCATCTTTGGAGACCCGGGGGAGAGTATAGAAAAGATTTCAATGCTGCTAAAACGACTCAAGGATTTTGTGCAGACAGAGAGTCCATACATAGGCTCACCACCAGGAGAAAGTTCTGCTCTTTCCAGTTGCACTGGTCCAGGAACATTGGTCAAAAGTCTCAAAAACAGTATCATACCAGATGATTTTCGTTGTCCCATATCACTTGAGTTGATGAAAGATCCTGTTATTGTCTCAACAGGGCAGGTAATGTTCATCACCTTTCCATATTTTGTAATAGAAAATTTTGACCAATTTTACTTACGAATCGGTCAATTTGGGTAAGGTTTTATATCTATCGGGTCAAATAGATAAAATATAATAGTTTTTTAAAAAATAGATCAAATGGATCTCAAGTCGCCAAGGTGGTATCTTTAATGCATAATATCCCCTTGATCATTGAAATTATGCACAGATTATTATTGAAATAATATGTATATATATCTTTAATCAACTACATATAAAGCATCTCCACTATTATCTTAAAATTGAATTAAGGAGTGTTTGAAGTCCAAATGGCCCTTAAAGTCCAGTTTTGTATCAATACATTCTAACTATAAAATCCATTGATTGTTATCATTACAAGAAATCATCATTTGTTTGTCTTTTACTCTTATCACTTACAAGAGAAATAAGTTTCAAATAATTTTAATAATATCTGTCCAGATAATCATAAACATCATCGAGGGTACCACTTTAGTGGAGATTCTTTCATACCGTATTAGTGGGAATCAAACTTGAACTATATTATTTAACAAGTATTAATTTCTTATGATTTTATTCCTAAACTAGCACTCTAACAGTGCTTGGGTTTGTGGCATGAAACACTTAACGAATAATAACATAAAATACCATTTTGATAAAGCCTAATATGTAAAAAAAAAATCATATCTAAATTAACATGATATACAACTGTCATTGGATATGTAATGTAAATACTAAACCTGTAAGTCGACCATTAACTATTTGTTGGGGCTGCTATGAGCGGGTACACTGCTAGTATAACAATATGTGCAAAAGTAACTATTTCAATGTAAAAAGTTAATTATCGTGGACCACTAGTATTTTAGGTCAAGCTGATCAGACACATTTAGACCCATTACCTGACCTGCCAGTTTAGCCACCTCTAGTTCGTAACATGCTCCATCTTTCTGATCCTATATCAAAGCTATGTTTCTTGTTTTTGATTTCTCTTTTGCTTCACATATTTGTAGACGTACGAGCGTTCATGCATTGAAAAATGGTTGGAAGCAGGGCACCGCACGTGTCCCAAGACACAACAGAACCTGACCAGCACTGCACTCATACCCAACTATGTATTACGCAGCCTCATAGCTCAATGGTGTGAGACAAATGGAATGGAGTCACCGAAACGAGCCACTCAGTCTTCTTCTGCCTGCACCCCTGCAGAACGTTCTATGATAGAAAGTCTTCTTCGTAAGCTTAATTCTGTTAGTCCTGATGATCAACGAACTGCTGCTGGTGAAATCCGTCTTCTTGCAAAACGGAATGCCGATAACCGTGTTGCCGTAGCAGAGGCTGGGGCCATCCCTCTCCTTACGCACCTCCTTACTGCACCCGATTCTCGGACACAAGAGCACGCAGTCACTGCTCTTCTGAACCTCTCTATTTGTGAGGATAACAAAGGAAGTATAGTATCCTCTGGTGCTGTCCCGGGAATCGTGCAAGTCCTGAGGAAAGGCAGCATGGAAGCTCGGGAAAATGCGGCTGCTACACTTTTCAGCCTCTCCGTAATTGATGAAAACAAGGTAACCATAGGTTCATTAGGTGCAATTCCACCTCTTGTATTACTTCTAAGTGAAGGTACTCAGAGAGGGAAGAAGGATGCTGCAACAGCTCTATTTAACTTATGCATATATCAAGGTAATAAAGGGCGGGCTGTGAGGGCTGGTGTTATCCCGACATTAATGGAGCTTCTTACAGAACCACAGAGTGGCATGAAGGATGAAGCTTTGGCCATTCTAGCTATACTATCGAGTCACCCTGAGGGGAAGGTTGCTATAGGTAAAGCTGAGGCGGTGCCTGTGCTGGTGGAGTTTATTGGGAGTGGGTCCCCAAGGAACAAAGAGAATGCAGCAGCAGTTTTGGTGCACCTTTGTTCTGGAGATCAAAAGTATCTGGTGGAGGCTCGAGAACTGGGAGTGATGGAGGTACTGGTGGATTTGCTACATCATGGTACTGACAGAGGGAAGAGAAAAGCAGGACAGTTGCTCGAAAAGATGACCAGATTGGCAGAGGATCAGAAGGTGTCGGCCCTGGTGCAGGACCATACGCTGCTGGAAGATCAGGCGGGTTTACGGCATAATAGTTGACGACTCTTTCCTTTCTTCTTTTGAAATTCCTCTATCATTTTTTTTTGGGGTTGGTTTTGTTACTCCATTAAATGTACAAGGGGAAAAGGTAGAAGATCACCCATCACCACCATCCATGCAACAAATTTCCAAAGCCTTTGTTCAGTTTATAGTTTTATTTTTAATTACATATTTTTTGTTTTTGTTATCTGTTCTTTTTGAGGGGTAGAAACAAATGACCGACAAAAATGCATAAAAGGGTGAACATGAAAGATAGGAGATTTGTGGGTGAAATGTAATTGTAACAATGTAACATTCTCATGCTGCTGTTAAAGTGGAAGGCATACTCTGTTTTAAGACCAGTACGTAAATAGCTCTTCTCCATGAGTACAAAGTTGACAATTTCATCTACCCGTTTAATTACTCTTCATTCTATTATTCAATGACTGGATCATCATTCAAATTGCACCAAGAAAGAAAAGAACTAAGAATGTTCAAGTAAACTTTAACATCTCTCCATTCACGTTAAACATCAGCTTTGCCACGCTTCCACAGCTGGAAAGTTTAGAAAATGAACATTCTTGATCTGTGATGTGTTAAAACCTCGACTTTGATTGATCATCTTAAGCTAAGCTTAACCTCAACTACGTAAGTTGACGAGCTTTCATGACTCTTGCTTGAAATCAATATTCTAAATAACTTGTCTCCAGAGCTGGATATAGTTTGACTTCAATGGTCTCAAGTTATGTTTGACTCAAATAAAAACTTGACTTAGTCTTAGTTTATCCACGTTAGCGTTACCATTCATTAGGTTGCCTACTAGCTATTAGTGGCTAAAAAGGTAAAAATAATTAAAGATAAAAAAACATTCGTTAGGTATCCAATATTTGAAGTGGATGTATCTCAGATCGTAGACTCGTGATTTGTATCGTGACTCGACTTGTAAGAGTCATAATATCAAATAAATAAATAAATAAATATATATATGTACATATGATATGTTTGTAAAAACTTAAATTAGTTACTAATATAAGCACATTCCTTATGATATTATAATTTCACTAGTTTTGAGTAACGGGCTCATAATTCATGCACCAAGTTTCAAATTGGTATTAGGCATGCGAACTCTTAGCTATAGGATTAAACTGCATTAAAGTTTCCAGACTATGGGAATTGGGTACTACTTCCTTCGTCCAGTATTTATTGTCCTTTTGTTGAATTTAAAATATATTTAATGGATGTAAATTTTGTCTTTATATCTGAAGTAAATTTAACTGAATATGAAGTAAATGATTGTGAGTAATAAATGAGGGTAACTTGAAATGTATAATAATTTTTAAATTTATTTTTTACAAGTAGATAATTTTTAGAATAAAAAAAATAGTAAAATCGACAATAAAAATAGAATGAAGAATTATAATTTATACATTATATCATATCATTATATTGAATGATCATTTCAATTGTCTCTTATCTCTATTTCTCTCTCGGTTTCCGTAACTCCTACTAAAAGTTTAGTACAAAGCTTCTTTTTATTTACTAACTTTACTTTGCAACTCAAAGTAGCAGATTTTACCTTTCCTGCTTAGTGGAGCTAGGCTAGGAACCTCTTCTTAACTCAACGACTTATGGGCACACATCTCATGGATACCCCTCTTTTCTTGAGCCATAGTAGGGCGCTTTTGCGGCATCTAGTTCACTATCAGATAGAGTAGATAGTTGACTCCCTCGGCTAAGAAGGTTGACTTATCTTCTGTAACTTCTGTTTAACTTCTTAATTGAATTGGTTAGAAAGTCTTTCCTTTACCAGGCATTGACTAGAAGAGAGGGATTAGTCTCCCTCCAACACTGACTTCTTAGTCGAGTGATTATCTTTCTCCTTAACTTCGGTTTTTTAAACGGGCTACTCCTTATGATATCCTGCCAATTACAAACTAGAAGCTGTTGTCACACAAGATGCACCAACAGACTCCCCATTGACAATTGTTGTAGTTTCACTGTCACACAAGATGCACCAGTAAACTCCCCCTTGACAATAGCTATGTTTCACCCGAGATGTTGTCACCCGAGTTGTCTTCGATCTTGATTCTGTTTAGCTTTTTTGACTTCCTTCATATAGCCCCTTTTCCACAAAATCTTTACTACCCTCTGACATCTTCATCCTTCATGTCTCCAACTATCTCTGTAGTTTCATGAAGCTTTATCAGATCATGTCATACACCCTCAACAACTCTTGTAGCTTCTGACTCACCTTTAGGAATTTCATCTTTTTCAGATCTTAACTCCTCTAGGTCTATCACTACGATTCACCTTAAGAAGTTTCATCATTTTCTGAACTAAACTTCTATAGGTATCCTCTAACTCAGACTTATCACTATTAAACTCGCCAGTTCAATGGTATCTCTCTCTGTTCGATTGAGTAGACTCCCCCTTAACCTGTTCACGCGTACCTAGTCTTCCAGTTGAAGAGTTAGGCATCTCACCATCAATTTGTCTACTGCTAGGCAGCTCACCATCATTTGGTCTACTGCGAGGCAGCTCACTATCATTTGGTCACTGGGATCATCGTCTCTATCTCTGTTTCTTTCTCAACGCATCCTCTTTATAACCAGTCTTCTCCCCCTGAGCTGCCGCGCTCTTCAACAGGGGATTTATCTCCGCCTAAGCTACGGTGAAATAGTTGTAATAGGTGCAGTTGGAATTGTTGTTGTAATGGTTGTGGATTGGGCAGTCGGCTCACTAATGACAACCCCACTAGACCGTCTTCTTTTTGGACCGTCTAGTTAGTATCATTACTAGAATCATCATCGTCATCTTGCAATACATAATCATCGTCTTCATTCAACTTATGTTTTCCTTTATCCGTAGTAAAATAAGACCCGGAGTGATATCCAAGTATATTTAGATCGAGATTCATCCAATCGGTGGAATATCATCTTCATCATCACGTTCAACATCACTCTTGGTCTGTTCACAAGCAAACCCCAATAACATCCTCGCATTTAGATCTTCTAGCTTCAACATTTAGTAATACCTAGACTTTGAACGAATCGCGTTCTAATTGTTTCTCCAATCGTAGAGTAAAACATTCAAAAGTAATTATCTCCCCATCTAGTAAGAACTTAAATTTAAAATAAAGTAAAACATAACAAACAAATATGAAATTATTCATATTAAAAAGCACATTCTTTTTGTGAGAGTCACTGTTACGAAGATCGTATTAACCATGATGTAGACTGTACACATTAGGAATTATTGTATTCCTTTGTTATTATGTATGTAACTAATAGTTCAAGACGATTATTGGTATTGTTATCCACTTAAGCAGTCAACACTCAGAATTTTCAAGTACAATGTTAGTTATTATTCATGATTATCTATGTATCTCACATTTGATATACACTTAGGATCGAGAAAGTCCAGAATTCCATGTAATGGATGTTTTTAATTTAATTTCATCTCTAAAGTCAAATCCTTTATATTAAGAGCAATGTACTTTTGTACATGTGAAGAGACTTGACGAGACTAGGGTTAGAGGCCCCCCAGATGTGACAGGTCTGTACTTTCGTACAACAAAGCGACATAGTTGGACTAGAGACCTTGAAAACGATATTCTTGTTTCGCGGTTGAGTTTACTCTATTTTAGGATATATTAACAGAGTCTAGGTTAGCATGTTTCATGATGTAGCAGAAGAAACAGTCAGTGAACCCCCTAGATGAATTTATCTACATCTATCCAATGACATGTATTATGGAACAATCTATCACCTAAAAATTAAGACTTAGGTCATACATCAAAATAGAGATTGCACAGAATAATTGTCTTATTTAAGGTTTATTAGGGACTTGAAAACCGTTATGTCGCATGCCTACCAATACATCGTATGATGAAGCTATTAGTTACGTTTATATTTAAGGTACTTTTCACTGTGTATGTACTACATCTAAAAGCCACACATATAATAATGTTTTAGGCATGGGTAACATTTTCGTCATTCCTTCGCGTTCATCATAGCGCTACTCAAATTTTTATAGTTTTTCAAACTTAATACTAAAAAATTAAAGATAGATAAACGTTCTTAAGGGAGATACGTTACTCAGGAATTGTCATTCCAGCGATTTAGACTAACAACTCACAACATGATTTATCAAAAGCCTTACCATAAAGATCAGCTAGATTATCGTCTCAGGAATTTGTCATCCCATATTTGATCTTGTCTCCCTCTCAGTCACTACATCTTCTGCTGAATTTGTAGCCTCTGAGGTCTGTGATTGAGCACTTGGAGATTGATCAATTAACTCCCTTCTTTTCACAATGTTTACAAGAACTTGCCTCTCCCCGATCAAGTACCTTGAGCAACAGCTATCTACATACTACCAGTTAATAACTTATCTTGTCAACTCCTGTACACTAGATAAAAATCATTAGTTATAAAGGAGGACCCAAGCCACCACAAACTTGCGTCGGCCATTCTCATCAACAAATGTAAATTCCTTCATATATCCATCTCGCCTTTCAGGTAACTTGGATACTTTGGAATTCTCACATGTTGGTGAATGGGAGGTGCTACTACTAGGCCTTCTATCAGGAGACTTTTGGAAAAGTCTCTAATTGACTGGCCTTTGGTTTGAAGTAGATCTATCCCTAGATTTATAGTTATAATGCGAATTTTGAAAATTCATATTACTACTACCCTGGTTAGAAAAACTTTTGCTGGGGTTGTTAAAACGTTTTGAAGGTTTCGACCGAATTTATTCTCCATTTGAGCTTCCTGTTTCGGGAGAAGTGGTCCTTGGACTATCAATTGTCGAAACTTTTGATTTCTTACATGGACACAGACTTGCTACATGTCCCTTTTGATGGCACATGAAGCACGCGTGTTTCTCCCAAGCTTTCTTATGAGTCTTGAGATTCGTTTGGTGTTCCGATTCTGTTTGTTTACCTTTTTCATTTTTATTTATAACAACTTCTATTTTAGGTCTAACAAACTCAAGCTTGGTTTTTGACTCCTCATTAGTCCCTGACTCAACTCTCTCTGACTTGGTCGACGCGGTGATGTCTACCATCCAGAGACTGCTGATTGTGTAGTAGAGTCAGCTTCTTGTACATTTATTAGACTATTTAAGGTTTCAACTGAAAATCTTCTTAGTTCAATTTTCCTATTAAGATCAACAATTCTAACCTTAGCGTCTGCTAGTTCTTTTTCTTTATTTGAAGATTGTTTAGTTAAATCTAAAACATGCTCTCGAGCTAAATCAATTATTTGACTCTGCTCGTTGACTCGATCTTTTAGAGTGATTAAATCTTTTGCATCAGATTTAACTTTATTAGAGTTTCTCTTAACTGAGCTGCAAGAGTTTTTGATGACTTTATTAGATTCTCAGCCTGTTCTGCAAAGCTAGTACATAAAACACAAGCTTTTACTACAGAATCTAAGTTTAGAATTACCTTATGCTTCTTAGCATCCAAGTTGACCATATATGCAATGAAGTCCTTTGTACTCATAGTATCAGTTGACTCCAGCCTTGTAACCCTGGTCTATGAAGCAGGTAACTCTCTCTCAGGCTTCTTCTCACAAGCTTCCTTTTGATCTGCCTCATCAATTGTGGCCACGAACGCCTGAGGTTCTTCAACATGTGTACTCCAATCATATGACCCGTCTTGTGTTTGAACAACCAAGGTTCTGTAATGTGCACTAGTCCCTGAGTTTAGAGCTCTTGTAGACGTCCTTGATATTCATATCCTTGTCGTCCCTGGTTTGAAGATTGTTCTGTTCTCGGTCTTTGACATTCCCTAGCGAAGTGCCCGAAACCATTGCAGTTATAACAGTTAGCCTTTGTGTTGTCAAATCCAACATTTCCTCCAACAAACTTCCTACCCGTTCGATTCATGAACCTCTGCATCCTCCTTGTAACCATGGCCAGTTGCCATTGCAAGTCCATCTCTTCGAGATCATCAGGGTCAATCTGGTCATAATCCTCATTTGTCATCGCAAGATCCATGACCTTACCCTGAATGAAGTTCTCATGAGATGCCACAAATAAAGCACGCATTGCCATATGACTTTCTACTGACTTCATGCTCATAGACATCGATTTGAACTCATTTGTAATTCCAGATGGTAGGTTCGTATCCTTGCCTGAATCTCCAGATGATGCAACATAACAGACCTTGCCTTCATTATCTATGATCGTATTGTCTGTCTCGGACTTCCCAGTGAAGAATGTTGTGACTCCATTACTTGTAGATGCACTAGAACCAAACTTCTTGCCATGATAGACACTATGATCTTGAACCTGATCAGATCCAGTCTCTTTCTTTTGCATGTTTAAGTCATAGACCCGCAACTTTCCTACAACTTCTTCAAGCGTTAGCGTTTTATAATCTCTGCTTTCTTTGATTAACAGAGTGTATACATCCCACTTTGGTGGTAACGCCTCTAGAAGCTTGTTGTTTTTCACTGTGTTAGAAAACGACAGTCCATTGTTGTCCATCTCAATCATTAGATGATAATACCAAGTGATATATCTTCCAATGACTCTCCATGCATGTGCTTAAAAACATAGAATTGTTTTGTAAGCATGTCAGCCCTACTCTCCTTGATCTGATCGTTACCGTCAAATCTCTTCTCCAAAGCTAACCATAGTTCTCTAGAAGTGTTGTAACGTTTAAAGGTTATGAAAATGCATCTGAACCAGTGATATTTTGGACATTATGTACTTAGTTATTTCATGTATACCTTCTAAGGAATGCATTTATATCCGTTAATTGTATGGTTTTTCATGTCTTGAGATCTTTATTGCTGAGAAAAATAGATACTTTTTTACAATGATGCAGATGTTATAGAGCCATTGCTAGTTGAGGTTGATCAGATATACCATCTTGCATGTCCTGCTTCACCAATTTTTTATAAACACAACCCTGTAAAGGTACGTAGTTTGACCATGAGTCTTCTCTTTTCCCACCATATCCTCTTCTTTATTGCAGCTATGTCAGTTTGTTTTGTCCCTTTCTTTCGCTTATTTTTCATAAAACTATTAATTATGAATTTCTTAATTTGACCAAGTATTTTACTTATGTTTCTCGTATTATGATGAACTCTGATTATGATTGGGACCTCATGAATGTATAACATGTGACAAACAATAAAGACAAACGTGATTGGCACACTAAATATGGTTGGTCTTGCAAAGCGAGTCGGAGCAAGGTTGGAAGATTTATATATTCCTTATAGCATCGTTATATTTCAGCTTCACAATTCACATTATTAACATTCAAAAGAAGCACATCCGCAAAGAAAACCACAATTTACCATTTAACATTAATATCCGTATAACACGAAATTAAATTGAAAATAAATGGTTGTAATTGCAAGATTTAAAGAAAATGAGTGAAATCCGTACCTTTGGCGCCATTTATATACAATTGTGCCACTTAATTGTGGTTAATTTGGTACAAATTATGATATTGACGTTTTGTCTTGGCCGGCGGCTATGGAGGAGAGAGACAAATGTTATGAATAAAAATTAAAATAGGGTACAAAAAAGGATATGTTGCGCTTAGCTTTCTACCCGGCTGGTACGACAGGGTAGCCCACAACCCCAACTTTCTGTTAACTTTTCCCCGGATGAACCTTAATTACCAGGCTGATAATACGTTTACCAGGATGGTAATACGTTTACCCGGATGGTAAATCTCTGGACTTTGTATCCTAATTTTCTGCTCACTTTTACTCCGATGAACCTTAATTACCAGGCTGATAATACGACTATCCGGCTGGTAAATCTCAATTTTGTGAACCCCAATTTTCTGTTAACTTTTACACAGTTGAACCTAATCTACCAAGCGGCTAGATGTCTTAGCAGGCTGGTAATTTAGAAACCAGGCTGGTATATGTTGTCTAGTATATTTTACCTCTAATTATTTTTAACAGATTTTTTTACCTTTTTATATATTATTTTATTATTATTTAAATTTTACTTTTATTATTTAAATTTAACTTTTTATATAAGTGAATTAAATTGGATATAGATAAGTGAATTAAATTGAATGTTTCCTCAACCACTAGATGTCTTACAATTAAATTGTATGCTTAATGTTAGTTATCTATTTACCTACCTATCCAAAGTAAGAATCTGAGGATGATATATGCACAACCAATAATAAGGTGACACATGTGATGTTAGTGAACTATTTATCTCTTGACTTTTTTCTATATATTGTTGATGTACGTAGGTTAAGTTTAAAAACACGAAAAATTAGTTAGAGATCCCAACCTCAAATATATTATGGTGTCACCAAATGATAAAGTTAAGGTGATTTTGGTATCGTCTACTACCAGACGTGGTATTTATTTGCCAAGTAATATAAGTTACCTCAACTTGTTGAGAAAGGTGAGGAACAAGTTTGATTTAGATATGGATGTTGGATATAGTTTATTCTACAAGCTATCACACGGCGATGATCCGTTGGAAATTACTGATGATGAAGATGTTAGTTTTTTTATAGAAGCCGCTTGTAATGAGAATGACAACCCACTAGAATTGATAGTTCATGACCCTTCTATAACCCGACAAAGTTATCATCATTCATCTCAGTATCATCAGCAATACGAAAACCCTAATCATTCGCAGAGTTGGGAACAATATTTAAAAGCACCTTTGTTTTCGTCACGTCCTTCATATAAAAACCCAGCTTTCAATCCTCTCGTAAATCTTCCAAGTTTTCACAACTTCTTTCCACACCAAAAGCACGAAAAATCTGAATATGTAATACAACCTCTTCAAGACACCGTGCATGATAAATACCAAACACGCGTACCAGATACGTACGATGTTGGCACCTCACAAAGGCGGTCCTTTGAAGGTGGATACGCCAGGGAAGAAAATATTGAGTCTGAAGAAGAAAGTGAAGAATAGAAACAAGACGCATCGAATGCTGATGAAGAAGACATTAAAGTCAAATATATATTCCCTCACGTATGGCAACAACATACATTTTCCCATATGCCCGACCAAATACCAACACCAACTTTTGATAAGTTACAAAAAACGCCAAAAAGTAGCAGTTCTAACACTTGTATCTCGGAAGGTCAATGGTTTTTAAACAAAAAAGATGTCCAGAAGAACATTTCTCTCAAATCAATCGATGATGGGTATGAGTTCAAAGTCAGAAAATCAGACAAATCGAGGTATGATGTTATTTGTATGAATGAAGGGTGTCAATGGAAAATACTTACACATCGGGCGAATAATGGCCTTGGATTTTACGTTAGCAGTATGTGCGACATCCACACGTGTTCCAAAACACAAATAAAGCCCAAGCATCGCAATGCAACCCAAGATGTACTTGGTGATATTCTTATGGAACAGTTAAGAGATCCCAACCGAGTTTACAAGCCGAAGGATATAGTTCATGATATTGGAAAACACCATCACATCAACATTTCGTATCAGCAAGCTTGGCGAGGCAAGGTTAATGCTTTGGAGAAGTTGAGGGGTGGTCCTGAAGCGTCGTTTAGCAAATTGCCTTGTTATTTACACAATTTGAAACTTAAAAATCCGAGAACTGTAACCGACATCAAGACAGGTAACTATGGACGTTTCGAGATGTGTTTTGTCGCCATAGGTGTTGTGGTAAGTTATTAAGTTTCCTCAATCATTGTTTGTGCTTTAATAACTAACAAAATTAATGTTTAATATATCATCACCGATACGAAGTTTCCTCAATCATTTGAGACCAATAATAGTAGTTGATGGGGCACACCTAAAGGGGAAGTACGTTGGATCAAATCTGCTAGCAGTAGCAATGGATGGAAACCATCAGATTGTACCAATCGCTTACGGGGTTAGTCCAGGTGAAGTAGGTGATGCTTGGGGTTGGTTTTTTACCAAGTTGAGAGAATGCATAGGTGATATTCAAAATATGGTAGTTATTTCTGATAGGCATCCATCAATCGCATTGGCAGTTAGAAGTGTTTTCCCATACGCATTTCATGTTTTATGTTGTCGACATATAGAAATGAACCTGAACTTAACGAAGTCTGATATCAATTGGTTGTACTGGAAGATATGTAAAGCTCACCGAGTTGATGAATTTGATCATTACATGAGTATGCTTCAGGGCGCTAGACCAAAAGCACACGATGTTACTTGAGTATTTTCGGTGTATGCTACAAAGGTGGTACTACGAAAGGCACTTAGTTGCAGGTAAATAAATGTAAAATCATGAGTGACACCCGTAAATTAAGATAACTTTATACAATTTCTTACATTAAAGAGTATTTATCATTTTGTAGAACAACTTGAACAAGAACTTACGCCTTGGGCAGAGGATAAAATTAATAGGAGAATTAGAAAATCGCAGAGGTGCAAGGTGTTCGGTATCGACGCCACACGTTTCCAGGTACAAGATCAAAAGAAGCACTTTGTTGTCAATTTGGAGACAAAAGAGTGTGCATGTTTGAAATGGTTATACTAAGGTTTACCTTGCAATCATGCAATCGCAGTATTACAGGTTCTCAATGTAACTAACAGTGCT